>CAUYLG010030137.1:0-325695 GCA_963573385.1 Cacajao melanocephalus
TAGACAGATCAACAAGATAGAAAATTAACAAGGACATTTATGACTTGAACTCAGACCTGGAACAAGTAAACTCAGTAAATATTTATAGAATTCTCCACCCCAAATGCACAGGATATACATTTTTCTCAGTATCATATTACACCTATTCTAGGAGTGACCACATAATTGGAAGTAAATCACTCTTCAGCAATTGCACAGCATTTCACAGATTTAAATGAAATATTGGTTGGCTGTTCGTTTGTTATTTTCTTCCCTTATTCCTTCCTGTCTCCATTGTCAAGCACAATTATCAGTATAAAAGAGGTTTTTAATACCTATTTTTAGATTGCATTCCAGCCTGGGCAATAGAGCAAGATTCCTGTTCTCTCTCCCTCTTTCTCTACTTCTTTCTTTCATTAAAAAAAAAGTTATCTGTATTTAGTTTTGTTTTCAAAATCCTTTGCATTAGGTAAGATTTAAAAATGACAAGAGAATATTTTGCTTGCAATACCACCAAGCTAACCTTACCCAGAATTTCTATAAGTCAAGGGGAATAAAAATTCTTAGAATGAACCACAAAGGCCCAAGTCCATAGAATAAAATCCAGACACCAGCTTTGTTATTTATCTATTTAGCCAACTGCTAAAGTTTTAAATAATTTCTTTAGATTTTTAAGTAGCTAATATATTGATATGGTTCAAAACATAGTCTAAAAATGTATATATACTATGAACATGTACAGCTTACTGTGTCACTTATACATCAATAAAGGTGTTTAAAATTGCCATGATATTGAAACTTCAGCAAATACATTTAAATGAAAAAAAAAACTAAATATATTCAAAATCCTTCTCCTACCTTCATCCTCCATCTGCCTGGGTCTCAACCCTGCCTTCTAACTGGTAACAACTTTTAGTAGTCTCATCTAATTTATTCCAAAGATTGTTTTTTAATTAATACAGAATAAAACACAAATATGTACTCTTTTCCATCTCTTTGTTCAAATGGTTACACAGTACAGACTCTGTTTTGCATCTTGCTTTTTCTTTCACTTACAGTACTTGAATCTGATTTTTTTCAACATTTAATTAGAAAATAAATCAATCTGTATTTCTATGGGTCTTGCATATATGCAGGTCTGACAATCTAAATACAACATGCAGAAATTCTTTGTTTTGAGACAGAGTCTCACACTGCCGCCTGGGCTGGAGTGCAGTGACGCGACCTGCGCTCACTGCAACCTCTGCCTCCTGGGTTCAAGTGATTCTCTTGCCTCAGCCTCCCAAGTAACTGGGATTACAGGTGCATGCCACCACCCCCAGCAAATTTTTTGTATTTTTAGTAGAGACAGGATTTCACCATGTTGACCAGGCTGGTCTCAAACGCCTGATCTTGTGATCCGCCTGCCTTGGACTCGCAAAGTGCTGGGATTACAGGTATGAGCCACCGTGCCCGGCCGAAATTCTTAAACTTAAAAGATAACTCCAGCTGGGCACAGTGGCTTATGACTGTAATCCAAGCACTTTGGAAGACCAAGGCAGGAGGGATCACTTGAGTCCAAATAGTTCAAGATCAGGCTGGATAACACAGCGAGATCCTGTCTCTACAAAAATCCAAAAAAAATTACAAAAATGTAATTCTAGGGGGGATATTCTGTGTGTGTGTGTGTGTGTATGTATACATATGTATATGATAAAGATTAAAGCAACTTTATCTTTATATGTATACATATGTATATAAATGTATGTATATGCATATGTGTATCTATGTATACATATGTATATATGTATATCTATATGTATACATACACAGATATATATATATATATAAAATCTCCTCCACTAGAATTACATACCAGAGTACCTAGAAGCTGACAAGTAATTCATAATAGTGTACTCAAAAAGCCAGTAAATTAAATGCTGGGTGTCACCATAGCTGGCTTATTTTATGACATCGTAGTTAGACAGTACCCTCTATAACTACTCTGGCTTCAAAGAAAGTTAAAATGTGATGGTGAACATTCATGAAGTTATGGAAATTATCTTTTAAAGGATACCCTCAAGTCAGCAAGGCAGTATTTATCATACTGAAGACGAGTAACCTTAATCAGGACTACTACACAAATAACTGCAACGTATGCCAAGTTCAAAATAAAGGTTTTAAAAGACTAGGAATAAAGATAAACTGAGTCAACATCTTAGTATAGCAAAATGTCTACACTGATCATGGAAAAAAATCAGCAAATCTCCTAAAGAAATACCATTTCTGGTTTATTTTACCAATCAGCAAATGATTTGTGTTTTATATTTTATAATATTTAATATTAACATAAATTGTATAACAACTTTCCCCCTTTAATATACAATTTTTTTTTTTGAGACAGAGTCTTGCTCTGTTGCCCAGGCTGGAGTACAGTGGCGTGATCTCGGCTTACGGCAACCTCTGCCTCCCGCGTTCAAGCGATTCTCCTGCCTCAGCCTCCTGAGTAGCTGGGATTACAGGTGCATGCCACCACGCCCAGCTAATTTTTTGTATTTTTAATAGAGACGGGGTATCACCATGTTGACCAGGCTGGTCTCGAACGCCTGACCTTGTGATCCACCTGCCTTAGCCTCCCAAAGTGCTGGGATTACAGGGGTGAGCCACCACGCTCAGCCTTTTCTGTGTTCTTATATGTAATTTATTTTGATTTAGATTATATTTGGTTACCTATGAAAATGTATCTATGACTATAACAGAAATCACTGGAGTTTTATTTCCTGAAATTCACTTTCTATCCAACTGCACATATATGGTATATCAATGAAGTATACTACTGAATAAGTTATGTTTAAGAACTGTAAGTCTAAGACTATTTTTATGTTACAATGAACAGGTGGGGCCTGTTTTAACTAAAAGAACATAAATTCATATAAAACCAGTATTTGCCATTAATTACTTAAAAGGAAAATATTTTGTTTTGATTTTAATTACTTGTAGCTTTCAAAATTTGTGCCTAACCAGAGAATCCTTTTTTTAAAGAGTAACATTATTTTTAAGTGATTATATTAAGGATCTTCTTCTGCTTCCCAGATGATTTTTCTATTCAACTTCCCAAACATGATCTTGGGTCTAGGTCAGTCATACTGACACTGACTATATCCCACTCAGAAAAAAAGTGGTAATCTTTCTCACACACTATTTTTTTTCCTTCTACCCATGGGTTATTTTCTGCTGGCAGCACAGTTTCATCTGCTGCTGGTACTGCTGCTCTGCGCTAAAAACGCCCACTCCCAAGGCCTGCATCGAGACCCACAGCAGGGGGTGGGGCTCCAGGAGGAGGCAGGGGCTCCTGCTCAGAGAGGCATACCTCCATTTTAAACATTTCCTTTTACAAAGAGAAAGTATCAGGGGAAGGAACAGGATCCCATGGCTATGGGGTGCTTACTAGGCCTGTTCAGTGAGGAGAGGGATTTAGCTTTATTTGGTTGGGCTAGAGCTCAAGTTCAAATTCTCAGTTTATGGAAACGATATAATCAGGTGAGAAGTTAACTTTTATTAAACTACAAGCCTGACTTAAATTTTTTCCTTCCAATAAAATGAAAGAAACAGGCAACAAGATATACCAAAATGCCTTTCAACAGAGCCCTAAACACAGGCTTTCAACTACCAGGAAAAAATTAACCAATCAAAAGGGAAAAAAGGAGGCTATCATGTCTATAAGCAAACAAGAACTCTTTAGACTTTGACTGCCTCAATTCTACACAGATTAAGGCAACTTTACCTACTAAGCTGTGGGTGAAGAGAAACTTGATAGAAAATCGGAGGTCTGGTATTTGGCAAATATGTTCAATAAAAAAATAAAAACAAACACAAAAAACCAACCTCAAGAAAATCAAGAATGCTACAAACTTAATGTGCTTAATGTCTGATCATATTTCCTTGCCCAAAAATTGAGGACACATATTTCTGACAGGTGAAGGCAATAATGAGATAGACTGCTTGAGACAAAACTGTTTAGACGATACTAGACCTGGAGACAGCACTTATCTGCACCACAGAACCCAGTGGCCTTGCAATGACATACCGCGCTGTTGAAAGACGCCACTCCAATCAGAGGTTCACATTGTTTACATACATCTCAAGGACCCACAGATAAAGGCTGGAATAGCAGTCAGCCTTCATAGACTAACTATAATGCCTGTGCTTTCAGGCACAGGCCAGTCCAGGCAGAGGACAAATCTGTGAGAAGCCTTCACCAAAGTTTCTGCTCAGGGCAAGGAGCACTCCCCTCTTGGTATTGGCTCAATCGGAGCTCTTGTCTTTTTCTTAGTACTGCTTCCTGTTTCACCAGCTTCCCCTTCCCTGACCCACCTGAGCTTTCCTGCTTCCTCCTCTCAACCTTCTTCTTTCCCCCTGCCACCCATGTATGTAACCTAGACACACTCCTCCTGGCCCACAGGCTTCCTCGCTTACCCCTCTATACTTAACGCTTCCTCCAGACACCCTGCCTGAAAACTTAGAACCCGACCTACTGGGAGAGGAGCTGGTGTATGGAGGTGATCTTGGGAGGGGAGAAATGGAAGGATCTCTGGATGGAGTTACTGGGCGAGAGGAAATATGCAAGGGATTGGCTTTAATCTGAGAATTGAGGAGAAAACATTTTAGAAGGTTATTTTCAGTAAAGGAAGGCTGGAGGAAGGAGAATAAAGATTTAGAACAAGCCAAACAGAGGTCAGATGGGGACTAATTTGTGCATCCTGGTTTTCCTGAACATCTGCCAGAAACACTATAATTCATCAGGCCTACTGTAACTAATTCAGTCAACTAACAAGTACTTATTTGGCACCTAATATGTGCTAGGCACTGCTGTGAAAATGTAGCAATAAATGAAAAAAGTATTCATTATAATTTATAAATTATTAATGTCTTGCCTTGGTTATAAATTAACAAGGCAAAAATTATTGCCCTTCTGGAACTTCTAATTTAGTGATGGGGGACACAGTCAACAATAACAAAAACAAAATATTTTCTATGACAGACGCCGATAAGAACTAGGGAGGAAAAAGTAGAGCAGGGAAGAGCAAACGATGTAGTGGGGGTGGCTATTAAAATTGTCAACAGAGTAGTCAGAGAAGGACTTACAAACAGGAGAGAGGAGAGAGGTAAGAGACTAAGCTATGTGGATACCTGGAAGACTGTAGCTCTCTGGAGCCCATGAATATACTAGCCAAGATAATGCTGAATTGGGCAAATGCCAATAAAAGATGTGGTGGATATTCATGCTTTGTTCAGAACTATGGTTATATCTATTGGAAATGATGCATTTCCAGGAGACTGAACTTGTGCTTTTGTTGTTTTTTTGAGACAGGGTCTTGCTCTGTCACCCAAGGCTGCAATGTAGTAGTGTGATCTCAGTTCACTGCAACCTTCGCCTCCTGGGCTCAAGTGATCCTCCCACTTCAGTTTCCCAAGTAACTGGGACTACAGGCATCTGCCACCACACCTGGCTAATTTTTATTTTTTGTTGAGATGGCATCTCATTGTGTTGCTTAGTCTGGTCTCAAACTCTTGGGCTCAAACAATTCTCATGCGTTGGCCTCCCAAAGTGCTGGAATTACAGGAGTGAGCCATTGTGCCTGGCCAAACTTTTTAAACTGATGGATAAAACTGTATGTATTTATCATGTACAACAAGATATTCTGAAGTATATAC
Source organism: Cacajao melanocephalus (assembly GCA_963573385.1). Taxonomy (NCBI): domain Eukaryota; kingdom Metazoa; phylum Chordata; class Mammalia; order Primates; family Pitheciidae; genus Cacajao; species Cacajao melanocephalus. Next base: position 5,674 of record CAUYLG010030137.1, read on the forward strand.
ACACTGTGGAATGGTCAATTCTGCTAACAAGTGTATTACTACACATAACCATCATTTTTGTGATGCGAACACTTAAAATCCACTCCTTGCATTTTTCAGGAATACTATATATATCTTCATTAACTGTGGTCATGATGCTGTACAATACGTCCTTGAACTTATTTCTCCTAAGTATTTACTTTCACCAACATCTCCCCAGGCTTCCCTCCCCACTAACCACCCCAGCCTTTGGCAACCATTCTACTCTCTACTTCCATGAGATGAACTTTTTCAGCTCCCACATATGAGTGAGATTATGCTATATTTGTCTTCCTGTGTCTGGTTTATTTCACTTAACATAATGTCCTCCAGGTTCATCTATGTTGTAGAAAATGACACGATTTTCTTCTTTTTTAAGGCTGAGTAGAATTTCATTGTGTACATACATATACACCATATTTTCTTTATCCATTCATATTTTGATAGATGCTTAGGTTGATTCTACATCTTGGCTATTGTAAATAGCACTGCAATAAACACTGGTATGCAAACATCTCATTTTCTTTACTCAGTAGTGGGACTGCTGAATCATATGGTGATTCTATTTTTAATTTTTTTGAGGAACCTCCATAATGTTTTCCATAATGGCTGTAAATAGTTCACATTTCTACTAACAGTGTACCAGGGTTCTCCTTTCTCCACATCCTCACCAACATTGATCTTCTGTCTTTTGATAACAGCCATCCTACCAGGAATGTGATACTATCTCACTGTGGTTTTAATTTGCATTCATCTGATGATGAGTGACGCTAAGGATTTTTTCATATACCTGTTAGCCATTTGCATATCTTCTTTAAAAAATGTCCATTCAGGTCTTTTGCCCATTTTTCAACCAAGTTAGTTCCTGATGTTTTTGAGGTATTAATTCTTTATCAGATGTATAGTTTACAAATATTTTCTCCCATTCTATAGGTTGTCTCCTCACTCTGTCGACTGTTTCCTTTGCAGTGAAGAAGCTTTTTAGTGTGATGTAATCCCATTTGCCTATTTTTGCTTTTGTTGCCTGTGCTTTTGAGGCAGGCAATTGAACTTTTAACTTCAGTGTGAAAAAAAAATATATATATATAAGAAAGTTTAGTACAATTTCTTCATTAAAACTACATTAAGAGAGAAGCTGCGGTTCCTATACAGTGCACTTCTTGGCAAAGAAATGAAAAGAAATACTGTAACAAGAAAGATTACTATTAATGTCAATATTATACAATTTTTCCAACCCCACAAGTGTGTTGTATCTACTGAGAGAATCTTAGTTTTACAACATGGAATGTAGTAAAATATTAAAGACATGTTAAGCGAGATATATGTGTGAAAAAAGTCTATACAACAAGTACAACAAGGAGGTAGTTTAAAGAATCTTTACATTAAAAAATTTTTAAACGCTTTCTAGGTTCTCTCCTCATCAAAAGGATCAAATACTTAACACAATGACTTTACTGTATTCAAGGGGTTCATAACACTAATATAAGTTTATAATCTTTATCTATTAATATATGCAACCCCCTCCTTTAGTACACACCAGCCCCAGAACAAAATTTCCACTACATAAAAGATATAGTATACTTTGTTGACAAAGAACTAAATGACTAAAGGTATTAAGACCAGAGTAACCATCTGAACAATTTGGAACACAGTCTAATGGGAGAGGGTTATAATTTAATTTTTCCACAGAGGACTGGAAGGCTCTAGGAGCAATCAATGGAATACAACACCAACACCAAACTTCTCACTCACCTGCACTCAAGCTCACGATAGTAATATTCCAGAATTTTATCTATTTTAAATCTCTTAATACTAAAATAAATAAAACTAGGATGCTAAACTATATTGTCCTGAAGATAAATTCAAAATGGCTCACAAAATAAATTCAAAGTGACTTTGAATGTCTGAAACCCCAGCACTTTTTCCCAGAATTTTTCCAACGCCAAAAGTGTGTTGTATCTACTAAGAGAATCTTAGTTTTACAATATGGAATGGAGAAAAATATCAAAGACATATTAAGCAAGATATATGCGTGAAAAAAGTCTATACAACAAGGAGGTAGTTTCAAGGATCTCCTTTAAACTACTTTTGGGAGGCCGAGGTGGGTGGAGGAGGTGACTTGAGGTCAGGAGTTCAAGACCAGCCTGGCCAACATGGCGAAATCTCGTCTCTACTAAAAATCCAAAAATTCAACGGATGTGGTGGCATGTGCCTGTAATCCCAGCTACTCAGGAGGCTGAGGCAGGAGAATCACTCAAACCTGGGAGGAGGAGGTTACAGTGAGCTGAGATCACGCCACTGCACTCCAACCTGGACAAAAGAGTGAGACTCCAACTTAAAAAAAATAAAAATAAAAATAAAACAAAGTGACTTACAAGAAAGTGCTTTATCTTTCAGTTAAAATACACATGAAAAATACCGGAAAAGGCCTGGATGTATAAGAAAGGGACGGACTGGCTTAAGTAACTTATAAATTATGGTAAATCCTGCAACATGGTATGCAACATTTAAAAATCACGGTGTAAAACTATACTTCTTGACAATTAAGGATGGTCATGATACATTAAGAATAAAATCAAGTCCCAGAACCTCAAGCCGGCTGCAGTGGCTCACACCTGTAATCCCAGAACTTTGAGAGGCCAAGGTAGGTGGATCATGAGGTCAGGAGTTCGAGACCAGCCTGGCCAACATGGTGAAACCCCGTGTCTACTAAAAAACAAAACATTTAGCCAGGTATGGTGGCATGTGCCTGTAATCCTAGCTACTCAGGAGGCTGGGGCAGGAGAATAGCTTGAACCCGGGAGGTGGAGGTTGCAGTAAGCCGAGATCACGCCACTGCACTCCAGCCTGAGCAACAGAGCAAGACTCCATCTCAAAAAAATAAAAAAAGAACCTCAAACACCCAGATGCATACAAACACACAAAGAATGGATATGTCTAAAATACAGTAATAATTTTACTTAGGTAATTAAAGGTAATTGTTATATTCTTTTCCATAACCTTGGAAATTAAGAAAAACATTAATAAAGGGCATGAGATACATCCAGACCCAGGAACTAGTATCATGTCCTGCTGTACTCCTTCTTCTTAGGACCATTTAAAACTTTGGGTGTGGAAAGCTTAAGAAGATGAGGGCTGGGCACAGTGGCTCATGCCTGTAATCCCAGCACTTTGGGAGGCCAAGGTGGGCAGATCACCTGAGGTCAGGAGTTTGAGACCTACCTGGCCAACATTGTGAAACCTCGTCTCTACTAAAAATACAAAAATAAGCTGGGTGTGGTGGTGCATGCCTATAATTTCCCACGTATTCCGGAGGCTGAGGCAGAAGAATTGCTTAAACCTGGGAGGCAGAGGCTGCAGTGAGCCAAGATCGCACCATTACACTTCAGCCTGGGCAACAAGAGTGAAGCTCCATCTCAAAAAAAAAAAAAAAAGATGAATAAATGTAATGTATGGAAATTGATGTTTACCCTCAAGGTAAAAGCTTAAATGCTGCTTCACAAAAGGACTTACAAATAATTATTTTAAACAGCAATAATGTTTGAGGGGGTGGTGGAAATGAGAAAAATTAAATTTTAAATCACATGATTATGACTATAAAGCTGGTCTTTAAAAATAGGTCAGTTAGGGAGAAGGAGGAAAAAAAAAGGTCAGTTAGGGTATAACTCTTATAATACAAAAGAGTTGTTTGGTATACAAAGAATGTATAGCTAATGTATTTTTTAATTATATTCACTAACACTCGTAAAATATCATTCAATTTATAAAGTTTCCAAAATAAACCTACTTAAAGTGTCACAAATGCAACACAGTATGACCTTCATTCCGCTCACTTGGCAAAGTGCAAATTCCTCTAACAAAGTCTATGCAGTGGCTTCATCACTATTCTCAGCTCCTAAGCAGACATGCACAACAAGGTTTGAACACATTCCAGGCGTGGCCTTCAAGCCTGGACCACACCTGCTTCCAAGGCCCTGTGGCTAAAAATAACTCTGGGGCCTCAAAAATGGGACACCAGCCAGGCCCACGGGTAGCTGCAGGCCCCTTGCTCAGCTCCACTAACAGCAAAAGCAGGAGCCACAAAAACTCTAAAATCACAAAACACTCTGCCACGGGCTTCTTTCTCTCAGTCTCTTTGTGTCAATCACATACAACCTAGGCCTGCTCGGTTTCTTTGCTCCATGAGGCCAAAACTAACCCTAGGAATTTAGAGACAAGTAAGGCTTTATGGTATATTGTTTTTTAAAAATACTGTAGTCTACGACTCAGGAGACCTTGTTCCTAATTTCAACTCATCTACTAAAATGCTAAAATGGCATATACAGTGTTACTCGACATTCCCCAAGCCTGTGTTTTTTCCTACTTGTAAAATGAGGAATTCAGTGATCACCAATATCTAAAGATCATTTTACTTAGAATGAAAAGATACTGCTGTAAGTGTGCCTCAGTTCTTAGCAAAGTCTCCTAACAGGGACAGAGCTGATTTACCATTAAGCAGTCATATCATAATGCGAGAGTTTATACCCTGCAACACACAAACTAAAACTGGTAACTCTGGGGCAACAGTTCCACAATCAGCATGGCAATTGTTCCAGATAATTCCTTTTGTGATAGGGGATTTCCAAGGCTTGCTCTGAGCAACGATTTCCACTTTTCTTCCATTCCTACAGTACGCAGGAGACCCCTTTGGGGCTTGTTAGTCCACCAGGTAAGGAAAAAAGAAAGGGCGGCCAGGTAGCAGAGGAAGATGCAGCAATACCATTGCTGTTCATTCACTGCAGGGTCTAGGCTATGCTAATTTAAGTCACTGCATCTGTCCACACACCTCCCCCTGCTGGGGCCCTGGGAGTTAATGATATCAGGAAGCCGTACCAGGGGCCAAGTACCACAGAGTGACAGGCCAAGACCTAGGCTGAAGAATCACAGCACCACAGGAGGGCAAGGACACTAAAGGCTGGCAGAGTAGCCCCAGGCGCTACTCGGAACATTCTCTGTCCTCATCCCTTGGTTACTTTTTCCACTTTGTCCTTTTCATTGTATATCTCTATAATTCAGCCCCATCACATCATCTAACTGTAGTTTCTATAGCCTTCTTTTGTCCTTGGAGGCTTTGCTGTTTCTTCATCCTTATATTCATCTTAATTTCTGTCTTCATGATTATAACCAAGCCTCTTCCTGTCTGACGTTAAGCTCTTATCATTAATTCATTTTCTATTTTGGGGGGAAACTGCCAAGGCCCTTGATATACTGCTATTATAACAATTAATATTTTCCAGACTGGTTTGAGACAGTCACCCATGAATTCAGGTGTTTTATCATCTATCAGCTTTTAAAATATTTGATTTGTTACTCTAAAAAGTCTTATTTTGGAAGAGAGAGGTAAAATTTTTCCAGTTTAGTGTTTTATACATGGTTGGTTATACTAAGTAAAGATCATCAATTCAATATTTTACATTTATATAAGCCCTTGAATACCTGATGTTCCAGATACTAAAAGTCAGACTTCCACCTAAGCCTCACAGGAAGACACAAATTCTCAAGATTTTCACATTAGATTATTTAGAAAACAAACAAGATCTGAATTATTTTATAATCTAGTGCTCAGATTCTAAAAGCAGAACGTAACCTCTGCACGTGTGGAAAAAGCTGGCCTCATCAAGAGTCTGCCTGGCACATTAGGACAGACACCGAACCAGTGCTCAGCCCCTCAGCCCTGCCCGTTCTCCTCCACCAGCCTCAGGTGAGCCGTTAGTTCTCTTTACCTCAGCTCCTGGTAACGCTATTGTCTAATTCTTTAGAAAAGTTTCCCAAATAATCTCAATAGCAAAACAAATAGTAATGGGTTCTATCCCACAGAAGAAGAGAAATATCAATGAGTCTAAGGGAAAAAAAAAGATTTCTTACAAAGCATCTGCTTCTACAAATCAAAGTTTGAGAAAATGGTGTTTCTATTTGCTATTCTTTATTTATTTTTTGAAGAGGTTATTCTGTCATCTTTACACAGTACTATACTTGGCCTTCTATAAATTCTGGGTGTGATGTCAGTTGGGTTCAGGCACACGACCTGCAGCAGCAAACACCTTCCTCATTTCCCACTGTAAAATACCAATGTCAGTGTTTAAGTTAAATTAAATTAGGTTTCTAACCCAATACAGGGAAAAACAGAATAGATGGCAAGTCCTGGATATTAATTAGTTGAGTAAATGTTGAAAATGACATTTTTAACAAATATAAAAAGACAATATGCTGGGGGGATGTACAGCAAGTCAAAGAGAAGGGCTTCCCAAAAAATGTAAATTTCAAAGAGTTTTTAAAGAAAACAGGGACAAGAACTGTCAGAGACAAGAGGAAGACGATTCCAGATGAAGAAAACGCATGAGCAAAGGTAGAGGGATAAACAAACTGTGTGCAGGCTTTTCTGGCTACAGATTATATCAGCAAGTAACTAAATAATTTGGTGGAGTAAAAGGGGCTACATGGTAAAGTATCCTGGACGTCTGAAGCCATCTAAGCCACTGAAAGCTTTATGAAAATAACATAAGAACATTACTAAGAGAATTTCACTCTGGTAACTCTATTCAGAAGGAACTGAGGTGAGGAGAGAATAGACGTAAGGAGATTAACTGACTAGTCTCCTTACAGTACCATACAGTTTTAGTTGCCTATGGATGTACTCAGCCTAGAATGGTGACAATAAAACCTTACAGCCAAGAGACTGCTGGTAGTCTAAATCAAAGGCAGTATACCTGGCAAAAACATACCCTTATTATATGTCATGAGCACTAAAAGTACCCATAAAAATGGCTATCTAGACTACATTATTGACTTATTCCACCATAACATCTGAAAATATCTCAATATCTTATTCTGTTCTGGCTTCAGATAAGCTAATGTAAAGCAAAATGAGCACTATGTACAGGCTCAAGTTTTACTGATTAAGTCATTGTTTATAAACCAGAATAATTAGACATAATAAAAGGCTAAAACAGGCCAGGCACGGTGGCTCACCCCTGTAATCCCAGCAGCTTGGGAGGCCAAGGTAGATCACCTGAGGGGAGTTTGAGACTAGCCTGGTCAACATGGTGAAACCCCATCTATACTAAAAATACAAAAAATAGCCAGACGTGGTTGTGCATGCCTGTAATCTCAGCTACTTGGGAGGCTGAGGCAGAATTACTTGAACCCTGGAGGCAGAGGTTGCAGTGAGCCAAGATCGCTGCCACTGAACTCTAGCCTGGGCAACAAGAGTGAAACTTCATCTCAAAAAAAAAAAAGGCTGAATCCTTTGTTTTTAAAAGGCTGAAAAATAGGTGGATTCTGAAGGCTGACATTATGGATGACTTTCTTCAATATATTTTTCTGTAATTTCTACGTTTCTTATTTTATACATATATAAAGAAACAAAACTATAATCAGGTATAACATGTCATGTCATGAAAGATACATGTAGAAATCAAAGTGAAACATAAATTTAATATACTATTGTAACATTCATCCAACAGTGACTTTGTAGTGTGAACAAATTTTTTAAGGTTTTAAATGACAGCCATGCTACAAGGTACAAGACATTCATATGTATTCTACACAAAGCAATATAACTATGTATGATTCAGTACAGGGCAATGTTCCTTCTCCAAATGTAACCTTCAGTATCAAAGAACACAGATTCAAAATTAAAGTTATAAGCAAAATCATTACAAACACAGTAAGTTTGCTGTTCGTGAAACTTAGTCTAAAGCAGACCATAGAATTGTCTATTAAGAAACTCAATGGCTTAAATACCAAAATATCTAATTTCACCATCTCATCTAAAACATAGTCCAAGGCATAGACCCTAAGAATATGCTCACAAAGTTTCACAGTCTAATCCTCTACTAGACAGATTATGAAATACATTTTTAAAAACCCTATCACCATTTGTTATCAACATATTTAAGCATCATGTAAGTATCACTAAGTATCAGAGACTGAAAGGCCCCTAAGTACAACACGATAATAAATGTTCAGTTTTTTCTCTTGCAGATAGTGTTTGTTCTTCTGATTCTGGGGTGTGGATCTTAGGCTAATCTGTAAAACTCCAGGAAAAAATTAAATGAGTTAGTAGAATATATATATGTTCATTTATCAAGCACTAACTAGGTTCAATTTCCTATAGCACAATTTCCCACTTTTGTCTGATCACAAGAATCACTTAGAAACTTGATAAAAATGCCCAACCAGGCCCACCTCTGGAGATTGATTCTTGGGTCTAGAGTGTGAATTTGCATATTTAACAAGTGTCCCAGGAGGTTCAGGGAATCAGGCAAGTTTGAAAACTTGCACCACTGTGTGCCACCACACCCAGCTAAAGACATCTGTCCTAAAGACATCTTTGGTCTTTCTCTCAAGTTTACATTTAATCAGTTGTCAAGACCTACTGATTTTCAGTCTCTCATACCTGGAGGACACAGAGGCATAAAAGCTGGATTTGAGCTGAAAACAATGGTAAGAGGAGAAATGGGAAGTCAGCCATGTCATGTCATGAAAGAAAGACTTTCAGAGACTACTGAAATTTCATAGCTGAAGAACAACTTCCACTTAGTCCAGTGCATGTCTTCTGGTAGGTTAATAATGTGCCTTTTACAAAATGTTAAGTATTTACTCAAAGTCACACAGTTCATCAGTGGTGGAAGAGAGAAAATAGCTTCTAGGGAGTGTGCTTTCTACAACCATAGAGAGCTTACCAAACATTTTGCAAATTTTAATAGGCTCCTGAAAAACATAGAACGCAAGAGATTTCAAAAGATGAGAAATAATGCACCCTTTTAAACACTTGATGTGTGTGGCTGTGGAGAGTTGGGCTCACCAAAATGCCAACCTGCCATGAAGTTACAGATGAAATCCCAGGTAGAGAACCAAATGGTGAGGCAACAGCCCCTGCAGGACACTAGTGAAGGAGGAGAAATCCTGGAAGGAAACGCTTGTTGACATCACTGGGCTACCATGAAAATACAGTAAGATAATTAAAGTATGTAATAAAATATTTTGGCTAACAGAGTAGCTGTGAACCTTGGTTACACATTAAAATCATCTGGGAGCTCTTAAATATCCTGACGTTCCTCAGAACAATAAATCAGAATCTCTGAGGAATGGGTCCAGGCATCAGTATTTTTCATACAAAGAAGCAGAGGTGGATTATTTACCCTCTCCTAAAGAAGTGTCACAAAGGACAGGCCACTTGGAAGGCAGTTTAAGAGGGAGCAGAGGAGAAATCCGGTGACACATATAACACTGTGATTAATCTATTACTTGAGATGTTTTATATGTTGAAAATCTGGAATTATGAATATTTTATTAGGTAAGAGATCCAGTTCTTCAATGTCACAGCCTCTATAATTTGAATAATAATAAGGGAACACAATTCACTTAAGATACCCAACAAAAGACCACAAGGATATGCTGGGGCACAGAACCCAATTAGGGCTTAATAAAACAAAGTTTATGAGTAAAGCATGTAGTTTAGAATCTTCTTAAAAATCCACAAATTTTTAGATGTAGATGTGTCAAGAAAAGATTGTTAAAGCTTGGGAGGAGAGCTCAGGGTTCACCTACTTATGAAAGCAAGTTAAATAAATATCTCCACCCAGGAATTTCCCATTACTAAGGGCTAATCACCATTACAAGGGCATACAGTCCTTTAGAATTCCCCTCTAATCCAATCCTGTAAAACTTAAGTAAGATGATCATGGAAACCAAGTTTTGGGCCTCCAGCCAAACAACCTATATTACATTAAATAAAGAACGTCACCACTCTTCTCAAGGTTGGGCTAGCAGTTATTAAAAAAAAAAAAAAAGGCCGGGTGTGGCGGCCCACGCCTGTAATCCTAGCACTTTGGGAGGCCGAGGCAGACAGATCATTTGAGGTCAGAAGTTCAAGACCAGCCTGACCAATATGGTGAAACCTTGTCTCTACTAAAAAAATACAAAAAAAATTAGCCAGGCGTGGTAGCATAGTCCCAGATACTCAGGAGGCTGAGGCGGGAGAATCGTTTTAACTCAGGAGGTGGAGGTTGCAGTGAGCCAAGATCGCACCACTGCACTCTGGCCTGGGTGACAGACGAAGACTCTGTCTCAAAAAAAAAAAAATAGAAGAAGCCAGGAGTCTGAGACCAGCCTAGGCAACATACTGAGACTCCACCTCTATTTAAAAAAAAAAAAAAATTCAGTCAGGAGTGCTGACAGGCGCCTGTACTCCCAGCTATTGGGGAGGCTGAGCCTGGGAGACAGAGGTTGCCATAAGGCCACTGGAGAGCTTGAGCCCAGGCGACAGAGGTTGCAGTGAACTATGATTGCCACTGCACTCCAGCCTGGGTGACAAAGCGAGACCCTGTCTTAAAAATATATAAAAATATAAATAAATAAAAATTTTAAAGATGGTCATTAACCAGTCAGGAGTTTTTTGTTTTTTTTTTTTTTGAGGCAGAGTTTTGCTCTTGTTGCCCAGGCTGGAGTGCAAAGGCGCGATCTCGGCTCACCCCAACCTCTGCCTCCTGGGTTCAAGTGATTCTCCTGCCTCAGCCTCCCGCGTAGCTGGGACTACAGGCACGCGCCACCACGCCCAGCTAATTTTTGTATTTTTAGTAGAGACAGGGTTTCACCATGTTGACCAGGATAGTCTCGAACTCTTGACCTCATGATAAGCCCGCCTCGGTCTCCAAAAGTGCTGGGATTACCGGTATGAGCCACTGTGCCCAGCCACCAGTCAGGAGTTTTTATTCATAACATATTAACATACAAAAAACACTAGATTAGAAAATGCTCATTCAGCTATTTCCCTTGTATAGTGGGTCTAACTTGTGCTTCATTCACTTACACAACGGTTTTTGAGTATCTATATTGTGCAAGGCTTTTTGCTCACAGAACTTTTGGAGGACACAACTTTAAAGCAATTTCATAAGATATCTGTAAGTCTCAGTGAGATCACACAGCAAGAGTGGGAGAGAAAGAATTTCTAGTGGTGATGTCTAGAAGTCAACAGGGGAGGTGAGGAGGTGGTCAATCTCACCAATATATTTATTCTGGACGCTCTCCTACCCCAACTCCTTAGGGTGCTACACAATCTCTTTGTATTCACAAATAACCTCTAGCTAAGAGAAGTTTGGAGGGAGTAGGGACACTACTAGCCAGCAAACTTCTACTAATTCTGGAGGCAACTTCCTGTCAGCTGGTTGCTGAAGGCTGGCTGCTTCCTGCCAGGAGCCACTTAGGACAGATTCATCTTTCTTCAGGAGGCAGACAGTTGCTGATTCCTTTTTTTTTTTTTTGAGCAAGGTCTCACTTCGATTGCCCAGGCTGGAGTACAGTAGTGCTGATCATGGCTCACTGCAGCCTCAACCTCGCAGGTTCAGGTGATCCTCCCACCTCAGCCTCTTGAGTAGCTGGGACTACATGTGTGCATCATCACACCTGACTAATTTCCATATTTTCAATAGAGCTGGAGTTTCACCATATTGCTCAGGCTGGTCTTGAACTCCTGGACTCAAGCAATCCACTTAACTCAGTCTCCCAAAGTCCTGGGATTACAGGCATGAGCCACTGCACCTGTCCAGTTGCTGATTCTCATTATGGCACTGAGTTAGAGGGAAAGGAAGAGGGGAAGACAACTCATCTTCCCTTGGACCCCAGGTACACACAGTTCCCTGCCTCACACAAATACAAACATGAAGAGAAGAACAAAAGAGGTATAGACCTTGACAAGATTACACTGACATTATTTCCACCCAACAGTATCTCCCACAAAGTATTAAGGAGGAAAAATAAGAAACTCTTATTAAAATTAGTCTACCTTATTGGAAGGCCCAGTAAGGTAGCCAAATGGCATAAATTCCCAGGAGTTGGTCAATCTATGACAGCTGTAGTTGGAATGAACTGTCTGTCTAGACCCATGGTCCTCAAGCTTTTCAACTGACAGCCCACTTCAGAGTAACAAACTACCAGATCTATGTCTTCCTAACAACTGTTTCTCTGTCTACATGTGTTCCACCCCAAACCCTAGAGAGAAATAACAGTGAAAACAATTCTGTAAAGTGAGATATAAAACCCAGATTAAAATGCAAAAACAAGAGCACTGAAAATGTACACATGTAACAAACCTGCACATATACCCCCCGAATCTAAAATAATTTAAGAAAAAAGAAAATGTACCAAAAAAAACTTGTATAAGAATGTTCACAGTGGCTTTATTTATAAACAGCCAAAAAAACTCTATCAACGATGAATGGATAAACAAAATGTAGCATATCCATACTGTGGAATATTATTAGCCATAAAAAGGAATTAATACTGATACCAGCCACAATAACGGGGGAACCCTGAAAACAGTATGGTAAGGGAAAGAAACTAGGTATAAAAAGCCACATATTATATGAATCCATTTATATGAAATACCCAGAAAGGGCAAATGCATAGGGACAGGAAGTAAATCAGTGGTTGCCAGGGGCTGGGAGGATTGGGAATGAAGTATGACTGCTAACGGGTTTGTTTTGGGGGTGATGAAAATGTCTTGGAATTAGATAGTAGTGACTACCGCACAACTGTGAATATACTGAAAACCACTGCATTGTACAATTTCAAAGATGAATTTTATGAATGAAATTATATCTCAACTTTTTTTAAATGGTAAATTTTATGGTACACAAACTGTATATCTCAATAAATTGAGGTTTTTAAAAAGGGCAGGCAAGCCAAGCCACTACTCCAGATGTAAAGAAATGAAAAAGACACACAAGTAAATGTAGAACACGATCCTCAACTGGACCCTGTATGTAAGATCAAGTATTTGTGTTGCCACTAAATCCTTTTTTTTTTCAGATGGAGTCTCACTCTGTCACCAGGTTGGAGTGCAGTGGTGCAATCTTGGCAACCTCCACCTCCCAGGTTCAAGCAATTCTCCTGCCTCAGCCTCCTGAGTAGCTGGGACTACAAGTGTGTGTCACCATGCCTGGCTAATTTTTGTATTTTTAGTAGAGATGGGCTTTTTCCAAGTTGGTCAGGATGGTCTCGATCATCTGACTTCCTGATTCACCCACCTCGGCCTCCCAAAGTGCTGGGATTACAGGTGTGAGCCACCATGCCTGGCCCCCTACTAAATCTTAAAACCCTAATTCCACTGTGATAGTATCTGAAGGTGGGGGCCTCAGAGGGTAATTAGGTCATGAAGTGGAGCCCTCATGACTGGGATTCATGCTGTTATTTTAAAAACTCAAGAGAGCTCTCTTTCTTGGGTATACGATGAAAAACTGGTAGTCTACAACCCAGAAGAGGGCCCTCACCAGAATCAGACCACACTGGCACTCTGATATCAGACTTTCAGCCTTCAGAACTGTTAGAAGTCAATTTGTTATTTATAAGTCACCCAGTCTAAGGTTACTTGTTATAGCAACCCAAACAAACTAAGACTGTACTAGACAGCACAATGCTATGAAGAATGTTGTTGGGTCAACTTACAGGACTGAAATACATGTGTGGGCTGGTTAAAAGTATTAAATCAATGTCAGGTTTACTGGGGTTGACAACTGTACTGTTGGTAGGAGCCTGTCCTTGTTCTTCAGAGACCTGCTGATGTGCTTGGGGATAGTGGGCCATGATGTGTGCAACTTATTCTCAAATGGTTCAGAAAAATATATCATGTATAAATATGAAGAGAGAGCAAGTAATAAAGCAAAGGCGGAAAACTGGTAATAGTTGAGGCTGTTCTTTTTTCTGTAAATTTAAAATTACTTTCAAACAAAAAGATAAAAATTAAATAAAACACACATAATCTGAGATCCAAAAATTCTACTTCCAATAATTTGTCTTATATAAATATCTGCCCAAGTAGAATATGTAAATAATATGTAAAAAAAAAATATGAAATATTTTTCCCTGTAACATGTTTATAACTGTGAAAAGAAACAACTTCAAAGTTAATGAGTGATATATTGGCTAAATATATTATTACATTAATGTAGTATACCATATGGACATGTAAAAAGAAAGATGTCTATCTGATATAGAATGACTTCCAGAAATATATTCTTTTGTGAAGAGAAAAAAAGAATGGCTTATCCCTAGAAATGAAAGCAATAAAAAACTTAAGAAGCCTAGGAATGTTTGGATTTGGTTACGGAAGAAGCTAAGCCTGTTCTATTTATTTATGGAGCTAGTTATTTATATTTGTAATACAAATAATTTTCTCCTTTACAGCATTGATAATACAAGCTTTACTAATGCAAAAAAAATAATAATACAATCTTGTATGCTATTTAGTCCTATGGTTAACTTGAAGCATTTAAAATAAATTTCTTAAAAATTCAAGTATAAAAAGCATACAAATCATGAATGTACAGCTCAAAAGGTTAACACTCTCATGTAACCACCATCCTGATCAAGAAATAGAAACCCACCTGTACTCCAGAAGTTAGCTTCATATGTCTTCCTACCACAAATCTCTCTCCCCAAAGCTAACCACAATCCTGACTTCTTATACCATAGATGAGTTTTGTCTGTTTTTGAGCTCTTTTGTGTCTGAACTGTTTTGTACAAAATTATGTTCCTATCCATGTTGTTGTAAGTAGCAAGAGTTTTTTCATGTTCACTTCTACATAGTATCTCATTGAATAAACAACAATGTATTTATCTATGCTTCCACTGATGGACACGTAGTTTTCCAGCTTGGAGTTATTAGGAATTGTGCTGCTATGAACATTCTCGTACATGTCTTTTGGTGAGCCTAAGTATACACTGCTGTTGGGTATACACCTAGGAGTGGATTTGCTAGGTCAGGGGCATGATAAGTATGTAATACTTTATTATAACAGATACAACCAGTTTTCCAGTTATACCAATTTATAATTCCAGAATCCATATATGAGGGTTCCAGTTGCTCTACATCCATGTTGATACTGCTATTTTCAAGTTTTTATTTGTTTCTCAATTTTAGCTACTCTGGTCAGTGTATAGTGGTAATTCACTATGGTTTCACTCAGCATATTTTGATGACTAATGTGGCTGAATACTGCTAGAAGCTTTATTTTTTTAACCTTTCATACTGAGATCTACAATTAACCTTATTTTTGTAAATGATGGGAAGCAAGAACTAAAATTAGTTTTCTTTTTTCCATATAGATATGCAATTGATATAGAATCATTTATTGAAAGGTCCTTCTTTCCACATTGCTGTAAAGTGCCATTTTAATCATAAATTAAGTATCTACATGTATGTGGGTCTGACTTGGGACTCTATTCTGTTCCACTGATCTATGTGTTTATTCCACACTGTATATTCAATAGTGTGAATCCTACAACTTAGTTCTTCCTTAATATTACCTTGGCTATTCTTGCCATTTGCACTGTCACATGAATTTTAGAATCCACGTATATAAACGTCTGTAAAAGTTTCAGGTATCTTTCTCAGATTTATTCCTTGCGTTTGATAACTTTTGATGCTACTATAAATATCTTTCTAAAAATTTCATTCTCTGATTTTTACTATTATATAGAAATACAAGTTTTGTATAATAACCTCACATCCAGTAATCTTACTAAATTTATTTTTACTTTATTTTATTTTGAGACAGGGTCTCACTCTGTCACCCAGGCTGGATGGAGTGCAGTGGTGCCGATCTCGGCTCACTGCAAACCTCTGCCTCCCGGGTTCAAGCAATTCTCCTGCCTCAGCCTCCTGAGTAGCTGGGACTACAGGTGCCTGCCACCATGCCCAGGTTGCTTGCTTGCTTGCTTGCTTTATTTATTTATTTAAGTAGAGACAAGGTTTCACTATGTTGGCCACGCTAGTCTCAAACTCCTGACCTCAGGTGATCCACCTGCCTCAGCCTCCCAAAGTGCTAGGATTACAAGCGTGAGCCATCATGCCCGGCCACTATATTTATTTTTAAAGTATTATTTTTAACTTACTTAAAGTAAGATTAATGCTTTTTGGTGTACAATTCTATGAGTTTTGACCAAATGTACGCGGTAATGTAACCATCGCCACTACCAAGATGCAGAACATTTCCATCACTCCAAAAACTTTAAAAACAAATCCTGATCAAATCTTAAGTTACCCTAAAAACAGATGAGAGAGTACATGGATAAAATCTAATGATATCCTATAAGCTACGATCTAGCCAAAACTATGACACTTTCAGTCTCATTTCCTGGCAAATCTTTCCCCACCAAATACAAAGTAGGTAAGAGAAACGGTAACCAAATCACAGTTCTAGAGCCATAATGTACCAATCTAATATTTAACATGTGGATTCTGAAGTATCTGAATGGAAAAATAACTTGTTATAAATTATACTGATGTAATAACATTGTATACTTTCAGAAACCTAAATGAAATTACAGTATAAGTTATATTTCCCATGCAAAATAAAAGGCTAAATAATGAAAACACCTGATAGTTCTTTATGCAGTATTATAAATTTATGAAATGCTATCATTTGGGGGGAAATTCTATACTCTTTGGATAATGATTATGTTAATGAATTCTGGTCTACTAATGATCACCCATAGGTTAGTTTTATCTTTTTACTTTTTTCTGTGTTTTTTCACAATTAAATGACCAGCCTATGCTCAGAGGGATGGATGGTGATAAGTAGCCCCAAAGGGCCTAGATAATATTTTGCCATGAAACTGTCATAGTCCTACCAAATACACTCCAATCCTTGAGTTACTGTATAACCGAGGTTAAGAATGAACGAATGAGGGTGGCTCTGAACGTTATGGCAACTTTCCACAATGTAGTTCTCTGAAGCTGCCTCAGTCCCTGCATTACCTCCTCTATGCACACACCCAGGTGTTTTTAGCGTTTTGTAAAAAGGAACTGATAATGTTCCAACAAGACCTGGCAACAGGCCAGAAGCAATATAGATGCCACAGATGGTCAAGCACAAAGACAACACTAGATAGGCCGTGTTCTAGTGTAAACACTACCAACAACACCTCACGCATTCTGAGTCACCCTACATATTGCTCACCCATTTCTATTTGGTTTGCTGGATTTTGCTTCTTTATTTTATTCCTCCTACAGTACTGTCAGCATGAGACCATTTTAAGTCATGGTACCAACATAGCAATAATATATAACTCCATGACTGAAATAAGCTCCTTAAAGACTGGCTGTCAGATACTATCTATAAGACACAAAAAATTAAAAATATCAAATACTTGAAACCTAAAAATAACTGTATCTTAGCAATACCCTTAAACCTCAACCACAATCACATTATTTCATACCTTTAATTACTATCATTATCACTGTCTATATGAGAGCCATGGACAAGGAATAAATCAATCTGTTGAGAAATATTTATTTAAACCCGGCATGAAAATATAGCTGATCTTAACAGAAATAAAAATTCACTGAATTTGGACCGGTGGTTCTGTTTGCTCTATGTATCTAAAACAACTAACAGGCCGGGCAGAGTGGCTCACACCTGTAATCCTAACAGTCTGGGACGGCAAGGCAAATGGATCACTTGAGGTCAGGAGTTTGAGACCAGCCTGGCCAACATGGTGAAACCCCATCTCTACCAAAAATACAAAAATTAGCCGGGTGTGGTGGCAAGTGCCTGTAATTGCAGCTACTCGGGAGGCTGAGGCAAGAGAATCACTTAAACCTGGGAGGCAGAGTTTGCAGTGAGCTGAGATGGCTCAAAAAAAAAAAAAAAATTAAGATGGTAAAATTTTTATGTTATGTGTTTCTCTTTTTACCGCAATTTTTAAAAAATGAAAATTTTTTGCAATAGATCTCTTACTTTTTCTTGCTATGTTTCTCTGAACCTTTCATAATCTAAAGGTGCCAAGAACTACTCCAGGATACTGTCTTCCTTCTCCCAAACCATCCTACAGAAGCAGCCAGCTAACATATTGCTCTTAGAGTAAGCAAGGCAGGTCTGCAATCGTGGAGAAAAGGGAAAATGATCAGGAGAGGATTTCAGGTGGATTGTCCTCCCCTTCTAATCGTGACTTTATCTCTCAGCCTAGGAAAAGCAGAGACTAGGGTGATGGATCCCAAGTTGAAAAATGAGTCTTTTATCATGTTTTGTTTAAACTATGAATAGCAATCTATAAAGAGATGCTAAAAACAAGCATAAGCTCCTGATGACCAAGGCCACATGCATCTTCACTGCATCCCTTCTAATGCCTCACTCATAGAAGTCACTAAGTAAATACTTATTCATGCTGATGACAAGGACACTATTGGCTAAAGAATAAATTTTTTTGCCCATAAAAATGCCTATTAGATTTAAAAGCCAACGTGCTTATTTTAATGAGTGAATTAGGGTCATTTCTATAAAAATCTCGAATGATTTCGCAATCACTTAAAACTTCAATAAAACTACTTTTTCCTAGCAAGTGGATACCATACTCCCTAATATTTGACTTTGAAATCCCCACCCTACCCCCATTATAACTGTATCTCTTTGAACTAACAACACATTAGTTACATTATATAATGACACAGTCACTGGCAGCATCTGAAATCACACAAGCCATTCATTTACCACAAAATTCACTTGAGTTTGTTTTTCAGTTGGGATTGCTGGAGATATTTTAATGAAATACCCAGGCATTTCCTCAGAACACTGCACTGAGAGTATTTTGATTACAGACAATACACACATATGTATATCTTTGTCTATTAAAACAAAAATACATTTAGTCTTTCATTTTTAATGAAATATGAGTAACTGCCTAAAAGTTAAAACCTAATTTTAGCTTTTGCCTTCTTTGCCGTCAACACTGTTATTAGAGATACAACCCAGTCATCAAGATGACTGAAAAAGTGGCACTGCTGCTTTCCCCTGTATAACTGAATATATAATTTATACCAACAAAATAGAATACTGATAAGTCACTAAAAGGCAGACTATCTAGTACAGTTATTTTAACTGTGTTTTGATGGAAATCTTTCAAATATATGTGCATCTCAATGACTCCTATTGCACCCACCTCTGCACTTCCCCAGCCCCATTCTTCCAGGTCAGCACACTGGGAAGCCCAGCTGATCCTGCAGTCTTCCTCCGTGCCCTCCAATGCTTAGCTCCACTGCCTATCCACAGCCTCATTTTGCCTATAGCTATTCCCAGGATCAACTAATGCCTACTCTATTCATTCTTCTCATACCATTTCTTCTTTCATTTATCTTCTGCCATCCCTTAGCTTTCCCAAAAGAAAAGAAAAAAAAAGGCAATAGTCACCCCAGTTGGATGAAACAAATGACTGCCAAGAGCAGTCCATTCTCCTCTCAAGTATGTTACCATCTCTCCCGTTCTGTCATTCAAGAAAAAAAAATGACGCAGAGACCTGGATTTTGAATACAAATATAAGTAAGTATGAACAGATATGTGTGTGGGCACAGTGCTTTTATTCAAAAAAAAAAAATAGGAAGAGCAAATTTTCACTTTTTTATGTTACAAAGTGCTCTCACTGACTCTTCCCTTCTGTCTACCCTTTATCTACCACTCTCTCTGATGTTATATGACCTTCTATCCATAATGGGCTCTGGGCCACATGGCTCATCCTACACCCTACTATAGTCTCTTCTTCCTGACAAATTCATCATCTAAGATGGAAATGTTACTTTACTGATTTAGATGCGTGTATCAGGAGGGGCACGGTAGCTCACGCCTGTAATCCCCAGCACTTTGGGAGGCTGAGGTGGGTGGATCCCCTGAGGTCAGGAGTTCAACAAGACCAGCCTGGCCAACATGGTGACACCCCGTCTCTACAAAAATACAAAAATTAGCTGGGCATGTGGAGGGTACCTGTAATCCCAGCTACTTGGGAGACTAAGGTGGGAGAATCACTTGAACCCAGGAGGCAGAGGTTGCAGTGAGCCAAGATCGTGCCATTTCACTCCAGCCTGGGTGACAGAGCAAGGCGCCATCACAAAAAAAAAGTGTGTATCAGACTGCTCTGAAAAGATGTCAGCACATGGTACCAGTTTACACCAGCAGCTTTCAAAGTATGATCCAGAGATCAGGAGGGAACCCTTCAAGGGATCTATAAAACTATTTTTGATAATACGAAGATGTTAATGAAAATGAAGTCTTTTTCACTTTCATTCTCTGATAAGTGTACAACAGTGAGTTGAAGATACATGGTATGTGGTGATGATGTTTCTATCACTCTGACAGCTAATAAAATATGTACTCGTATATTCTTCACTGCCTATTACTTTTTAAAAAGCCAGTTTCACCCACCATTGTCAGCAAAGTAACATAGGAACAGAAAACCAAAAACCGCATGTTCTCACTCATAAGTGGGAATTGAACAATAAGAACACATGATGAACACAGGGAGGGGAACATCACACACTAGGGCCTGTTGTGGGGTCGGGGGCTAGGGAGGGATAGCATTAGGAGAAATACCTATGTAGATGATGGGGTGATGGATGCAGCAAATCACTATGGCACGTGTATACTTATGTAATAAACCTGCACGTTCTGCATATGTACCCCAGAACTTAAAGTATAATAATTTTTAAAAGGCCAGTTTCACTTAACAATATCCTTGATAAAATTATAAAAGGTATTAATTTTTAAAACATCAACCCTTGAGAACTTGGCCTTTTTAGTATTCTGCATGATGAAATAGGAAGCACACATGAAGCACTTCTGCTGCATACCTAAGTACAATGACTATCTTGGGGAAAAGCATTTATGCAATCGTTTCAGTTACGAGTTTTTTTCCATAGGGCACCATTTTTGCTTTTTTGACTAGCAGACAACTTATATGTATTCAGACTTTGATATCCAGCAGACATTTTCTCTAAAATGAATAAAATGAACCTGTCACTTGAAGAAAAAGGGACACTATTGGGCTGGCTGCAATGTGGCAGCGTGGCGCACACTGGTAATCCCAGCACTTTGGGAAGCCTAGGTAGGCAGATCACTTGAGACCAGGAGTTCCAAGACCAGCCTGGCCAATATGGTGAAACACCAACTCTACTAAAAATACAAAAAGTAGCCAGGCATGGTGGTGCATGCTTGTAATCCAAGCTAGGTGGAGGTTGCAGTGAGCCAAGATCACGCCACTGTAGTCCAGCCTGGGCAACAGAGCGAGACTGTCTCAAAAACAAAAAAACAAACAAAAAAAATGGACAATATCTGTTGCCAATGATATAATCTGAGCTTTCAGGAGAAAACTGAAATTTTGGAAAACTTGAATTTGCCACCCTTAACCACTTCCCAATTCTTAATTTTTTGATGACACTGATGGTCATATTAATGAATGTCATTTGCTTAATATTGCGTAACCAAATGTGCCAACATTTTAAAGATGTGCATAATTAGTAAACCATTATTTTTTGAATGACCAATGTATGCAGTTACAAAATCACACACAGGTCAAAGATCCAGTGCAAGATAGACCAGTCGATTTTAATGTTACAGAATACACAAAATTCACTGACATGGTTTCAGATTCAACAGTGCAACTAACATTTAAGAATCTGGCTGGGAGCGGTGGCTCATGCCTGTAATCCCAGAACTTTGGGAGGCTAAGGCAAGTGGATCATTTGAGGTCAGGAGTTTGAGATCAGCCTGGCCAACATGGTGAAACCCCATCTCTACAAAAAAAAAAAAAAAAAAAAATTTAGCTGGGCATGGTGGTGCACTCCTGTAATCCCAGCTACTTGGGAGGCTGAGGCAGAAGAATCACTTGAACCCAGAAGGCAGAGGTTGCAGTGAGCTGAGATGGCACCACTTCAGGGCAGCCTGGGCAACAGAGTGAGCCTCTGTCCCCCCCCACAAAAAAAAAGAATCTACCAATTGTTGAGTTTTGGTGTAATAAAAATATTCACAATTATATGAAAAGACTATGAAAATACCTCACCCTTCTTCAACTATGTATCTGTGTGCAGCCAGGTATTCTTCACTTATTTCAACCAAAACAACCTATCACAACAGACTGAATACAGGAGCAGTTATGCAAATCCAGCTATCTTCTATAAAGAAATATACTAAAGAGAATGGCAAAACGTAAGACAATGCCATGTTTCTCACCAGATTTGGGTGTGTGTTGGAACACCTTTTTCATAAAAGTATATTACTTATGTCAACCCTTTAATTTTTTTTTTTTTTTTTGAGACAGAGTCTTGCTCTGTGGCCCAGGCTGGAGTGCAATGGTGCGATCTCGGCTCACTGCAACCTTCATCTACTGGGTTCAAGCAATTCTCGTGCCTCAGCCTCCCGAGTAGCTGGGATTACAGGCACCTGCCACCACACCTGGTTAATTTTTATATTTTTACTCGAGATAGGGTTTCACCATGTTCGTCAAGCTGGTCTCAAATTCCTGACTTTATGTGATCCACCCACCTCAGCCTCCCAAAGTTCTGGGATTACAGGCATGAGCCTTACAAAGTTCTGAGCCACCGCTCCTGGACTAATACTTGCTATTTTCTAAATAAATAAATATTTTCGGGCCAAGCGTGGTGGCTCACGCCTGTAACCCCAACACTTTAGCAGGCCGAGGTGGGTGGATCACGAGGTCAGGAGGTCAAGACCAGCCTGACCAAAATGGTGAAACCCCATCTCTACTAAAAATACAAAAAACAAACAAACAAAAAAATTAGCCAGGCATGGTGGCGTGTGCCTGTAGTCCCAGCTACTCAGGAGGCTGAGGCAGGGGAATTGCTTGAACCTGGGAGGCAGAGGTTGCAGTAAGCAGAGATCGCACCATTGCACTCCAGCCCGGGTGACAGGGCGAGACTCTGTCTCGAAAAAATAAATATTTTAAACATTTCTCAGTTTTAATTTCTAATTTAAGTACTGATAGATATAGTCAATATAAACAGGTTTTTGGGGTCCTCAATAATTTTTAAGAGTATAAATGTGTCCTGAGATCAAAATGTTTGAAAACCATTGGTTTATACTACCACAAAAAAAGAACACTTTTAAGTATATGTATATAAAAGAATGGACACCCGAATATGAATCAGAAGATCTTGGCTCCAATTCTAGCACTACTTCTTACTTGCTCTAGGCCTTAGTTTCCTCATCTGTAAAATAGATAACTCAAGTCTTCTAAGGCTAAAAGAGACAAAATATGTAAAAGCAATTTATAAACTACAAGGTATATTATTATTAAAAGATCTCAAAGTTAAACATTTTAAACACTTCTTATGATGTTTTGTTCTTTTGTCTTTGAAACAAGGTCTCACACTGTTGCCCAGGCTGGAGTGCACTGGAGTCAACATGGCTCACTGCCGCGTTGACCTGCTGGGCTCAGGTGATCCTCCCACCTCAGCCCCTTGAGTGGCTAGGCCTACAGGTGCGCACCACCACACCCAACTAATTTTTTGTGAAGACAGGGATTCACAATGTTGCCCAGGCTGGTCTTGAACTCCTGGCCTCAAGTGATTCGCCCCCCGCAGCCTCCCCACGTGCTAGGATTACAGGCATGAGCCACCATGCCTGACCTCTTATGATGTGCCTATGAAATTTTCCTTACTCTTAAAATTTTATTACTAAAAACAGAACTTATAGAAAATGCCAAGTGCAGGCTGGGAGCAGAGGATCATGCCTGTAACCCTAGCACTTTGAGAGGCCAAGGCAGACGGACTACTTGAGGTCAGGAGTTCAAGACCAGCCTGGCCACCCGCATCTCTACTAAAAATACAAAAATTAGCCGGGTGTGGTGGCACACGCCTGTAATCCCAGCTAGTTGGGAGGCTGAGGCAGGAGAATAGTATGAACCCAGGAGGCAGAGGTTGCAGTGAGCCAAGGTTGCGCCACTGCACTCCAGTCTGGGTAACAGAGTAAGACTCGGTCTCAAAAAAAAAAAAAAAAAGCCAAGTGCAGATTTTCAATTAGCCAATTAGCTCAAATGCAAGTATATAATTTTATTTTATTTTATTTTTGCAGAGATGGAGTCTCACCATGCTACCCAGGCTGGTCTCAAACTCCTGGCCTCAAAATCCTGGCCTCAAGCGATCCACCCACCTCCGCCTCCCAAAGTGCTGGGATCACAAGAATGAACCATCACACCCAGCCCAACAACACAATTTTATTGCATTAAATTTCTTCCCCTCTACAGTTATAATTGGTTACATATTTTAACTCATTATAAGGGATATTTCCAAATATACACAAATGTACAGAAAATAAAAAACCCCAACATACCCATTACCCAGCTTCAACAATTTTCAAAAATTTACCAATACTCTCATTCATTTCCCACTTCTGTGTGTTTGTGTCTAACCTGAAGTTTTTTAAAACAAATTATTAGGCATCATTTTATTTTGCCTATAAGTACATCCATATGTATTTTTAACATGAGAAGATTTTAACATAACCACAATACGACTATTATAGCTGAAAACATTATGGTTATAATTATTAAATGTCACCTAATATATATTCCATTTTCAAGTTTCCCGACTGTCTCAAAAAAATAGTCTTTGTTCGTTTTTGGTTGGTTGTATTACCAAACTATCATTCTTACCAATTATTTTTCAAGTGAACCCAAGATATTTAAATAAAGCTAGGAAGGAAGAGAAAATAATACCATGTTTCATATACTATGTACAGTTTACAAAACCAGTCAAGAGGCTGGGCGTGGTGGCTCATGCCTGTAATCCAGGCACTTTGGAGGCCAAGGTGGGCGTATCACCTGTGGTTGGGAGTTCAAGACCAGCCTGACCAACATGGTGAAACCCTGTCTTAAAAAAAAAAAAAAAAAAGACCAGTCAAGAACTATCTTCCCCAGGAATTTGCTTCTCTACCAACCAAACAACAACAACACAAAAAAAAACAAGCAACAACAAAAAATAAACCCACTACAAAGTAAGCCAGCATGGCGATATATATACCTTAGTATTCTGAGAAGTGATCCAAAGAGGACACAGCTCAGCTGCTCGGAGAGGGAATGAGCTGTTACACTACGAGCAGAAAAAGCTAACTAGAAACACTATGAGCAGAACAAGGTTTTGGAAAGGAGGAAGTCAGGTCAGCCGCAGGGTCAAAGCTGGAGGCGAGGTCACCCGTTCTAGAGTGAGCATATGGCTCAAACAAGAGACTCTGCCCAAGACTGCAAGTCAACACCTTGCAAGTTGCAACTGAAAGCTCAAAAAACAGTGCTCTAAGCTAGAGATACAATGGAACTGCTATAAAAAGCAACAGTTGTTAAGAACTGATTCAAATTATTAGGCAAACATTTTCAAAAAGCCTACTCTACTGGGCACTATCCTAGGATATAAATTGTGTATTTAAAAAATTAGTATACAATGTACACCATTAAGTAGCATATACTTTTCTACACATCTTTCCCCATTTAAGAGAAATAATGGCTATATTAAGTATTAATTGTCTTGCCATTAACATTATAATTTATCTTTTTTCTATAAATGCAATTTGCTCAACCACTCATTACACAGACATTAAACCTGAATTCTGTCTTTCCCAAATATTTTTGAGGAGTGCAAGCCAGGTTAACTTTTATCACATGTACCAGAAACCCACAGCATTTATAGCTGTAATTCTTTTCTAAATTAAGGCCAAGCATGGTGGCTCACACCTGTAATCCCAATGCTTTGGGAGGCCAAGGTGGGAGGATTGCTTGAGCACTTCAAGACCAGCTGGGCAACACAGCAAGACCCTGTCTCCACAAAAAAATAGCTGGGCATGGTTGCACATGCTTATAATCCCAGCTGTTTGGGAGGATGAGGGGCGAGAATGCCATGTACCAAGGAGGTCCAGGCTGTAGTGAGCTGTGATTATACTGCTATACTCCAGCTTGGGCAGCAGAGCAAGACCCTGTCTCAAAACAAAATAAAATAAAATAAATCAAAATAAGCATTTAGTTTAGGAGGAAATCAAGAGAGCACTGAAGAATTTCCTACCTTGTCTTAAAATTGTTTCCCATAGGTTTATCTCAAGTATATCGCAGATGAAAATTGGGTAGGTGCATACAGAATAATTCTTGAGGGATTTGGTTCTATAGATACATTTAATATCAACCCTTTTTAAAATCCTTTACCTTAATTTCACTTATAAAAAAGTTTTGTGGCCGGGCGCAGAGGCTCACGCCTGTAATCCCAGCACTTTGGGAGGCAGAGGCAGGCGGATCACGAGGTCAAGAGATCGAGACCATCCTGGCCAACATGGTGAAACCCCGTCTCAATAAAAAAAAAATTAACAAAACTTTTGCTTGTCACAGTGGCTCATGCCTGTAATCCTTGCACTTTGGGAGACTAAGGCAGGAGGACTGCTTGAAGCCAGGAGTTTGAGACCAGCCTGGGCAACAAAGCAAGGCCCCATCTCTATTAAAAATAAATAATAATAATAATTAGCCGGGTGTGGTGGCAGGCACCCGTAGTGTCAGCTACTTGGGAGGCTGAGGCGAGAGGATTGCTTGAGCCCAGAAGTTTCAGACTACAGTGAGCTATGATCGCTCTATTGCCCTTCAGCCTGGGTGACAGAGAGACCCCATCTCTTAAAAAAAATTAAGTTTTAAACTACAGAAAGAGCAAGGAAGGGCACATATTTCTTAAAGAATGCTTGAGAAGAACAAAATGTGCCCTAACACATGAAATGGCTCCTGATAATATCAGTTTTAGCTGACCACTATGAAGGATATCTTCTAAATAATAACAAAACAAATCTGGCAGTCAAATAACTACAGGAAAATCAAGACTTCCCCATTTTGGAACATTTTTGCTTCAGTTTTTACTATTTATAGTAATACAGGAAAAAATATGCCACAGGGACAAGAGCTGAACAGGTGTCATCCCTTACCCTATTTTGTCTATTGGTAATTAAGCCCAACAGTTTATTGTCTGTATATATTGTCTGAAATATTGTATGTTTTCATACAAAACTATCTTTGAAATTTAGCTTCACTTTATGAAACTTTGTGACTATTTTTCCTAACAGAGAGTCTGACCTAAGAATATAGCCCAATACATGAAAACCCTAACTGAACAGTAAACAATGATATTAATCTCACTGTAGAAAACATGAGATTCTTAGCAAATGGCAGCAAAAGAATTGTGGATAACTTAATGAGGCATTAAAAAAAAAATCTAAGTTTCCATGCCTTGACCTAAAAAAAAGTCACACAGGTTTTTCTTTAATTCACATTTCTTTTTTAAAAAGCTGGTTAAAGTTAATGTGTAGATTTCTATTCAAATTTGTTTGGACTGTACATGAATATTAAAAAGTTATAACATAAAGACTATTCATTAGACTATCAAAGGCAAAGCAGGTGATTCACAGAATGTGATTTATTGAACCTGATCATTATCTTCACTACTTACCACTATTTGACATCACTTTTTAAATGTACTGTTTACTTGTTATTGTCTTTTCTTGTTTACTGTCCTGTCTTCTCCCACTAGAATACAAGTTACATACAGGCAAAACTTTCTCTTATTTTCCACTGTATAGCCAGGGTCTACCACTTGGTAATTTGCTGAATGAGATGGGTGAATAGCTTCAGCCTTTGACCTCCCCCACTTCCCTCTCTCCATACACGTTAACCAATCTTTAAGGCCAGAGTCAAATTCTATTATCTCTATGAAGATTACCTCCTCGAGCCCTCTTTCTCTTTTGTACTTGAATTTGGCAATTGCCAAATTCTTTAAAATTTCTTTTAAAGCCAATCAAGCATGAACTATGGTTTTTCCTGTGAAATCTTATTAACTAGCTCCTTTCATCTGCATACTTATCTCCCCTAAAATTCTTATAATCCTGTTCTCCCTCAGAACATGGACCAGTGTCCCCAACTTTTGGCATCTATCTCAGCACATGTAAATAGTACACTGTTAACAAATGTTTTGCTTGATTTATATTGGTAGTTAATCCAGAAATTCAGTTAATAATTTCAGTTTTTTAGCTGGGCATGGTGGCTCAGGCCTGTAACCCCAGCACTTTGGGAGGCTGAGGTGGGTGGATCACCTGAGCTCAGGAGTTAGAGACCAGCCTGACCAACATGGAGAAACCCTCTCTCTACTAAAAATACAAAATTAGCCGGGCGTGGTGGCACACACCTGTAATCCCAGCTACTTGGGAGGCCAAGGTAGGAGAATCGCTTAAATCTGGGAGGCAGAGAGGCTGCGGTGAACTGAGATCATGCCACTGTACTCCAGCCTGGGCAAAAAGAGCGAAACTCTGTCTCAAAAAATAATAATTTCAATTTTTTATAATGTATCCCTCCCTTCCAAATAACTCAAAATAGGCCATGATATTACAGTGAATCCCTCTTTATTTTTATTTCTGAGAATTTTAAATTTGACATTCTCATATAATTAATGTGCATAATTTATCCATCGCTCTCCCTCAAGATTAAATTTTTGTCTTTTTTTTTTTTGTTTGGAGATAGGGTCTTGCTCTGTTGCCCAGGCTGGAGTACAGAGGTGCAATCATACCTCACTGCAGCCTTGACCTCCTGGGCTCAAGAGATCCTCCCACTTCAGCCTCCCGAGTAGCTGAGACCACAGCTGTGTACTACCACACCTGGTTAATTTTTTCATTTTCTATGGAGACAAGGTTTATGTTTCCCAGGCTGGTCTCAACACCCGGGCTCAAGTGATGCTCCTGCCTCGGCCTCCCAAAGTGCTGGGATTACAGGCTTGAGCCACTGCGCCTGGCCTACATTTTTTAATGTAATAAAAAATCTTGTGACTTTTTGGCAATAACTATAATGATGTTTCTAACCCCAGTCAAGAAGGGAGTGAAGTTTCATTACTCTCTCTTTTTGCTGAGGTTATCAGAGGGCATTTTCCCATTTTTTACTCTTTCTTTTCATGCCAAGATGTATTCCATTCCCTTCCTTACTGATCATACACATAGCAAGCTTTTATTATTTCTTTGTACCTGTCCAAGGTAATCTGTCTTACCTCCTTCTTTTGAGCCACTGTTTCCTACAGTTATTTACTTGATTAAAATTCTAACTCCCCATCTCAATCCATCTGTGTATGAGAACCGCCTCTTCTTAAAATCTGAGCCTGCTTCTTTAAATTCAGCCAACCTTCATGAACCTCTCTTCACACAGCCAACCCTTAATCATCAAGGATAATGAAATGCATACAAATAACAGATTGTCTACAACACAAGACAATCAGGAAAAAATTGACATCTGGCTTTGGAATTTATCATATGTAGCTTTGGGCAAGACTTATTTTCCTAATTATGTTTTTGTTTAAGCCAACATTCAGATTTTCTTTTATGAGGGTGAATATCTCAGTTTTAAAATTTGATCAGTAAATTTCTTTTGAAGCCAATCAAGCATCAACTATGGTTTCTCCTGCGAAATCTTTTTAACTAGTTCCTTGCCTCTGTTGAAATCTGTCATAAAATCTGTTTTGTTTCCTCTATGTTATCTGCTTGTTTTCTTGGGATTCTGATCCAAATCAGTTCACTCTGTATTAATTTACTTCTTCAAACTAAAGTACCTTTTGCTTGAGAACTCAACGCATTTTAAAAACACTGAATGTTCAGTGAAATTTTTAGTTCACGTAACACAAGGTAGAAAACGATTTTTGTCTAGGAAAACTTGGAGTTCCAGGATAAATTATTACACTGGTAATTCTAGCAATTTTTTTGGTATTTAGAATTTTAGGATTAGCTGAAAATTGAAAAAAATTTAATACTGGAGAGCTATATAAGTCTGCTTCATGAATATATTAATCCCACATGCTAAAAACTGTATGAAATTAAATTCCCAATACAGGCATTTACAGAAAATAGCATCAAAGCAAACTCACACATAAATCCTGCCTCTTCTCCTGACCCCAACGTAAACTTTTCAACCTTCACATGTACCTACTTTCCATGCGCCTCCCCCCTCAGCCTCACTTCCACTCTCAACTATCCCACAAATAATTTTTAAATGTATAGGAAAGCGTAAAAGAACTGGAGTAACAGGATCTCCTCTTTTGCTGCCTTCTCAGTTACTGCCATTAAGCTTTTGGCCCAAGAGACTCTAACCCCCAATTTTACATGACTATTTTTATTTCACAGGTACTCACATTCACCAAACTGAACCAAAAAACAAGGACATTCTCAATTGAAAAAGGAGCAAAACTGGATAATTCTGCAGTTCTGTTCCTAGCCCCCTCCAGAATCAGGCACCATGTGAAACACCCAAGTAAAATAAGTATAATTTTCAGCCAAATGAGATATTTTACTTTGAGTTGCTGATATGGCAGAGGTTAATACTAAAAAAAATTACCACAGTTTACACATTTTTTATATCTGAATGTACATTTATAGTACCTGAACCTAGTT
The DNA here is from genome assembly GCA_963573385.1 of Cacajao melanocephalus. Lineage (NCBI taxonomy): Eukaryota > Metazoa > Chordata > Mammalia > Primates > Pitheciidae > Cacajao > Cacajao melanocephalus. The sequence goes on from CAUYLG010030137.1 coordinate 35,949, forward strand.
ATTTTCAATACAATATTCGCCATATGAACAGAATTCAAAATAAGCTCATTTCTAATTTTTCCTCCATGTAGAATTTTGATAAGTGCAAAAATTATTTTACCCAAAATCCAACTCTTGGGCTGGTGTTATTTAGCCCATATTTTTACGTAAGATGGTAAATGTTGGCCAAATTTAAAAAACAATTTAATGCAACTTTCCACGCTGTCTTCAAACTCAGTAAATTCCACAATTTTAAAAAACAATAACCTTTCACGGTGCCTACTCACATTTTTACTAAAATCCCTACACAAAGCCACACATTCTGTTTTTCATTTTACTTTTCCAAGCTGCTGCCTTCACCAAATAGACTCCACGAGCCTTCCAAGTGGTATCCACCAATATATGTGTTTCTCAAGGAAAAGTAAGTAATTAAAGAGTAATTAGTCCAAGTGGTACGAAATCTTTTAAAAATTTACCTTAACTTTAAAAATCCTTTTCTTGATGGAGACTTAACAGCATAAATCCTAATGAAACGGTTGTCCTTTACGTGGACTCTCCATCAGCCCCATAAGGTGAGTGGCACAAAGAGGCATTTTTCTGACAGTCTCAGTTTCCCAAACGCTAGTCCTAAGCTTTTGCTCGGATGGTAAATTTCTCTCTCACACACACACACACGGAAAAGAAAGAAGAGAGAAACATACCTGGTTATTTTCTAAACAGGTTTGATAGGTTTGGTTCCCTTGTAAGAGCAGAGTGTTTACTTATAATCTTTTAAAACAGAAGTGGCAGCCAGAGCACTGGGTAAATAAAAACTTCACAGAGTTTTAAAACCCTGCATCTTAACTCACTTCCCTTTGGTTCAAGGGGACGGCACAGCAAAACCCACGGCAAATGAGATTATGCAACAGGTTTTTTTCCTCCACACCTTATTCATCACAGGCTGGTTAGAGGTGTGCTTTCTTCAGAGACACACGACTTCAAAACGCCAAGAATCATTGCAGTTGATGTTCCCTAAACTTCTTTAGGATTTTGCCGTAACCATTCATTATCAGATCTACTTGTGTTTTCTCTGGTTCACTACCGGTATTCTTTAGGAAATAAACCCAGCATCTGAAAATATTTCCCTCTGTGGTGTTTCATTACACGTGATACACAGAGCCTGGGCTTTTTTATTTCTCACGTTTTGCAACTAGTGTAAATAAAGAAGTCACTAGGCGTCGGGCCCCCCAACGCCAAGACCCGAGCCCTGTCGGAAAATTAAGGGCTTTTTTGGTTTGTTGACTGAAGAAAGCAGCACCGTCACCACCCAGGTGGCCTCGCTGCTTACACCAAAGGCGAATTGGGGATAATGGGAACAGTCAGGCCGGGGCCCCACTTGGCAGGCGTGTTGTGTAACAGTCGCGCCTGGAAGTGAGCAGCTTCGCCCGCGAAGGTGCCGCGTCCCGCGGCGGCCGCTCCTCTCGGCGGGGCCCGGTCCGAGTCCGCTCGCCGCGCAGCGGCCGGGGGCGCACCGACTGCGACCCCGCGCCCGGCCGCACGCCCCCTTCCAGCTCGGGCCGGCCCCGGGCCAGGCCTACACCCCCGCTTCAAACGCTCCTGCAGCCCCCGGCCGTGGTCGCCCCCACACCGCCTCCCGAAAGGCTGGCCGGTACGCCCGGGAAGGCAGAGCCGGCGGGGCAAGAGCACGGCGCCCGGGACTGCGAGTCGGGACGCGCCGCGGAGCGTCCATGCGGCCGGGCGGGAGGGCGCCCCGGGCCCCGCACCCTCCCGCCTGCACACCCCGCGCGGCCCGCCGTGGCCACTTACTTTTGGGGCCGCCGACCTCCCAGTTCCCTCAGAGGGAAACGAAAGTTGTCACGGCGTCTCCCCTCGGGCCCCCCTCGCCTCCCGGGCTTGAGAGGCGCCGCCGCGGAGCCGAGAGGGCGGCTGCGCTCCCGCTCGCGTCCCGTCCCGTCGCTCTCCTCCTCCTCTTCTTTTCACTATATTATCTTCTCCTTCTCTGAGGGGTGGGTGGGGGTGGGAGGCTTAGGAAGAGAGGAGACGCTCGCAACTTTTCTTCACTCTTTCTCTTCCACCCTCCCCCCAGTCAGCCTTCAAAAAAAATGTCGAACGGGATGAAGAACTTAGGGAGGTAAAGGTGGGGGGCCGCGTGGTGAAAGCGGGGATTGGGGGGGAGTGAGAGGTGGCAATAACCGTTTAAAAAACTGATTAAAGTCCCCCAAACAGTGATACATAGAAAGAGGGGGAAAGGCGGGGGGGGCAGGGGGGGGGGTTGGGGGAAAGAGAAAGAGTCGCTGGTCAGGAAACTTCAAGCGCGGATGAGGTCATTGGTTTAAAAATAAAGAGATGGCGTCACTTGAAACCAATCCCAGTGAATGAACTCAGCGGAGCCTCGGGGAAAGGAGGAGACAGGCGAGGGCAGGGCGGTGGGCGCCGGGCGGGGCCGCGCGCCCGCCTGCCCGCCCATCCCGCGGACGCCGGAGCCCGGAGCGCGGCTCCGCGCCTCGTTCCGGCCGCTTGGGGAGGGGTCAGGTCATGTTCCCTTCCAGTGTCCGGCGACTCTGAGGCAGGTTCCGCGGGCGCCGCTGGGAGGAGCCGGAGCTGCCGGAGGAGGCGGCCCCGAGGCCTCCTCCCCCTCCTCTCCCTCCTCCTCCTCCTCCTCCCGCGCCCGCGCGCCCGCTGCCCCCCGGGCTCGCGGCCCCGACCCTCGGGCCAGGGTGTCCGCCTCCAGCGCTGCGCTCCGACAGGTATCGGAGGGTTTTCCCCTCACCCAGACGCAGACCATTTCCGTCCTCCTTGAGCTGTTTCCAGCTGCCTCACCAACGTCAAAAAACGCAAACACTGATTTGAGAGAATTACAATCGCTCTCTAAAAAGTCTGAGGAATGCAAAAGGCAAAGGTCTGCCATCTCTCAGGAGAGAAGTTACAGGTATTTCAAGAAGAATCACACTACTGTTGACAGGCTTTCAGCTATCTATATGTTTGTGGTTGACAACCCCCACGGAAATGTTCCTAAATTACTTTGCCTATATTTACAAATATGAGGACAAGGAGCCTAGATTCTCTTTAAAAATGTTTTCTACCGTAGGCAGCACAGAAACATCTTTAAATCAGACCAGGGGTTCACTACCTTTTGAGAGGTACAAAACTCTTGTTGATTTAACTCCACATACCTCATGCATTTTATTATTTGAATTCATTAAAATCGCTTTTTTTTTTTAGATGACATTATGCACTTTGGAAAACGAGAGACCTGAGGTGGTGACAAACCAGGACTTGGAATTACTGAATAGGACAATCGGAGCTTTATTTCAGTGTTCTTTGAGCATTTAAGCATGAAGCTGCTTCTACTGAGAAGTACTCACGTGGATATCACATAACAAAGATGTGATTAATGACGGAAAAGCACCCTGCGAGTGGACTGCCCCATGAGCCAGAATTTATGTGTAGGAATAATCTAACTCCTAAAATATTACGTTTGCAATGTGCCTGATTGGGACACTGGCCCCTAAAGACACTGTTGTGGGATATCCATATGCACTCTGCCTAAAGCACTTTTTTTTCATTGGCAAAAGAACTGAGAAGCGGGTTTGGGTGGGTTAGAAAGATAATACACCCATGTTGCTACTTTTCTGCCTTTAAATCCTGTAACTAAAGGGCATTCCTTTAAATCCTGTAACTAAAAGGTAATCATTGAAGGTTAGTGTTGCCGGGTAAGGCTCTGTCTTTTATAGGAGGGAGAAAAGCCCATTTGAAGATGGGAGGCATTGCCAGCATCTCGGGCAGTAGGTAAAGCCTGAAGGCCACAATGCAAAAGCAACTTTGAGCCTGTGCCTCTGGCCTCCTGAAGACTTCTCCCAGGGGAAGCAAATCTCTCCCACTGCTCCCTGTCCTCTGGTGGCCAGGAGGTGTTACTGCAGCTTTCTTGGGATTATTTGTTCTCTGCCAGGAAACCCCTAAAAATCTACTAACTGTAGACCTTTGTTGGAGGTGTTGGGATTTTTAGGAAGAAAGGAGAAGATAGTCCTTTCACTAGTGGTACAGAGCATGGATCTTGCCTGGAGGAAAGACTCATGAGAATTGATGATATCCCCTTTGCATGCCATAGTTCCAGTAACCTTGCTTTAACTGACGTGGCTTGAAATCTTTCTCCCCTTTCCTCCTCATTACAATTAAATTTGTATAATGTATGCATGCGGTGCCATCATAGCTATCATGGAAGCCTCTCAGGGTATTTCATCTATTTCTGGAAACAAGACATAGATTAAAGCTAATTAAAAGCAAAATCAATGATTGAGTGATGTACAATATTGGTTAAAAGAGTCAGGGGAGAAAAGGAGCGATGCACCCTGCCTAAAGCACTTTTTTTTCATTGGCAAAAGAACTGAGAAACGGGTTTGGGTGGGATTATTGGGTAAGGCACCTTATGAAGGGTTTTGACCTTATCCTTGAAGGACAGTTAAGATTTAGTTTGCAGTGAAGAAGCCAGTGGAGGGACGATTCCAGAGGGCAAATGGCAATGGGCCAAGACATGGAAGTGGAATGAATAATGAGTAATGTGTACTCAGGTGAGAGAAGAGTAAACCCTTCCAGTAGCAGTAGAAATTGGTATTTAAGGCCAGGTGCAGTGGCTCACGTCTGTAATCCCAGCACTTTGAGAGTTCGAGATGGGCAGATCACCTGAGTTCCAGATTCGAGACCAGCCTGACCAGTATGGTGAAACCCTGTCTCTACTAAAAATACAAAATTAGCGGGGCATGGGAGCACACACCTGTAATCCCAGCTGCTAGGGTGGCTGAGGCAGAAGAAATGCTTGAACCCAGGAGGTTCAACACAGTGAACTGAGACTGCAGCATTGCACTCCAGCCTGGGCAACAAGAGTGAAACGCCATCTCAAAAAAAAAAATGGTATTTAGCAATTAGGTATGAGGTCAAATTTAAGAGATACAGATGCACATTGTGGACGTACTTGAATGTTAAGATAAATAGATTGTTACCTGCCCAGCAGGTGAAGGGGAAACCACTAAACAAGTTTACTTCACTAAAGAGTACATTTCTCCTACTTCTCCTACTGAGAACAGCTTTAAACATACTATTAATAAATATGTGGAAACAGGAATTAAAAACAGAACCATTTACAATTACTCCAAAGAATGTGAAATATTTATGTATACGTCTAACAAAATGTACAGGATCTGCGTGCTGAAAATTATAAAATGCTGATGAAAGAAAGAAGACAAATAATTGGAATGGCATATTCATGGATTGGAAGAATCAATAAAGATGTCATTTTGTCCCAAATTGGTGTATAGATTTAACATAATTCCCATCAATATCCCAGCAAAGTTGTTGGATTTTTTTTTTTTTTTTTTTTTTTTTTTTTTTTAGATAGAGTCTCACTCTGTCACCCAGGCTGGAGTCCAGGAGTACAGTGGTGCCATCTTGGCTCACTGCAACCTCCACCTCCCAGGTTCAAGCAATTTTCTGCCTCAGCATCCCAAGTAGCTGGGATTACAGACATCTGCCACCATGCCCGGCTAATTTTTGTATTTTTAGTAAAGACAGAGTTTCACCATCTTGGCCAGGCTGATCTTGAACTCCTGACCTTGTGATCTACCCATCTCAGCCTCCCAAAGTGCTGGGATTACAGGCATGAGCCTCCATGCCCAGCCAGTTTTTTGTAGTCATAGGCAAGCTTAAACTAAAACAGTGTCCAACGCATCTAGAGGGCTGAGTGAGTCCTAGATTCCCCCAGGACACAGGAAGAGCTCATACACTAGGGCACCAGCAAGGCAGGGACTCCAAGATTTACAATCAGATAATCTAGAAAGAAGCTATTTTTGCTTCAGTACATGTAAGTGTGTGGTTTACTACTATTTTTAGTTAGAGTTAAATATGGGGAAGGAGCACCAAAATTGCTAGTTACAATTAACTATGGGGGAGAAGCACCATAATCCCTAGTGTTTAGACCCTTTTAGGGCCTTACTTAATCCATCCTTGGCTGAAGTTTATTCATTCATTTGACAAACAGTGATTGAGTGCCTACTACCTGTATGTGCCAGGCACTGCACCTAGCTCTGGGAATATGGTTATAGATAATATAGGTAAGGCTCCCTTTCTCATGAAACTAACATTCGAGTGGAGAGAGAAGACAATTACCCTAAGCCAATAAACAAAATCAACAGCCTGGACTGTGATAAGATGGACTACACAGGGAAGAAACTGGGTGAGGTGATAGTGAATGGCTTAGGGTAGGGGTGAATGTGGTGGGAGAAGGTCAAATGAAGAGGGGACATTTGAACTGAGACCTGAAGGAGGGCAACAGGGGAAGTGGTCAGGGTAGAGGAAACAGGTCACTCTAAGACCCTTCAGCAGAAAGAGTGACTTGTAGAGAGTTGGTGTGTTCCCAGAGCCAAGGGAGGCCAGTGGGGCACGAAGTATAGAACAAGGGTGGGCAGAAGACAGACTATGTAATACCTTATATGGTACTACGTAGTCTGATGTTTGGAGTTCAGATTCTATTCTAAAAGATTTAAGCAGTTAGTACCTGATCTGATTTATGAAGAGGATATTTGCAAGTAAGTAAGCATAAAAGGTTGGGTTTTAGAGAGTTTTTTTTTTTCAAGCAGATAAAGTCTGTTTTATTTGAATGATGGGTCTATGTAATTACTGAGGCCACTGTGTACAGATAAGAAAGGAGAAGCTTTATTTCTTTATCTCTTTCTCCTGGGACAACATCTTGATGATCTCCTTTTTGGCCTGGAGGCACTTGTCATGCATGGAGTTTGCATGCTTCCTTAGTCTTAGGCCAGGGGGCCTCAGCCTGGTCCGCCAGGAGCTTCTGGTAGAACTTGTCCACCTTCAGCTTGCGGATGATTCCGTGAGAATCCGCTTGTTTTTTTAATGCAATCCCTTTTGCCTTCTGGTACAGACTGTGATTCATGTGGCAATCCATCTTCTTAGATTCACGATATCTTCTGAGCAGCTGGCACAGAATCCTTAGTCTCCTCATCCAGATGACCTTCTCTGGCATTTGGCCATTGGCTGTACCCTCTTGGTTACCTATGCCTTTGTGCCTGCTCTTCTGGTGGGCCAAGGTTTTTCTGGCATCAAGGAGCCCAGGAGCGGACAGGCACAGGCTTGCAGATGATCAGCCATTGTTTGATCAGCTTCTGGATCTGCTGATGGGAGTTAACATTGGTCTTTGGGGACCAACCAGACCTTCTTAATTGCCACAGCGAAGGACGCTAGAGGCAAACCTCCTCTCAAGCCTGAGCATATGTGTGGCTTCAACTGCAGCAACAAAAAGAGTTTTAATATTCTATACTTTTTATGTAACTTAGCAGCTCCCTTTTCCAATAGGAAGAGAGTGTTTCTGACAACTTAGTTAATCTCCAGGGATCCTTTGAATGCTCCTAAATCAAATGTTCTTAGCTAGGATTTGTGGATTCCTAGAGAGTACCTAGATGGGCTCCAGAGGGTCTAAGAGCCCCCTAAACTTTTGGGCATATATGCTTATATATGTTTTTCTGTGAGTGGGTCCCCAGCTTTCAACGAATTTTCTTTTCTTTTTTTTTTTAATGAGATGAGGTCTCCCACTGCCCAGGCTGAAGTAAATAATCATAGCTCACTGCGGTCTCAACCTCCAGAGCTCAAGTAATCCTCCTGTTTCAGCCTCCCAAGTAGCTAGAACTACAAATGCACACCACTGTGCCTGGCTAATTTTTAAAATGGGGTCTTGCTTTGTGCCAGGCTGGTTTTGAACTGGGCTCGAGCAGCCCTCCTGCTTCAGCTTCCCAAAGTGCTGGGGTTACAGGCATGAATCACCATGCACAGCTGCAACAAATTTTCAAAGGATTTTGTGACACACACAAAAAAGTGAGAAAGACCTACTTCACATTAAAGTCTCGGCTGTACTTTGGGGATAGTAGTTGCTACTGTTAACTTAGCGTTCATGACACTGAACAAACTGCAGTTCTAGGAAGAAGCAAGTTCTGCCCCAAAGAAATGACCCTGTTGGAGGAGGGCAATATTTACAGCAGAGTAGGAAGGAACTTCTTGGAAGAAAAGTGTTACCTGTGTGATGTGCGAACTAGAAGATACCTAGGAAATTACCTGGTACCATCTCACTTACATTACATGTAAAAAAATGAAGGTCTAGAGAGGTTAAATGATTCACCCAAGGTTGTATAGCTAGTTAGGGACTAAAAAGGAATTAGAAACAAGTCGCCAACAGTCAGTACAACACTCTGTGCTCCCCATGGAAAGGAAACAAAGAAACTGGACTAAATATTGAGCTTAAAAGTTTAATAGGAAATACGTATTAAATTTCATTCAACTCAATTATGCAAATGCACGCTTATCCCTAAGGAATTAGAAGGAAAGCGGGAAGTAAAGGAATTAAAAAATGTAAGTTCTCAGCCCTGAAAGATGAAAAACATCAATGTTAAGATGTACAACCAAAACAAAGTAAATAGCAATTAACACTCTATTTTTTTTTCTTTTTTTTTGAGACAGATTCTCGCTCTGTCACCGAGGTTGGAGTGCAGTGGCCTGATCTAGGCTCAATGAAACCTCCATCTCCCAGGTTCAAGTGATTCTCCTGCCTCAGCCTCCTGAGTAGCTGGGATTACAGGCATGCACCACTATGCCTGGTTAATTTTAGTAGAGACGGGTTTTCGCCATTTTGGCCAGGCTGGCCTCAAACTCCTGACCGCACGTGATCCACCCACCTCAGCCTCCCAAAGTTCTGGGATTACGGACATGATCCACCGCGCCCGGCCAACACTGTATTATCAGTCCATATCTGATCTTTCTGTGGCAGATTTGTTAAACAGACTTAATAAGTTACAAAAGCTAGACGATTTTTCACTTATCAATTTGGCAGTTATTTTAAAAACTGGTAATCCCACAATCGAGCCAACAGTGTGGAGAAACAGACTTTCTCAATACCATTGGTGAGGATATAAACTGGTATAACTCTTCTGAAGAGCAGTTTGGTAATATGTTTACAAAGTCTTTAAAAATGCATACCCAGTAATTCTACTTTAAGAATTTATCTTAAGGAAATGATAGTACTATTTTCAAAGACATGAATAATGATGTTAATCATAATGTAATAGCTAACATTTATTGAAAATTACCCCATTTAATTCTCATTAATCTTCCCAGTTTACAGGTAACTTCCTCAGGTTTACATAACCAGTGGGACACAGTGGCTCACACCTGTAATCCCAGCATTTTGGGAGGCTAAAGCAGGTAGATCATTTGAGCTCAGGAATTCAAGATCAGCCTGGGCAGCACAGCCAGGCCGCGTCTCTACAAAAAACTTGTAAAAAATTAGCCAGGTGCGGTGACACATGCTTGTAGTCCCAGTTACTCAGGAGGCAGGAGGATCTCTTGAGCCCAGGAGGTCAAGGCTGCAGTGAGCTCTGACTGTGCCACTGCACTCCAGACTGGGCAAGAGTGAAACCCTGTCTAAAATATCAAAGGATTTGGACTTTATTCAAGGCAAGCAATGGAGGAGCCATTGAGAGATTTTTAAGCAAGAGAGATCAGATTCACACTTTTCCATATAAAGAATGGTTAGGTGGGGCAGACATAAAGCACAACAGGAAACGATTGTACGAGTCAGAGAACTAAATGGAAATGAGAAGACAGAAGCAAGATGTTGAAAAGCTAGAATTAAAAGGAACCTTGGAACCAATGAGACATGAGCTGCTAAGGGGAGAAGCAGTGTCAAGGGTAACTCCCAGGTTTCTGAGCAAATGGGTGGACGGTGGTGCTGCTTATTATGGGGAGAGAAAAGAAAAGAAGTTGAATTTTAAGCATGTCAAATTCAAGGGACCTGTGGAACCTCAAGAGGAGTAAGCCATTGGATTTATCAATGTCTGAAGGTCAGAGGCAGCACCTGGGCAGGAGACATGGTTTTGGGATTCATTCGCCATATTTAGTTGCAGTCATGAATGGTTGATGTGACCACGGGGAAAGTGAGACAAAAAAAGTGTTGGCAATCAAAGGAATTGTGAGGTTTAAAGAAGCTCGTAGGTTGGACGCAGAGCCTCACGCCTGAAATTCCAGCACTTTGGGAAGCTGAGTTGGGCGGATCACCCAAGGTCAGAAGTTCGAAACCAGCCTGGCCAACATGGCAAAACCTCGTCTCTACTAACAATACAAAAATTAGCTGGGTGTGGTGGCATGTGCCTGTAATCCCAGCTACTCAGGAGGCTGAGGCAGGAGAATCACTTGAACCCAGGAGGCAGAGGCTGCAGGGAGCTGAGGTTGTGCTGTTGCACACCAGCCTAGGCAAAAAGAGCAAAACTCCATCCCAAAGAAACCAAAAAAAAAAAAAAAAAAAAAAAAAGCAGCAGCAGCAGCAGCTCATAGGGAGACTGAAGAGGAAAAACTAAAGAAGTAGAGAGGAAAGCAATGAAAATGGCTGTTACAGAAATAGAGCCAAGAAAGGGTTTCAAGCAGGACAAGGGTGTGTTTCTGGTGGGCTGATACCTCAGGGAAGCCCCATAAGATAAAGACTAAAATGTATTTCTTTGATTTAGCAATAAATTGACTGGGGAGAGTGGTTTTGCTGAAGGCAGTCTTGCAAAGGCAAGATTGCAATAAGCTGAAAAAGGAATAAGAAGGAACAAAATGGAAACAACTATAAACCACTCTTTCAAGAAGAGTGTTCAGGGAAGGAGAAATATCGGATAATACCTTGTTAGAGGCAGATGTAGAATATTTAAAACCTTCAAAAATCCTAATGACCTGGCAAGCAGTCTAAGGTTTTGTTTTGTTTTAATCAAATAATTCATAACAAACAGGGATTAGACAAATGAGAAATGAGAATTTCTCAATTGCAATCTCAGGAGAGATTTTTGCTACTTACAGCTCAAACTTTATTTTCAGTGTTAGGTGGAACACACATTTACAGCTCTTGTCAGTATTTTGACAAGTCTTTTAATAAATGTAAATTAAATATTAAGAATAATAGAATTGTCACTTCTAACCTCAGGTGTATTTATCTTTTAAAAGGCTGAAAAGTACTTTTATAATTTAAAAAATGGTGGTAGTAGGGGGAAAGGTAAATAAAAGGCTAAAAAGATTTATTAGCAATTGCTTATAATTTTTCTCAATTGTTGATTCACAACTCACCAAAAATTTAATTTAAGTGGGAAATGCCTATTTTTTTTTTTTTTTTTTTTTGAGTCTCACTCTGTTACCCAGGCTAGAGGGCAATGGGGCCATCTTGGCTCACGGCAATGTCTACTTGCCAGGCTCAAGCAATCCTCCTGCCTCAGCCTCCCAAGTAGCTAGAACTACCGGCATGCACCACCACACCTGGTATTTTTAGTAGAGACAGGTTTTTGTCATATTGCCCAGGCTGGTCTCAAACTCCTGGGCTCAAGTGATCTGCCCACCTCGGCTCCCAAAGTGCTGGGATTACAGGTGTGAGTCACCATGCCTGGTCCCTGTCTAATTTTTTATTCTGCCTCCAATTATCCTAAGGATTATGTATAATCTCACAAACTTCAGAAGGAAATTAAATATAATTCAATTTAGCAAGTAAAGGTCTTACAGCACCTTTACTAGAAATCCATGCAGGAAGGCAAGGTGTGACAGCATGTGTATATAGGCCTACCCACTCAGGAGGCTGAGGCGGGAGGATCACTTGAGGCCTGGAGTTCAAGACCAGGCTGGGCAACATAGTGAGACCTTGCCTCTACAAAAAAAAAAAAATCTATCTATCTATCTATCTATATATCTATATATCTTTTTAATTAGCTAGGCATGGTGGCATGCACCTACAGACCCAGCTACTGGGGAGGCTGAAGCAAGAGGATTGCTTAAGCCCAGAAGCTCCAGATTACAGTGAGCCAACATTGCACCATAGCACTCTAGCCTGGGTGACAGAGAAAGACCCCATCTCTGAGGAAAAAAAAAAGAAGAAAGTCTGTGCAGGAATTGAAAAATTGAAGAATGATAATAAAAATGTTATAAAAACCAAAAAATTATGAATCATTTCTTTCTTTCTTTTTTTTTTTTTTGAGATGGAGTCTCATTCTGGAGTGCAATGGTGCGATCTCAGCTCACTACAACCTCTGCCTCCTGGGTTCAAATGATTCTCCTGTCTCGGCCTCCCAAGTAGCTGGGATTACAGGCATGTGCCACCACACCCGGCTAATTTTTATATTTTTGGTAGAGATGGGGTTTTGCCATATTGGCCAGGCTGGTCTCAAATCCCTGACTTCAGGCGATCTACCCAGCTCAGTCTCCCAAAGTGCTGGGATTACAGGCGTGAGCCATCATACCCGGCCATATTAACAATTTCTTTAGGTGTGTTTTGCCTCTTTTCATCTGATCCTCAAGAAAATAATTGGAATGAATATAGTAATGTCTTCTTTTCTTTTCTCTCTTTCAAAAGCATCTCACTTTGTCACCCAGGCGGGAACCCAGTGGCATGTTCATGGCTCACTGCAGCCTCAACCTCCTGGACTCAAGTGGTCCTCCTGCCTCAGGCTTCTGAGTAGCTGGGACTATAGGCATGTGCCATCATGCCCAGCTAACTTTTTTTTTTTGTAGAGGCAGAGTTTTGCTTTGTTGCCCAGGCTGGTCTTGAACTCCTGGACTCAAGCAATCCTCCCACCTCGGCCTCCCAAAGTGTTGGTATTACAGGCATGAGCCACTGTGCCTGGCCTCCTTTTTTTCTGATATAAATATTCTGTTTTTAAAAATTGCTGTTTTTGAAGGCCAGAGATTTTTTAATGTTTTTTTTTCATTTTCTGAGTAAACATGTGTCTCATTATACTAAGTTTTTTAATTCACAGTGGCTTTCTGGACTAACAGTGACAACATTCAGTAACAACATTCATGTTTATAAATGTAAAAACATTTACCTTAGAAACAGTCTTTAACCAGTAACTGAACCTCTTGTTCAACGTGGGTTAAACAGCAAGATGTGATATTCTAACCAAAAAGCAAAAACCAGTTTTAATTAAAAATACTTTTTAAGTTTATGTAAAGTCAAGTTTCTATTATCTTGACGCAAAAGATCGATTCCTCTAGTTTAGATCACTGAGTTTTAAGAATATCTCAAACCACTATAGTAGTTTACTCTATTTCTAGTTACTATAAAGAAACTAGTAATGTAATGGATTTGAAAATAAACTATCACCATGTCAAATCAAATACACAACAAGCAGCTCTTTTGTACAAGGGATATTCTGGGCTTTTAACTCTCATAACCCTCAAGAGTTAGGTATTATTATTTTGTACTTTACAGTGGAGGAAATTGAGGCTGAGAAAAGTGAGTGTTTGCTCAAAGACAAATAGCTAGTAGCAAGTTAGGGCTTGAACCCAAGTTTTCCCAAAAGGAGATTTTGTTGAGAAGATAAACAAAAATACAAATATAAGTCACCACAAATATTAATTACCACAAACTTTGTTCAAAATAATATTACGAGAAATACCACTATCTTAGAAAGCACTTCTGTGATTACTGGTAAAACTTATCGTTCAGATATGAGCTACAAAAGTTAGAAAAAAATGAGAGTTTGCTGACCTGGGGCAGAAGATTCAGCTGGCGATAAATTCCAGCTCCACCACACACTGGCTGTGTAGCTTGAGGGAAACATAGTCTCCTCATCTTCAAAATGAAGATAACATCAACCTTCCAGAGTTATTGTGAGGTTTAGATGAAAGACCAAGTAAAGCTCCAAGTAGAGGGCCTAGCACACATAGCAAATACTACATACTGATTCCTTCCTTCTTAGGAAAGGCTTTCCACAGATCTGACTTAGACCTTGAATAATAGCTTGAGTTGGGATCTTAAAAGAGAATGGGGAAGCTCATTTCAGGAAGAGAAAAGAAGCACAAGTCAGAGATACAGCAGGGAAAACGTGTTTAAAATAGTTTACCTGATGCAGAACATTTGAGTTTAATAGTATAAAATAAGCCTGGAAAGCAGTTTGGGCCAAATGGCATCAGACCACAGCCAAAGAATTTAGACTTTATATTATAAGTAGCAGGGAATGATGGAGAGTTTGTGTTAACAGTATGCTTTATTGACCTTATGTTTTATTATAAAGCAATACATATTCATTGTAGAAAGTCTGTAAATTGGCCAGACGCGGGTGGCTCACACCTGTAATCCCGCACTTTGGAAGGCTGAGGCAGGCGGATCGCTTGAGGTCAGGAGTTTCAGACCACCCTGGCTAAAATGGCAAAACCCTATCTATCTCTATTTAAAAAAAATAAAAATTTATGGCCAGGCACAGTGGCTCATGCCTGTAATCCCAGCACTTTGGGAGGCCGAGGCAGATGGATCACTTGAGGCCAGGAGTTCCAGACCAGCCTGACCAAAATGGTGAAACTCCATCTCTAGTAAAATACAAAATTAGCCAGGCGTGATGGTGCACACCTGTAATCCCAGCTACTCGGAAGGCTGAGGCGGGAGAATCACTTGAACCTGGGAGGCGGAGGTTGCAGGTGAGCCAGGATCGTGCCATTGTACTTCAGCCTGGGCAACAAGAGCGAAACTCTACTTCAATCAATCAATCAATCAGTCAATCAATCAATTTAGCTGGGTGTGGTGGCTTGGGCAGAGATTGTGCCACTGTACACTAGCCTACAAAGAGCAAGACTGTCTCAACCAAAAAAAAAAAAAAAAAAAGAAAAAATGTAAATTACAGAGAAGTGTAAAGAAAAATATACAAATCACTTTATTCAACAATTACCATGAGAGACAAAATTTTTTACTGTTTTATCCTTTGGTGGATATTTTTTCTCTTTTTTCAGGAGCTTTATGGAGGCATAATTAACAAAAAGAAATTATATAATTCAAGGTACACAATATGAATATTTGATACACATATACACTGTGAAATGATTACCACAATTACATTAATTAACACATCCTTCCCCACCCATAGTTACTATTTTCCTCTGGTGGTGTTTTTTTTTTTTTTTTGAGACAGAATTTCACACCTGGCCTTTGGTGGTATTTTGATTGAGGTTTTTTGTTTGTTTGTTTGTTTTGAGATGGAGTCTTGCTCTGTCTCCCAGGCTGGAGTGCAATGGCTCGATCTTGGCTCACTTCAACCTCCGTCTCCCAGATTCAAGAGATTCTCCTGCCTCAGCCTTCTGAGTAGCTGGGACTGCAGGTGTGGACCACCACATCCAGCTAATTTTTTTGTATTTTTAGTAGAGATGGGTTTTCACTGTGTTCGCCAGGATGGTCTCTATATCCTGACCTCATGATCCATCCACCTCGGCCTCCCAAAGTGCTGGGATTACAGGCATGAGCCACCACATCTTGACCTTTTTTTTTTTTTTTAACCACATGCACTTGTTATTTTAATACTAATAATAAAATGTATAAATACATGAAAAACACTAAACATATTTACATAACTGTTCTTTTTATGAGAAGATTTGCCTCTAAAAAAAGGATTTGCGTATTTTAAATGGTCAGATGGCCTGTGAGAGCTCTTCAAGGCTGGAACCACACATTTTACAGGGTACAGTGGTTGCTAATCTTTATATGCTTCTTGTCCTGTCATTTCAACATATAGTTGCAACACATTTTTCTTTTACTTTTAATATAGCTAAGTTAGTTAATTTCTTTAAAAAAAATTATTGCTACCATAAATCTAAAGATGATCTCTGGGGACATTTGGATATATCTTTTCTAGTTTAAAGGTTTGAACTTGAAGATAGTTGGAATAAAAGTGGGACTTTAGGTGGCTTACTCTGACAAAAGCAAATTAGAAAGATGCAAGGAAGGAGATTATAGAACAAGGAAGACCATATTGGACTATGGTTGCAATTCAGGCATAGGTCAAAAGCAGGCAAGACTGGTACAGTGACAATAGACATGGAAAGAAAGCAACAAACACAAGGTATAATACAGAGGGAGAATTGAGAGGACTCAGTGACTCACGAACTATGGAAGGTGAAGGAGATGAGTAATGAAAGATGATGCTAAGTTGTCACCTTTGGCAATTTACATAAAGCTTCAATTTCCTCATCTATAAAATGGGGTTAATAATTGTACTTTCCTCATGGGGTTGTTGGGAAGATTAAATGGATGACATCTAAAGTGCTTAGCACAAAAACTGGAATGCATTCTTAGCCAATAGTAGCTGTCATCGTTTTTATAGATGTTGAATCTACATGGCTGGGTTTAAGAATAATGAAACTTTTAAAAGAAATAAGAAAGTCAGGAGAAAGGTCTGATTGAGGTGAAGCAGTCGAGTTGAGCTATATTTTAGACATGTCAAATTTAGGTTTGTGGTGGACAGTCCATTAAAAATGTTCAGCAAGAAGCCACCACTGACAGTGACATTTGACAATGGGTACATTTTAGGAAGACTTCATGTTCATGAGAAGCAGACACCTGGAGGGTGGATATCACCGCACAATATTGTCCTTGGGAGGCCAAGGCAGACAGATCCCTTCAGGTCAGGAGTTCAAGACCAGCCTAGCCAACATAGTGAAACCCTGTCTCTACTAAAAATACAAAAAAATTAGCCAAGCATGGTGGCAGGCGCCTGTACTCCCAGCTATGCAGGAGGTTGAGGCAGGAGAATCATTTGAACCCAGGATGCAGAGGTTGCAGTGAGCTGAGATCATGCTTGACTCCAACCTGGGCGACAGAATGAGACTCCGACAGAGTAAGACTCCATATCAAAAATAAAATAAAATAAACCTTTAATGAAACATAAGATGTGGGCTGGATGCAGAGGGCGCCTGTAATCCCAGCACTTTGGGAGGCCAAGGCAGGCGATCACCTGAGGTCAGGAGTTCAAGACCAGCCTGGCCAATATGGTGAAACCCCATCTCTAGTAAAAATACAAAAAAATTAGTCAGAAGTGGTGGTGGGCGCCTGTCATCCCAGCTATTCAGGAGATTAAGGCAGAGGAATAACTTGAACCTGAGAGGCAGAGGTTGCAGTGACCCGAGATCGCTCCATTGCACTCCCAGCCTCAGCGACAAGAGTGAAACTCCATCTCAAAAAAATAAAAACAAAAAATAAAACATAAGATGTGATATAAATACCAAGTTTTTGTTTGTTTGTTTTGTTTTAAACAGGGTCTCACTCTGTTGCCCAGGTTGGAATGCAGTGGCACTATCAGGCTCATGTGATCCTCCCACTGCAACCTCCTAAGTAGCTGGGACCACCGGCACATGCCACCACACCTGGCTAATTTTTGTACTTTTTGTAGAGACAGGGTTTTCATCATATTGCCCAGGTTAGTCTCAAACTCCTGGGCTCAAGCGATCTGCCTGCCTCAGTCTCCCAAGGCAGCCACTGCACCTGGCCATAAATACCAAGTATTACTATTAGTCTTGTCTCTCCTTGAAATTAATAGCTATGTTTATATTTCCTCTCCATTCTTTATGGTGTCAAACCTGAGAGGCACTCTCTGCTAACTGCTGATCGCTGTGCCCCCACGACTTTGGTTTTCAGCCTCACCCCATGGCTCAGTCCCTTTTGTAACTTTATAACCCATGATTGTATGAAATTCCAGAATGCCAAACAACCTCTTTGGAGGAAGATGGCCTGTTAGTCTTTGTATGGAGAGACCTTCTGTATTAGTTTTCTATCCCTGCTTGAACAAATTATCACAAACTTAGTGGCTGAAAACAACACAAATATATTATCTCACAGTTCTGTAATTCAGAAGTAAAAATTATCTCCCTAATAAAATCAAGGTGTCTGTAGGAATGCATTCTTTTCTGGAGGCTCTAGGGGATAATCCATTCCCTCGCCCTTTTAAGTTTCTACAGTCCACTTGCATTCCTCGGCTCATGGCTTTCTTCCTCCATCTTCAAAACCAGCAATAGCTGCTTGAGTTCTCACCTCATCAACCATCTCTCTGGTTGACTTCTGCCTCCCTCATCTCCTAGTAAAGACCCTTGTGATTACATTGGGTTCACTTGGCTAACCCAAAATGCTCTCCTTATGTTAAGATCTGCTAACTAGCAACCTGAATTCCCTTCACAACTTTATCTCCCTTGCCATGTAATATAACATAGGACAGGTTTTGAGGATTATGATGTGAACATTTTGGGAGACCATAATTTTGCCTACCGTACCTTCCATCAAGAGAACTCCAGGGAGACTTGCCCCTGCTTTTGTCTCTCTGTCTTGCAGGACCTAACTGAGCCTCTAACTCATGAACCATTTATCACAATATGATAATTGTAATAATCACAATTGGGAGGCCTTTCATGATAATATTTTTCTTCTGGTCTAATTGTGATTCTGTTCCGTGCTTAAAGATCTATTTGTAACTAAATACAATGACCGTTAACTAAAAATTCTTAAAGAAATAATGGTCTCAGGAAATCTTTTCCAGTATGGGGGAAAAAAGGTGTATCATCAACCATTCACTTTTATAAATGATATGAATGTCCATTTCTTTTTTTCTTCAAGTCAGAGTCTCACTCTTCTGTCACCCAGGCTGGAGTGCAGTGGCCCAATCACAGCTCACAGTAGCCCAAACCTCCCAGGCTCTAGCAATCCTCCTACTTCAGACTCCCGAGTAGCTGGGACTATAGGCACATACCACCATGTCCAGCTAATTTTTTCTTTCTTTCTTTTTTTTTTATAAAGACAGGGTCTTGCTATGTTGCTCAAGCTAGTCTCAAACTCCTGGGCTCAAGTGATCCTCCTGCCTCAGCCTCCCAAAGTGCTAGGATTACAGGCATGAGCCACCATGCCTGACTGAATATCTATCTTATTTTTGAAACTAAACCACATGACTGTCACCAATATGTTTCTACTTTTTTCAGCTGGGTATACCTCTAATACCTGTAGTCCCAGCTGTTCAGGAGGCTGAGGTGGGAGGATCTCACTTGAGCCCAGGAGTTTGAGGCTGCAGCGAGCCATGGTTCTGCCACTGACTGCATGAGAGAGTGAGACCCTGTCTAAAAAAAAAAGTTTGTTTTTTTTTAACAGAACCCCAACAGCGGTGTTTTCATTTTAGATCCAACTGATGATTAATGGACAACAGAGTATGTCTTAAGAAGGACAGATGAAAAATATCAGGTTGCAAAGCATGTAAATATACCAAAGCCAGAAATTTTTAAATTTTTTTAAGGGGTAAAAGGCCGTGAGTACTATTTTAGGAGTACCAAAAGTCCAAACATTATAGCTGGAAATGGGTAAAGCCTCAGTGCCTTTGAATTTTACTCTGAAATTTAGTATTTCTATTTTTTAAGTTATCTCAAAGTGTATAAATGTGCTCAAAATAAATATGTCCAACTCGCCATAGATTTGTACATATTTATTTTGAGCACTAAAAATTTTGTTAAAAATTTCAGCATTAAAAAATTTGTTAATGGTTGATCCAAATTTTCTAGTGGGTAGGTAGCTTTAGTACCGGACTGAAAGAAAACAGCCAGAAAAACAGGAAAGGCAGCCAGGTGTGGTGGCTCACGCCTATAATCCCAGCACTTTGAGAAGCCAAGGCAGGCAGATCACAAGGTCAGAAGATTGAGACCATCCTGGCCAACATGGTGAAACCCTATCTCTACTAAAAATACAAAAATTAGCTGGGCATGGTGGCACACTCCTGTGGTCCCAGCTACTCGGGAGGCTGAGGCAGGAGAATTGCTCGAGCCTGGGAGTCAGAGGTTTCAGTGAGCCGAGATCACGCCACTGCACTCCAGCCTGACGACAGAGCAAGACTCCATCTCGAAAAAACAAAACAGAACAAATAAACAAAAAAAAACAGGAGAGGCTAGCACTAAACTGTTTTCTGACTTTGGGCAGGAGACCCAAGAGAAGGAAAGTAGAGAGCCCAACAGGTATTGAGCATCTATTATTGCTGAGCACTGTGTTTGCATACACTATTTCACTCAATTTTTACAACATTTCCTGTGGATTGGCATTGTCTACTTTAAAGATGAGGAAATCGAGGCTCAGAGATGTTAACAGCCTCTCCCACAATCACACAGCTAAAGGGTAACAGCACCGGATTTGAGTCTAGTTCTGTCTAACTCCAAAGCCCATGCACAAGCTCTCCACCACCCTCAGCTGCTCTTGCCTTGTTTCCTCATCTACAGAACAAGGGAATTCAGTCAGATAATCTCTGATGCCCCCCAAGTTCTACCTGCATGGCCTTTGTGGTTGGGAGTAGAAAGGGGAATCAGGGCAGGGTCTCCCGCACAGTGCCGGGCCATCTTCTCCTGAGTAGGAAAGCACTGAAACCACACGTCCTACCAGTGCTGTGCTGACCCCCTGTCCTGTGAAAGGAGACAGCTGCTGCTGCTGGCAACACCGCAAATGACGTTGGGACTCCCAGGCCCACAGCCCTCAAAAGGAAGCGAGTCTTCTCATTCTCCTTTGCAGGGCCACTTTTTATAAATTTACATTTCCAAATCAAATTTGTCAACACTTACTGTTGAGAATTTTATTGCACCTGACACTGAGTTAAATTGTATTGTGAGGCTCTAGAGGCAACTGCAAGGAAATGTAAGATGTGGTCTGTATTCTCAGGAACTGACAACTAGCTGGAAGAATACAATACACAAAGCAGTTTTTAAAGGACAGTGTATAATGCAGGACTGAATTGTGTAGTCCAGATAATATGTACTGCAGGAGTGCAGAGAAATGGAAGTTCAATGGAGGCTACAGTACCCGTGAGAACTGGAGCAGAGACCAAGTTATTCACCTTGCATTCTTCACTAGTCTTTCTTGGCCTTCTCTCTAATTTCGAAATCCTGGTGTGACTCTTTCACATACTTCAAACATTCTCTGCTTTGCAGGCTGCAGTGGTGTCCTTCGTATCACATCATCTGAATGCCACTTCATCTTTATTGGCATGTTTGGGAGGAATAAAACCCCAATGGTATGCAAACACCGTCATGGAGACTTGCTTCAAGCCACGGGAAGTTTCATGCAAAACCAGTTTCTCAATAGGGCAAATGTTGTGTAAAAGTGCAAGAAGTTTGAGAAACTAGTTAAAGGCACAGCCTGTCACAGCAAGAATGAGATTTGAATGGGGACACTTTCCTGCCTGTGTCAGGCATGGTCTGATGGTCTGCTTCCAGCCCCTCACCTTCAGGGCCCCTGTGCTTAAGGAATTCTCTGACACCACGGCCCAGAGGCCAGAGGACCTTGTCCAATGTAGCAGGAAATTCTCACTCCCAAACCCTCTGCCCACCCTCATAGGCCACTTTTTTGATAAGAGGCTGCAGACCTGAAAAATTATTCTAGAATGCTGGATCTAATAGATTTAATAGTCGCGGTATATTTACTGCATGTTCTGAAACAAGGCTGGACTAAGGAATGTTTTCATTTTAGTTGAAGACACAAAATGAATATACAGGAAACAGTAGCTAAGTGTACCTGACAGATTAATGGCATCAAGTGCTAAGCCGAGGGTAATTGGTTCAGAAAAATGAGACATTGATGAGTACAGAAGTAATGAGGGAAAGTGTCACCAAGTCAAGGTTTAGGAGAGACCTTAATGAATTGAAAGAATCTGGATTGGCAGGAAAGAGAAATTATGACATTGGCGAAATGATATAGTACCTACTATTTCGTGTGATGAATTATAAATTAATTATAGTAGGAAACCATTATGAAAGGCAGAAAAAGTGAAAGATATATTCATGGAAAACCAAGGCAGTCAGCCTGTCTGGAGGAAGGGTGGCATAAAAATGTACATAGCAAAAATCAGTGGGAAGTAAGATCATCTGAATAAGACGAATTCATCAACACACTTAGGCTGGGCGTGGTGGCTCACACCTATAATCCCAGCACTTTGGGAGGCGGAGATGGGTGGATCGCTTGAGCCCAAAAATTCAAGACTAACTTGAGAAACATGGTGAGACCCCTTCTCTACAAAAAATACCAAAAAATGTATATATATCGGGGTGTGGAGGTGTGGCCCTTTAGTTCCAGCTACTTGGGAGGCTGAGGTGGAAGGATAGCTTGAGCCTGGGAGGTCGAGGCTCAGTGAGCCATATCATTGCACAGCAGTGTGGGTGACAGAGTGAAAAATTGTCTCACACAACAAACTTAGCACACATATATCAAGTGCTGATTGTACTAGGTCTCTTGTTGCATAATTATAATAGTTTACACCTATTAAGCTTATAATGCACCTTGCACTGTGTTGAGTACTTTGCATATATTATCTTAATTGTCACTACAGACCTATGAGGTATATGCTACCTCATAGCTAGTGTATCCATTTTACAGATGAAAGTGATGAAACCCAGTGAGGCTAAGGAACTTGCTTCAGGTCACATAATTACTGAGTGGGAAAGCCTGGTATTGAACCAGGTAAGTCAGCCCAAACACAGGTTCTAGCACAATGCTAAACTACCTCCGTACATATTACCACAGTCTCATAAACTTCCCTATGGCATAGGTATTATCACCCCAGTTTTGCAAATGGGGATTCAAGGTTTCAAGAGTCAGCGAATTGCCCAAGGTCATTCTGCTGACTACAGGGCTAGGATTTGAAAGCAGATCCACTAAATCCAAGTCCATTAAACTTCCCATTACAATAATATAGCCACCTGGCAGAAATATTGTTTAATATGGGATCAGATCAGAGGAAATTTTGACAGCAAAGAAGAGCAGGAAGTCTATATGAATGAGAGGGGGTGGGGCAACAACAAAAAAAAGAAGTCTATATGAATACGGAAGAACTTCAGGGTTTTGAATAGACATGATTTGATTAATGAAGGTAGTCCTAGGTCAGACCTCAGTCTTTCAAAGGGAATTGAATCAAGGAAAGAGTAGACGTGAACACTAGATTATATTAGAGGAAGTAAGGACCTAGAAATGGGCATAGGAGAGCTGGAAGGGCAGAAACAAGATCAATATTTGAAGGAAAACCTGATTGTTCTAGGGGCTGAATAGCTGAGAGTGATGAAAGAGGAGATGAAATCAAAGAGGAATTTGTTTCTCTATGGCTAAATAAATTCATGGACTATTGACAGGGATTGACAGTTTATATGCACAGCTGGTTTGTGGCAAAAAAAAAGAAGATTGTTTTTGGACATGCTGCAATCTGCTGGGCAGAACAATGACCTGCACATTCCAGAGGAAATGGCCAGTAGCCAATCAGGGAAATGGGATTGGAGCTCAGGTAGAGAGCAGAAGCTGTCAATCATATCTGACAAATAAGCTCTGCAAGGACCACTGAAGGGGCAGACAAATCACATCCTCAGAAAAGTAGGGTTTTTTTAAAAATAGTCAGAATGAGCCAGGAGTCAACAGAGAACCAAAATGCACCATAATGAAAGAGATCAGGCCCAAGGGCAAGCCACAGGTCAAGATGAATGGTTAGAAACAATGCAGAGATAAAAATTAAAGGGACACAGCAGCAAATCTGATCTCATCAGTATCAAGGATAAATGACCACAGAATAATTTCCTGCCCTGTTTCTGGTATTTTAGGGTATTCCCCTATTGCAGGAGCCAAATCCATTTAACTGGATGAAACCTTCAAAATGACCCTGCAGAACAACCAGGAATCTTCCTAGCAGGGAGTACACAGTCTACGTCAGCACAGGGAGAGAACGGAAGTTATCAAAAAGGTCTTCTCCACTGAATTGCACACTTTAAAACAGCTAAAAGAGTAAATGACATTTATGTAGATTTTACCAAAATTTAAAAGGGAGTCTATCTCTTGAAAATATAAACATGTCTGGATTCCCCCAAAATCTCCAAAAAGTCACCTAATTTCCATCTCCTGGACTTCCCCTGTTTGTTAAAGATCTTGATTTTCTCGCTCAAGTTGGTGGCTATGGTGCTAAAGGGATGAAGGTGCTTGTGAAACCATGGAGGCTGCAGCTACCTGGTGCCCATATCCCTTCCAATCTGGGAAGGGAATGGGATAGTCAGTTGTGGTCAGTTTGCTGTGGAAACCCCTCTTCTGGTCTTTCTGCTCCCTCTGTCCTTTTGTCAGAACTTTGAGAACATGATACATTGGTGAAAGCCCCACCCTCTGTGACCTCTTCTGCTTGACCCAATCAAGAAAATGAGTCATAGAGCAACTCAGTCAACACCTGGAAGAGAATTACCTGCAACAGGAACCTGGGAGTCCTGTAATTTCAGTTCTTGCTCACTGCCCTGTGTGTATGCCCTTAGAGTTCTAGGATCCTTTTTCTGACTTTACAGAGATCACCTCCAAGCCTATATGCAATTCCTTTCCTGATCAATATATAATTGATACATGTTCTTAGGTCAGAGGGCCTCCACAAACCAAGGCAATCCAAAGGTGCTCAGCTCCTATGCTCTTGGAAGTCACAAGGTGGGGTTCCTCTTTATCTTGTAAGTGAGGAAACGGGCCCAGGATTGCTCAGTGGCTTGCCCACAGGCACACACCTCGCTAATTGCAGAAGGAGAAGGAGAAGGAGATGCAGGCCTTCTGATCCACTCTCCAAATCTCTGTTAGCTAGACAAAGATCCCAGCTGAAATATTTGGAATTCTATTTTTACTGAAGCTTTGCCTTTCCCCAAATTTAGTCTCTTTTACTGCCTTTTTCTCAAAACATGTTGAAAATGCTTGGAAATGCCAATTAGAGGTCTAAAACAGAATGATAACCGCGTTGATCAAGTGGGGAAGCTCACTGGTTACCCACAAAACCATCACAGACCGCCTATTATGCTGTGGCTAAAACTCGGATCCATGCCCTCCCGCAGCCTCGTAGGGCAGAGCACTCTAGTCCTTCCTGTCATTGCCCCATGTTGGCCTTGATATCTACCTCTGTCTGAAATCCTTGATTACCAACATCAACAGGCAGTTGGCCGGCTTAGTAGGGGCCCTCCAAGGCTTTGGCAAGTTAGAAGAATGACAGTACAGTGCATCATAAATGTATTTATCAGGCAAACTTCAGGAAAAACTGGTTTCTCAGGCTTGCCACCTGAAGCAAAATAGTTCTGTGTGAAGCTTGACATGGTGTATATCTGTGGGTCAGGTCAGAACAAAAAAAAAAAAAAAAGAATCTTTTTTGTTTTCTCTTTGGAGATCATCCAAGCTATAAAGTTAACCAGAGAAATGAATTACCTGTTTTCATCAAGCCTATATTTCTTTTCCATGGTCATTTTCTGGAAATGCCGGAATTCAAGTTTAGAACTTCTAAGTCATAGAGTCATGTACTCATAAAACAGTAGCATTGTATGAGACCTGGAAATCATCTAATCTAGCCTCTAATTTTGCAGATAAGAAAGCTAAAGTGTCCCGTTATTAAATGAATATTGTACTTCTTTGCAGGCTGAGACTGCATTCATTTCTTTACAGGCTAAAATTACACTGTTGGCTCCCATAGCACTGGCAGTTAGCCTAAATAAAACCCATAATATTTTTCATATAAACTACTGCTCAGCTAGATTTTCCACATTCCAGGTTTATACAATAAATTTCTTAAAATTTTGTTCAGGAGTTTACATTTTCCCTTTCTAATTTTACTAGTTTAAACTCTATATTCCAGTCTATGATTTGAATTCTGGCCCTGTCTTAAGCCTTATAAGTACTTGAGAAAGGGAAAGATCATTTGCTAGTGTGCGCTTTACAGTGTACCTGCCATCTCTTATTTATTTATTTATGCATTATGTTTTGAGACAAGGTCTCACTCTGTCACCCAGGCTGGAGTGCAGTGGTGCCATCACAGCTCACTGTAGCCTCGACCTCCTGGGCTCAAGCAATTCTCCTGCCTCACCCTCCCGAGTAGCTGGGACCACAGGCACATGCCACCATGCATGTAGAAAAATTTTAAACATTTCTAAAATGTTGCCCAGGCTGGTCTGAAACTCCTGGGCTCAGGTGATCCTCCAATCTCAGCCTCCCAAAGTGCCGGCATTACAGGCATGAGCCACAGTGCCTGGTCCCACTGTAACTTCAGTTCTGGCTCACTGCCCTGGGTGTATGCCCTTAGAGTCCTAGGATCCTCCTTCTGACTACAGAGATCACCTCCAAGTCTATATACAATTCCTTTCCTGATCAGTATATAACATATTCTTAGGTCACGAGGCCTCCACAAAGCAGGGCAACCCAAAGGTGCTCCAGGACTTAGCTATTAGGACAATAGCTAAATTGTCCTAAATAAAATGCTATTTATGAAAAGCATTTAACTTAGGTTTCCCCCACCTAATTTTGTCCTAATGTAGTCCTCAAGGAGATTTGGTAACTTTTTCTCCTTTCTCACATGAAGGAGTGCTGAAAGGGGTCTTTCCTCTATAAGGGAGAAGAAACTTCTCATAGCTTGTCTCCTACCGGAAGTAGGAATCACTGGGGTAATATGGTAAAAGGACACCCTCTAAACTCTAGAGTCAGAAGAATCCTTTTTTTTGAGACACAGTCTCGCAGCGAGACCCAGGCTGGAGTGCAATGGCGTGATCTCCGCTCACTGCAACCTTCTTAGGTCTCGGGGTTCAAGCAGTTCTTCTGCCCCAGGCTCCAGAGTAGCTGGGACTACAGGCATGCGCCACCACGCCCAGCTAATTTTTTAACATTTTTAGTAGAGACAGGCCTTCGCCGTATTCGCCAGGCTGATCTTGAACTCAAAACCTGAAGTGAACCACCTGCCTCAGCCTTCCAAAGTGCTGGGATTACAGGCATGACCCACCACGCCCAGCCAAGAATCTTTTCTTATGTCCATATTGATGTATAAGTTAGTAGTTTATCTTCCATCACTGTAGAATCAAGAAAATTAGGAATAGGGAGGAAAGAAAGGAAAGATTTCCTAATCTCTTCGTACTCAAAAGGATATCTGCTATATGAAAAAGGAGAGTTAAGTGAAATATCTGTGATTACTTTATATATTGTAAGTAGCCAAGAAACCTAGAATTATCCCTGATTTCTTCCTTCCCTTCACCCCCCGTATCTATTAAAAAGAATAGCTAATACTTATCAAGCACTTACTGTGTGCCAGGTACTGTGCTGGGCATTTTATAATCCTGATTAATTGAATCCTCACAACAATTATGATTTTAAGATAAGAAGATTGGGACTTTTAAGAGATTGCATTACTTGCTCATATATCAAGGATTGATGAGCCAGATTACCACCCAAGTTATTGTGACTCCAGAGCACAAAAGCTCACCCATAATAAATATTAGTCCAGGTCCTCTAGGAGAGCCATCAGACCACGATACAGGTTTGACCCTTATGAGACACAGAAGGAAGAATGAAAGGAAGAACAAGAGGGAGGAAGATGTTGGATAGAAGGAAGGAAGTACAAAGAAAGGTCGATGGGTTGTGTGGAAGGAAGGTCAGGAGGAAAGTCGGTGGGCTGTGTGGAAGGAAGGTCAGGAGGAAGGTCGGTGGGCTGTGTGGAAGGAAGGTCGGGTGGACGGTCGGTGGGCTGTGTGGAAGGAAGGTCGGGTGGAGGGTCGGTGGGCTGTGTGGAAGGAAGGTCGGGTGGAGGGTCGGTGGGCTGTGTGGAAGGAAGGTCGGGTGGAGGGTCGGTGGGCTGTGTGGAAGGAAGGTCGGGTGGAAGAGTCTTGGACTGCAGTGCAGTATTAGGAAAGTTCAGCAAGGGCAATGGAACGTCATGGAGCTCAAGTTGCTCATCAGAGGCGTCCCACATTCCCCAGGAATGGGCCTGCCTTAATATTCCTGCTGCACTCAGTCATGAAGTAGCCTTCAAGAAGCAGGAGCTGAGCAGGAAGCTGTGATGGATTTCAGAATGCGGAAGTTGGGGTTATCAGTCAATTATGACTCTCGGTGAGGTGCATTGTCTTTGCTACTGTCTTACATTACACTGTCTCTTCAAGCAAATCTGCTAGCTTTGTCTTCAACAAATGTCTCCACCTACTGCCCTAGTTTAAGCCTCTGTCACCATTCACCTAGACAATTCCAAAAAATGTTTTAACTTGTTTCCCTACTTCCAGTCCTAATACTCTTAAAACGATTTCCCACAATGCTACAAGGATAAACTTACTGATATATAAATGCAGCTGTGTCATAACTCAGTTTAAGAATGTAGGTGGAGGCTGAGTGGGGTGGCTCATGACTATAATCCCAGCATTTTGGGAGGCCCAGGTGGGCGGATTGCCTGAGGTCAGGAGTTCAAGACCTGCCTGGCTAACATGGTAAAACCCCGTCTCTACGAAAAATAAAAAAATTAGCTGGGTGTGGTGGCACACGCCTGTAGTCCCAGCTACTTGGGAGGCTGAGGAAGGAGAATTGCTTTAACCTAGGAGGCGGAGGTTGTAGTGAGCTGAGATCACGTCACTTGCCAACAGCTTGGACAACAGAGTGAAATTCTGTCTCAAAAAACAGAAGAAGCTAAGTGGAGACGTCTTTTTGTCAATCTGATAATGGGTATGATGATCCTTTAGCATATATATGATAAGAATCTCACCAACTTTCATTACAAAAGCTAATTTCCAAATTGTCTCTTTTTTTTTGGCAAGGGCATCATCATGATATTTATATATGGAGCCATCTCAGTTACCATATGTTATTTATCTGCTTAAACCCCTACAAATATTTACTAAAATAACACCTAAGCTTTTGATCACAGTAAACCAGGACTCCCAGGACCCAGCCACTTTCTACTTCTCCATATTATCCCTGCTACTCCTTTCCTGGCATTTAATATCCAAAAATACAGTGCTGAACTATTTGTAGCTTTTGCTATGCTGTACACATCACCTTCACGTCTTTGTTTATACTCTTCTCTCTACTAGGAATGCCATCGTCTTTTTTCCTCCTCCCCTCCTTTCTGTGCCTATTTGAATCCCATTTCAGATTCAGCTCAGCTACCACCAGCTTTCCAAGACTCCAATACACCAATTCAAAGATCATTTAGTCCAAGCTTGGTCCCAATTCAGAAATCCTATATAAAGCATTCAGGAAGAATGTAATCCAAGGAAGAGCTCACAATATCACAAGGCAACTAGCTATCTCTTTGGACTGTGCTCATAGTCACACAAACCAATAACAGCCACTTCCCATTGGGTTTCATCAGGGAGTCTATCAGTTCTTGTTTCTCCATCTTTTCCAGGTGCAGTGGTTAAAATAATACTCATCTGAAGCTTTAAGGTGAATGAAGAGTTAGAAGTTAGGAAGCTGACTGAGAAATTCTCTTGGCAAATCCTATAGAGGTGGACCAAGTGTGGTAGCTCATGCCTGTAATCTCAGTACTTTGGGAGGCCAAGGAGGGCAGATTGCATGGGGTCAGGAGTTCGAGACCAGCTTGCCCAACAATGGTGAAACCTTGTCTCAACGGGAAAAAAAACCAAAAAACGAAAAAACAGAGGCCGGGGCATGGTGGCTCATGCCTGTAATCCCAACACTTTGGGAGGCCAAGATGGGCAGATCACGAAGTCAAGAGATCGAGACCATCCTGGCCAACATGGTGACATGGTGAAACCCTGTCTCTACTAAGAATACAAAAATTAGCTGGGCGTGGTGGTGCGTGCCGGTAGTCCCAGCTATTCAGGAGGCTAAAGCAGGAGAATCTCTTGAATCCGGGAGGTGGAGGTTGCAGTGAGCAAAGATCATACCATTGCACTCCAACCTGGCGACAGAGCAAGACTCTGTCTCAAAAATTAGCTGGATGTGGTGGTGTGTGCCTGTAATCCCAGCTACTTGGGAGGTTGAGGCACAAGAATCACTTGAAACCAGGAGGCAGAGGTTGCAGTGAGCGGAGATCACACCACTGCACTCCAGCCTTGGCAACAGAGCAAGATTGTTCCCCCCTTGACCCCCCGACAAAAAAAAATCCTATAGAGGTGATCTCCTCCTTTGAACCTTCAGATCTTGGGTGGGGACAGAAGCAGGGAAGGTGAAGATGAGGCAGGACAGAGCTTGTCAATAAGCCCTTGGTCATGTCCTTCTGGTTGTAATATCTGAACTTTCTAGCCCTTCATTTCTAAATTCCCTACCTGTGACTCACAGATATTTCAAGGGGCCTTCAGAATGCCTGTGGACTTTAATTGATGAGAGGCATGGGCAGGGGGAAGATGTAGCAGATGATAAATCATGGAAGGGTTAGAATTCGGCCATGTTGACTGTAGCTGCTAAGATTCTAAATGTTTTCTTAGTGCTTTTTGGTAAATCTCTCTTTTTCCAAGATTGAAAAGTGACATCTAGAACTAAATATATAGATGGGAGATACCTAATACGGAGGAAAAAATAGTGAACAAAGGCTAATTTGGGAATCCTAAACTTAACTGGGATCTTGGAATGAAAGCATGATGAATATGAGTTTTCTTTATCCACATCTAAAACAAGCATAATTTTATCAGTTTTCAGTAGGTACTGCCTGCTTTTATGCACTTTAGAGGGTTCAGTATGGTGGCTGAGTAAGCACTGGGACACTGTCAAGTAGTTTTCAGCCAAAAGATCATTTTAGGGAAGCATAAAAAGGACTTACTTGTGAAAAAATCAGTAAAATAAATACGAATAAAAATTTCACACTGGCAATGTGACCATTAAGAATCACTACATTATCTTACCAGACATCATGATGGTACAAACACAGAATACAATTACATTTTTCACTGGAACTTGAGTATTGATCATCTGGAAACATAAACACAAGAAAAGGGTAATAAAAGGAAAGTAGTGGCTGCAGTGACTCATACCTGTAATTCTAGCACTTGGGGAAGCAGAGCAGGGAGGATCACTTGAGCCCAGCCTGGGCAACATAGAGAGACCCTGTGTCTCTTAAAAAAGAAAAAAGAAAGAAAGAAAGAAAGAAAGAAAGAAAGAAAGAAAGAAAGAAAGAAAAAAGAAAGAAATTAGTTTCATTCTATTTTAAAATGTATTCTAAAGCTACATTAATTGAAACAGTTGGTATAGTGGAGAAATAGATCAATGGAAAAAGTTCAAAAGTGGACCCACATGCAAACAAAATTAGTTTACAATTGAAGGAGCATTTTCAAGGAAAAACAGTCAATAAATGGTGTTGGTATAAGTGATTAGTCTTTTAGAAAAAATGAAAATGAATCCATATTTTTCTCTGCACGTCAAAAATAAATCCCAAGTGGAACTAAGACTTAGATATAAAAATGAAATAACCAAAGTACTAGAATAAAATAATGAATTTTTGTATAATCTTGCATGGAGAAGGCTTTTTCTAAGTATGAAAACTTGGCAATATTTGTCTATAAAATCCAGAAGTCACCATAAAGAAAAGATTAGTAAATATGACTACTTAAAAATGAAAACTTCTGGCTGGGTGAGGTGGCTCATGCCTGTAATCTCAGGCATGTTGGGAGGCCAAGGTGGGCAGATCACGAGGTCAAGAGATCAAGACCATCTTGGCCAACATGGCAAAATCACGTCTCTACTAAAAATACAAAAATTAGCTGGGTATGGTGGCATGCACCCGTAGTCCCAGCTACTCGGGAGGCTGAGGCAGGAGAATCGCTTGCACCTGGGAGGCAGAGGTTGCAGTGAGCCGAGATCGTGCCACTGCACTCCAGCCTGGGTGCCAGAGCAAGACTCCATCTCAAAAAAAAAAGAAAAAAGAAAAAAGAAAAAGAAAACTTCTGAATAAAAAAAAATCAACAAAGTCAAAGACAATTGACCATCTAGGAGAAAAGTGGGCAACACGTACTATCTATCTGTATATGTTCTCATCTCTTTAGTATAGTTGGAGCCTTTAGAAATCTGTAAGGTTAAGCTGGTTGTGGTGGCTCACGCCTGTAATTCCAGTACTTAGGGAGGCCAAGGCAGGCAAATCAACTTGAGGTCTGGAGTTCAAGACCAGCCTGGCCAACATGGTGAAACCCGGTCTCTACTAAAAATACAAAAGCTATTCAGGCATGGTGGTGGCGCACACCTGCAATCCCAGCTACCCGGGTGGCCAAGACACGAGAATTGCTTGAGTCAGGGAGGTGGAGGTTGCAGTGAGCCAAGATCATGCACTCCTGCCTGGGCCACAGAGCTAGAGTCTGTCTGAAAAAAAAAAAAAAAGAAAAGAAAAAAGAAATCTGTAAAGTAAAGCTAACCACCCATAAAAGGACATGAACTGGTACTTCTCAGAAAAAGAAATATGAATGTATCCAACATACACATAAAGAGGATACTTGGCCAGGCATGGTGGCTCACACCTGTAATCCCAGCGCTTTGGGAGGCTGAGCCAGGTGGATCACTTGAGGTCAGGAGTTTGAGATCAGCCTGGCTAACATAGTGAAACCCCATCTCTACTAAAAATACAAAACTTAGCCGGGGTGCTGGCACATGCCTGTAGTCCCTGCTACTTGGGAGGCTGAGGCAGGAGAATTACTTGAACCTCGGAGGCAGAGGTTGCAGTGAGCTGAGATTGCGCCATGGCGCTCCAGCCTGGGAGTCAAAGCAAGACTCTTGTCTCAAA
Source organism: Cacajao melanocephalus (assembly GCA_963573385.1). Classification (NCBI taxonomy): domain Eukaryota; kingdom Metazoa; phylum Chordata; class Mammalia; order Primates; family Pitheciidae; genus Cacajao; species Cacajao melanocephalus. The sequence continues at coordinate 68,225 of CAUYLG010030137.1, forward strand.
AAAAAACCACAAAAAACAAAAATCAACTTCACTGTTAATTCAAATAATGCAAATTAAAATAGCAATAAGATGCAATTGTTAACCAATCAAGTTGGCAAAGCTTTAAAAGTTTAATAACAAAACATGTTGGCTAACAAGTGGGGAAACACTGCTACTGGAGGTATACACATTTAAAATGCTTTTGGAGGAAAATTTGGCAATATTTCTCAAAAATTCAAGTGCATATATTTTCAATCTAGAGGTTCCTCTTCTAGGAATCTGTTCTACAGATAAATTCACACAAGAACAGAAAGATGGATAATAAAGGTTGTCTATTTCTGCATAAACTAGTAGAAATAAAAAGTAAAATGAAGTAAATTTTGAAAGAAAGGAAAGAAAACCAACAATGAAGGATGAAAATAGTGCTGTATACTGTGATGCGGAACAATATCCAACATGTAGTTAATTTAAAAAATGTACAACAGTGTGCATGAACCATTTGAACCATTTGCATAAAAATGAAAGGGATATACCTATATTCCTTGTAGCACATAGAAAAATTTTAGAAGTATATAGAGTGGTTAACGCTGCAGAGTGCATCAGAGAGATGGGAAAAATGTTTTTATTTCTTACCTTATGGCCTCTTTTATTGCTCGGATGTTTTACCATGGCCATGTATTACTTTTAAAATAAAAAACTATATTTTTAACTTTTACAAATGGAAAAGAAAATTCCATCTGGTTCAAGAAAGTTTCTGTAGAGAACATGGAGGGTGTTTTTTTCATGTTGCCACCTTTTTTTTTTTTTGAGAGGGTCTTACTCTGTCACCCACATTGGAGCGCAGTGGTGCTGTCATAGCTTTCTGCAGCCTTGAAACCCTGGGCTCAAGTGATTCTCCCACCTTAGCATCCTGAGTAGCTAGGACTACAGGCCTACTCCACCACACATGGCTAATTTTTAAATTATTTTTTAAGAGACACGATCTTACTATGTTGCCCAGACTGGTCTCAAAATCCTAGGCCCAAGCAGCCCTCCTGCGTTGGCCTCCCAAAACGCAGGGATTACAGGCTTGAACCACTGTGCCTAGCCCACCTTTCTTTTCTCTTCTTTCCTTTCCTTTTTCTTTCTTTTTTCTTTTTTTTTTTTTGAGACAGAGTCTCACTGTGTTGCCCAGGCTGGACAATCTTGGCTCACTACAACCTCCGCCTCCCAGGTTCAAGCCATTTTCCTGCCTCAGCCTCCCAAGTAGCTGAGATTACAGGTGTGCGCCCCAGTAGTGAAGGGGTTTCCCCATGTTAGCCAGGCTGGTCTTGAACTCCTGACCTCAAGTGGTCCGCCCCCTTCGGCCTCCCAAAGTGCTGGGATTACAAGCATGAGCCACCATGTCTGACAGCCCACCTTTCTCAAATAATATTTATTCAATTCTATTGAATAAGTGATAGGAGTCTAAATTCAGTCTCACTGTTTATCATTCTATTTGCCCACCCATCAGTTCTTGGTAATAGACGTTAATAGGCAGGGCCTAGGAAAACAAAGTGCACTGAGAGTTTTTAGTCTAATTGCTGTGTATCCATTACAGGTATCACTCACCTGGCAAAATTGACATTGATCAGCAAAATTGAAAACAAAAGCCTCTGTAGAGCGAAATCTATGTCTTACCAACATTACAGAAGTTAGTGTTCTTTCCCAGATACCACAGATTGGATTAAAATTTTGATTGAGCCAGGCACAGTGGCTCACGCCTGTAATCTCAGCACTTTGGGAGGCTGAGGTGAGTGAATCACCTGAGATTGGGAGTTTGAGACCAGCCTGACCAACATGGAGAAATCCCATTTCTCCTAAAAATACAAAATTAGCCAGACATGGTGGCAGGTGCTTGTAATCCCAGCTACTCAGGAGGCTGAGGCAGGAGAATCACTTGAACCCGGGAGGCAGAGATTGCAGTGAGCTGAGATCGTGCCATTGCACTCCAGCCTGGACAACAGAGCAAACACAACTCTATTTCAAAAGAAAAATTTTTGATTGAAGAAGGATTAAGATAATTTCCAGAACATATACTGGGCATTTCCATGTAGCTGCAGTACCTATTTATGGTGACATCCCAGCAGTTCCTTTGTCACTTGTTGCATGTATGTGACAGAACCTGGAGGGCAATGAAGTCAGGACACCTGGCCTGTGGTCCTCCAGTCCCACCACCATCTGACCAAGAGTGAGACACTTATGTCAGAGTTTTTGTTCAGTCATCATCTATCAGGAGTGGTTACTATATGGCAGGCCCTTACACTCAGTTATATTCAGTTCTGTATACCATACCACCATATAGCATATATTATAAAAATGATATAATCTAGTGTAACAAAATATTTAAAAAATAAAATAAGAGGTATAGAGAGCTGCCATCTGCATGTGAACAAGCCAAGTTCTCTCAGATTTGTCACTCTCCTGCATAAACCTTCAGTAGCTCCCCAGTACCTTCAAATTAAGTCCACATCCTAAGCTTGGCATTCAAGGTGCTTCATCTATTACCTGTCCACTTCTTTGGCCTTAGCTCTTGACACTGCTCTCATCTCTTGAGATGCCTGTGTTACACCCAAATCTAATTATTTGCAGTCCCCCTGTTATTTCACAGAATGATGACTTTGCAAATGTTTCCTGCCTGCTTGAAAAAATGTGTATTCAGTGTTTGAGACCTGGCTCAGATATTAGCCTTTCAATAAAAACTTGCCCTGGTTCCTCTCTATATTTTCTGTATATCTTTTATTATCACACCTAACACAGTATCCTGAAGTCATTCATTTACATTCTTAAGGAAGTATGGAAATCAAATGTAAAATAAATCCCCATTAGTGTGTAAACTCCTTGAGGCCAGAGGCCCTATCTAGTTAATCTTTGTATTTCTAGTATACAACACAGTGCTTGCTCAACACATTTTGTAATGAATGCCTGGATAAAAGAATGCATTCTTTATACTATAGCTGACGGATATCTTTGTAGTTAGACACTGTAAAACCTGCATCTCTCTTGGATTCTGTGTTGTCTCCACGCCTCTCCCATGGGCACTACTCATAGCATTATAGTGAAGTTCCTGTAACAATTCATTAATTTTAAAACATACTAAATCACCAAGCATGTATCATTTATATCTTGACAGTGTACTTTAAAGCACATGCTTCAGTTTTTCTTCCTTCACATAGCTAGCATCTCTCCAAACAAGCTTAGATAGCAACCTGTTTTCTTTGGCGAATTGATTAATGGGGACATTACTCATACGCCAGTTATATGACATTTCCAATAACATTGTCGTTTTGTTTATGGAGTGGTGGGTAAAAATATCCAGGAATTTGTTACCAGTGGAGAAACCACCTGTTTGCTGGAAACATTAAAGAGGAAAAACTGGAGAGGCAGCTCTCTTGGAGAATGCTGAAAAAGATCTAATTCTGTCACCAGCCTAGCCTACAACAAACCACCTCCCAGTGGCACCTGTGGAAACAGGAGAACAGCTTTGCTGTGTACCTTAGCACTTTTTTTTTTTTTTTGAGACGGAATTTTGCTCTCTTTTTACCTAGGCTGGAGTGCAATGGTACAATCTCGGCTCATTGCAACCTCCACCTTCCGGATTCGAGTGATTCTCCTGCCTTAGCCTCCTGAGTAGCTGGGATTACAGGCAAGCGCCACCACAGCCGGCTAATTTTTTGTATTTTTAGTAGGGATGGGGTTTCACCATGTTGGCTAGGCTGGTCTCAAGCTCCTGACCTCAGATGATCCACCGCCTTGCCCTCCCAAAGTGCTGGGATTACAGGCGTAAGCCACGGCGCCCTGCCGACTTTAGCACTTTGGCTGGGGACCGAGCTGCCCGGCTGGGACCTGGCGAAACTGCAGAGGTAGCTCTTCTTAGGCCTAAAGGGTAGCAGAGTAAAGGGGGTGGGGGAGAGATGTCTAGCACTGAGTCAGTGGCAAGGAGGGGGTTTAGGAATAGGAACAAGGGAAAAAAGCATGAATGAGGGGTGGTTGGGAAGTGACAGCACGTGGTGGAGGCACACTGGGGAGTGTGCAGGGACCCAACTGTATGATACAAAATTGGCAGGTACGCCAGGGACAGTGGCTCACACCTGTAATCTCAGCACTTTGGGAGGCCAAGGCTGGCGGATCATGAGGTCAGAAGTTCGAGACCATCTTGGCCAACATGGTGAAACCCCGTCTCTACTAAAAATACAAAAATTAGCCGGACGTGGTGGTGCACGCCTGTAATTTCAGCTACTCAGGAGGCTGAGGCAGGAGAATCGCTTGAATCCGGGAAGTGGAGGTTGCAGTTAGCCCAGATCATGCCACTGCACTCCAGCCTGGAGACAGAGCGAGACTCTGTCTCAAAAAAGAAAAAGAAAAAGAAAATTGGGCAGGTGTAATCAGCCTACGCCTTCCACCTAAACTCAGAGACCTTACCGCATAGGGGGAGGAGGGGGCAACCATGAAGAGAAGGTATGATCATGTCTTCTGGAAGCCATGGGCAGGAAGGTTACAAGCGCCTATTTGGGCCTCACCTGCAGCAGCAAGAACAGAGCAGATGAACAGACATGCTCCATGCTGAGTGGGAAAGGAGGCTATCTAAGGGAAACACACCCAAGGCTTGAAGTTTTCCAAGACAAAACAAAGCCAACTGCGGAAACCTTTAAGGATTAGGGAAAGGATGCTCCCCCCTCCCAACAACTTTCTGTCTTAAAAAAACAAAACAACAGAAATAACAGAACACAACACAAGAACCACGTGCAGAAAGGGGAAAGGGGAAGCTGTGGAGGAGGCGCTAAGTCCAGGCTGATGACCCCGGTGCTGAACACCGTCGGGGAAAAGATAAGGTTTCTTGCGAAATCCTTCGCTGCATTTGCGTCAGCCAGCACAAGGCCATCTTGAACTGGCAGCGATCAATTCATGAAGCTTATGTGAAAGGCAGCATTACTTAAGACAAAATGACTTTCTATCCTACTTCCCGAGAAATATCTAGAGGCCAGGGCTTCAGTGTAAAGCAAATCTATAAAATTCACAATAATATGTATGTTCTCCTTGTAAAATGTGGAAGGAGGCTGTTGCTACTTTCGTGTTTTGAATCTCATTATTGCAAGGGCAGCAGGAGTGTCAGGAGAGGCTGTAGCGCTAAACTCTCAGGACTTTAAAATTCCTATGCTACATTATAAAATAATCCCCATAACAGAATAGTTGTATAAACTCCCAGTTCTGATAGTACTATTTTATTGGGGAAACAAGGTGTTTATCTAAAGAGCTAATTTTTGAAAATTAAAGAAACAAAGAGCTTAGTCATTTGTGTGAAAAATATGCATATGCCTTCACCAAGTTCCTGTAGATCACTGTGGTTACTTACATGTCCAAAAGGTCCCAGCGGAAGGCCCCAGAAAATGTTGGGTGACACCAAGTCCAGAACAGGAATGAAAACAGAATATTTATTTTACTCAGATTAAAAACAAGCAAACAAGCCAGGGGCGGTGGCTCACCCCTGTAATCCCAACACTTTGGGAGGCTGAGGGGGGTGGATCACCTGATGTCAGGAGTTCGAGACCAGCCTGGCCAACATGGCCATCTCTACTAAAATGCAAAAATTAGCCAGGCGGAGTAGCATGCACCTGTAATCCCAGCTACTTGGGAGGGTGAGGCAGGAGAATTGTTTGAACCTGGGAGGTGGAAGTTGCAGTGAGCTGAGATCGCACCACTGCACTCCAGCTTGGATGACAGAGGGACACACCATTTCCAAAACAACAACAAACAAATAAACAAGCAAACAAACAAACAAAACTATCATTCATACACAAATGGAAGAGCTTGCTGAGGCAGCTCTGGTGACTATCTCTGGAAAGAGGTGATGGTGTCAGGAACTGTTTAGGAAAGTCCAGTGGAAAACTTTATGTGGGCTAGGTATAGGGAAACATCTTTTTGAAACAGTGCCTTTCACCTCAAATAGGTAAAAGCTGAGGAATAGCATGATGTGAGTCTATAAAAACCATCAACAGCAGGCATAGAATCAACATGGGCTTGCTTACGAAATAAGGATGAAAGAGTATTCTGAAACTTTTTTGAAATAAGCATAGAAAACATTTTTAAAGGACTGTGTCATAGAGCAAGCAAAATAAGTATTTTCTTTTTTAAAAAATAATGTTATTCTTTTTCTTTCTATTTTTAAAAATCTTTCTATTTTAGTAGAAACCCTGTTTCTACTAAAAATACAAAAATTAGCTGGGCATGGTGGTGGGCGCCTGTAATCCCAGCTATTTGGGAGGCTGAAGTAGGAGAATCGCTTGAACTAAGGAGGCAGAGGTTGCAGTGAGCAGAGATCACACTACTGTACTCCAGCCTAGGCAACAGAGAGAGACTCTGTCTCAAAAAAAAAAGGAATTGAAAATATGCTTTTATGCTTTAAAATATGTAGATAATATAAATTAATCAAAAGAATAAAGATAATGTGACTACTATATGATCTTAAACAGAAAAATCAGAATATCCATAGTATTATAAAGTAAGCCAGAAAGAAACAGAGATATTTACATCTAGCAATAGTTAGTATGTAACTGAGAGTCAAGAAATGTTGTTAGCATTTAAATCCTCATAGATATTGTTTATAGCTTTTTGAAAATATCTTTATGGTCATAAGTAGGTTTGATAGGATCCCAATAGTAAATTTGTTTGTATTTTTTTCTTAGAAATGGGGAAGACTGAAGCAAAACTTGGAACAGTTAAGGCTACTTATGAGGTAAGAAATGGTTCCCTGCTACTCTTGTAGGTTTCCAGGTACCAAAGGCACACTTCCTCCTAACTACCTAGAGTCCCAATCTTTTCTCCCTTAAAAATACAAGATTCAGAAGAGGAGCCCTGTTGGATTTCCATTCAACAAAAACACTGGGTTTATCAACCTGGAAACAACCATCTCAAAAGTGGACTCTGAAGAAAGAAACCTGCTTTTAAAAAAGGGGTTCAAGTGCTAAGTGCAGGCTGAGTTTTTTAACTTGCTGTGTAACATGTGCCACAGTAAGTTTAGACATTTAGACATTTGCAGGTCCGATGCAGACATCTCCTGAGAGTTTACCCAACACACACACACACACACACACACACACACACACACACGGCCAGGCACCTTTACTTCTTCACCAGCAGAAGAAAAATGTTTTATGTTATGCTCTTTACTGCCAAAAATAAACACTTTTAAAAAGGTGACTTCTGTTCATCAATAAATATCCCTTCCTTTCTGTACTGCATCTCTGGTTTTCTCCAGGTTGCCTAATTAACAGCTTTGGGTATGTTCCTGCCTGGAGACAGTGCTGAGGGGTCAGGGCCAGAGCCTTCATTAGGGAGAAGTGAAATACTCCTCCTGTGTATGTGGGAGGGGCCCTTGGTCCTGCTGGCCACCGCCACCACCACCACCACCACACTAAATGATCAGGCTCTTGGTGGTGAAGGGGTTCATAACTGCTGGGTAGAGAATGAAATACTGTGTTTAATGGCAGGGAGGGGCCAGCCAGGGTCTAATGCTATTCCCAGAAGTTTACTTCACAAATTAGGGACACCTGGGAATTTGAAGCACTAGTGACCCTAGAAGGATTTATTGGCCCCTTGAATGAAGGCTGTGGCACTCAATCCTAACACCAGAAACCTAAGGTACAACTGAAAATTACTCCTTTGGACAGAAAGGAACCCAGAAGGGAGAATTGTTAAAGAAGGTACCTGACTGTACTTTCTTCAGCTCTCTCCTACCTCCCCCACCCTAACCCCCACAGGTATCCAGTGTCTACTTGCTGCTCTTTAAATGCTGAAAGCCCAACCACAGCAATCAGATCTACCCAGATCTTCCCCCTCTTATAACATCTATCCTCCAAAACCATATATTCTTCTTTTCTCCCCTGTAAACCCTGCCTTAAACTAATATTTAGGTAGCAGGTAAGAGGAAAAAAAAAGCAGATTCATACTAAAGTGTAAATGACTAATAGGGATGCTTGGCAAGCTCTGTCTTACAAAGAGTAGCTTAGTTTTAAACGGTTGCTTATTGGCCAAATAAATACATTTTCTATTATTTCCTCAAATAAGGGCACATTTTATTCTTTTTCACAGGGTGAGGGATGTCTGTATACAGCTTTGAAACAGTAACAGTAGGCTGGGCGCGGTGGCTTACGCCTGTAATCCCAGCACTTTGGGAGGCCGAGGTGAGTGGATCACCTGAGATCACGAGTTTGAGACCAGACTGGCCAACATGGTGAAACTAAAAATACAAAAAATTAGCCAGGTGTGGTGGCAAGTGCCTGTAATCTCAGCTACTGGGGAGGCTGAGGCAGGAGAATTGCTTGAACCCGGGAGGTGAAGGTCACAGTGAGCTGAGATCGTACCACTGCACTCCAGCCTGGGTGACAGAGTGAGAATCCATTAAAAAAAAGAAAGAAAGAAAAAGCAACATATTTTAAGTAGAAAAGAGTAGATAATACAGTAAGTATCAAGAACTGCTGTTGTTGTGAGGGGAAGCTTTTAGTATGTTGGTGAAGGGGAAGAGGAGAGGGAAAGTTTGAGCTTGGAAAGTTTTAGTTCCTTGAGCCTCATTTTCTCTTCCTCATTTTTATGCTGATTGGGTCTCTTTTTCCTTCCCTGTCAACAGACTGCTTCAGTACTTCTTGGCTTTATTTATTTATTTTGCTCCTGCTAACAAGCTGGAGGCTGAGTTATGTGCTCGGTCTGAAAATGTTTCCTTTGACTGTTGCCTCTGAACTTTCTAACCAATACAGAGAGTAAATAGGTACTGTGCTGTATGCAAATGTAGGCATATTTGTCCGTGTAGGCCAAAGGAGGGGGGGTATGTTGCAAAATGCCTTTAGAACAAAAACAAATTTTTCCAACAGAATATTTTATAGCCTCACGAAAATAAGCTAAACTTTTAGAAAACAAAAAGTACAGAGGAATACTTATCTATAAAATAAATTGGAAAAAACTACACACAAAACAAAACATGACTAATACTTCAACAGTGAGTTCACCTCAAGCATTTCATGAATTTCACATGACCCACCCACTTTTTCTCTGTACCTCTGAGGATTACCATATTAGCAGCAATAATACTCTGTTGTTCAAGTGCCAGATTTACATATCAACGTAGCCATGGCATTCCTGAATGTAGAATATTGTACTGCTAGCCTCGTTTGTGGTTTCTATAATAAGGTTAATTTTTGTTCCCTTACCCTCCTCACTTAATCTCATGCCACCCCCTACCTCTCTTCAATCAGCGGTTTGTTTTTTACTTTGAATAGTTTTTCTCCTTTCCTTTCTCAGTCTCTGTGCCATAATTTGAACTATCCTCAAATTCTCTGTACAAACCATGCTGCATTTAAAACTTTTTATCACTCAACCACGGATGATCAATTCTTTGAAAAGACAAGTCAAAGACAGAGAAGTTATGAATGGGCATTTCTAGGATGACTCTGGGATACCTTCTTCCCCAAGTTTAGGATGTCTGGTAAGGTGGGTCAGAAGTTACCATGGTAGATTTCATGGCCATCTTTGTCTTTACCTTGGTAGGTCTTTAAAAAAAGAATTGCTATTATTTCTAGATCTTATTGGAGATGAGTCTAGCAAAAATTTCCATGCCAGAATTGCATCAGACATTTTTCATTTCCAAAGGATGTTTGGAAAGGGTTGGACAGTTTTAAAATTTTTAGACTCAAATGGGTCAAACTGGCCAGGTGTGGTGGCTCATGCCTGTAATCTCAGCACTTTGGGAGGCCGAGGTGGGTGGATCATGAGGTCAGGAGATCAAGACCATCCTGGCCAACATGGTGAAACCCTGTATCTACTAAAGTACAAAAATTAGCTGGGCATGGCAGCGTGAGCCTGTAATCCCAGATACTTGGGAGGCTGAGGCAGGAGAATCACTTAAACCTGGGAGGCGGAGGTTGCTGTGAGCCGAGATAACACCACTGCACTCTAGCCTGGTGACAGAGATAGAATCCATCTCAAAAAAAAAAAAAAGTCAAACTAAATAGAAAGTCAACTGGAAGGGGGGCTAACAAGCTATTTTAATGAGCATTCTTTCTCTCTAATGTTCCCCAGGGAATATGAGCCTAAGCAGATCCATGTGGCCCAGGGAGTAACATGATCATCTCGGCTCTGTTTAGACACCTGTGACTTTAGCCCAGCAGTAAGGGGACCAGGAGGGAGACAAAGAGATGAAGGCATGGAGGCATGCAGACCCATTAGGAGTGGGTGTGTGCCATGCTACTTAGAAAGTTACTATGAGAAACTCCATAGCAGTAACAAAGGCTTAATGCAACATAGGCCAACAGTGCCTCTATGTGGGGTGTCTGAGAGTATAATAACTGTGTTTGTGAGTGTTCAGGAGAGGGTGAAGAGAGGAGAAACATGTTTTTTAAAGGAACTGCATGCCTTGGAGGTTCCTTTTGAGAAGATGGTATAGGAAAAAAAGATTGAGAACCACAGATATAGAATACACCCAGGACGCTGAGAGCACATTCTTCCCCTAACCACTTAAAAAAAAATTCATCTACTGTGTTCTCTCTTCTAATCAGTCTGATGCACAGCTTTCCCTGTCTACCATAAACACCCTCTTACCTTCAACTTATCAGCACAGAGACATTAAACTTGATCTGTCTTATTTTTCACCAGATGCTTTGTTTAGTGAATGATCTAAGTTTTCTATATGTCACCTCCCGGATTATAAAATCCTTGAGGATTTACACTGTACTTTTAGAAGTTAATGCACCCTCTTGTTCTCTCTTCACCTCTTTGTTAAAAATTCTGGGTACTTCTCAGCAAATGTTTAATATATAACTGTACAATATTTCATCAGATTTTCTTCACTTTAAAAAGTCTTTTATGATGTGATTAGAATTCATTTTTATAAAGCCAGGAGTGGTGGCTCACGCCTGTAATCTCAATGCTTTGGGAGGAAGGGGTAGGCAGATCACTTGAGCCCGAGAGTTCAAACCATCCTGGGCAACATGGCAAAACCCCATCTCTACAAAAAATTTGAAAAAAAATTACCCAGACATTTTGTTTATAATTTAAAACACTTCATCCTTTTTAGAATGAGTGTGTTTACTTACCGTTTTTTTTTTTTCATTTTCAAATTCTTTTTGGTAATATTTTAAATATACAGAAACATAATGAAAATAATGCAACATACTCTCCATACCTAACACCACCAGATTTAACACATTTGCTATACACCTTTTTAAAACTAAAAGTTAAACTAAAAAAGTTAAGCTAATTACCCAACACTGCCCCATCCTCATCCCGTTTTTCTCCTTCCCTCCCTAGAGATAACCACAGTCCTGAGCTGCGGTATATACTATGCCTGCATGCTTTTAGATTCCACTACATGGTTCAAAAGGTCTTGGTCCTCTTTCCAGAGGGGCTGGCAACTGGGTTCCTACAGCCACTCACACACAGCCAAGCATAGCTATCTGTGTGCCTCCCGAAGGCAAAAGGACAATGGACAAGAGACATTTCCAGGGCTGGGTGGATTTTTGTCAGGAGACATTTCTTCACAGCAGCTGGGATGCAGGAAGAGAGCATAGCAGAGGACCAACCCTGGGAAAGGAAGTTCCATTTGAAGAAAAGGGCATAGCAGAGACAAGGGCGTGGCTGGGCCTGGGAAAAGAAGGAGGCGCCCAGAGGTGGAAAGAGGCTCCCAGATTGATCCTCAGGGAGGACGGAGCTAGGCGTCTCTCGGGGCCAACAGGAATACAGTTTGAGGATTACCGGTATGTCCAGGGCTGGGTTGGAGCTGCAACCCCAGCAGGGCACACGTCTTACCATTGGTACCAGGCTGGGTGGTATTAACTTGGAGGAACTGCCCTCCTCCAAAGCATTAGACAGATGAGACAGAGATCATTCAACTTTCCTTTTATTACTCCTTCTCAATTTAGAGTTGCCAGACAAAATAGAGGATGCATGATTACATCCAATTTTTTGATAAACAATGAATTTTATTTTATTTTATTTTTTTGAGACAGAGTTTCACTCTTGTTGCCCAGGCTGGAGTACAATGGCACATTCTTGACTCACCGCAACACCGCCTCTGGGTTCAAGCGATTCTCCTGCCTCAGCCTCCTGAGTAGCTGGGATTACAGGCACACCACCATGCCCAGCTAATTTATTTTATCTTTAGTAGAGATGGGGTTTCACTATATTAGCCAGGCTGGTCTCGAACTGCTGGCCTTATGATCCACGCGCCTTGGCCTCCCAAAGTGCTGGGATTACAGGCTTGAGCCACCGTGCCCGGTGATTACTTTTTTTTAAGTAAAAGTATGTCTCAAATATTGCATGGGGCCGGGTGTGGTGGCTCACGCCTGTAATCCCAGCACTTTGGGAGGCCAAGGTGAGCAATAACCTGAGGTCAGGAGTTCGAGAACAGCCTGGCCAACATGGTGAAACCCCATCTCTACTAAAAATACAAAAATTAGCTCAGCACGGTGGTGGGCACCTGTAATCCCAGCTACTTGGGAGGCTGAGGCAGGAGAATCACTTGGAACCGGGAGGCAGAGGTTGTAGCGAGCCGAGACTGTGCCACTGCACTCCAGCCTGGGTGACAGAGCAAGACTCTGTCTCAAAAAAAAAAAAAAAAGTTGCATGGGACATACTTTCCTAAAAGGGTATTTGCTGTTTATCTGAAATTTGAATGTAATAGGGTATTCTGTGTCTATATTGCTAAATCTGGGAACTCTACCTCAGTTGGAGTTTGCAAGGGTTAACAAAGCACTTTATGAGTCTTTGAAAAGGTGTGAGCCAAAGGGCTCTTCAGGAGCAGCTTTGACAAATACGTAATCTTTGTCAAGTTCTCAAAGGCCCAAGGTAGGCCAAAACAAAAACAACAGCAAAAACAAGCTCACTGACTTTATTAAATGAGGACACAGCCAGTTATTTTTAAAGTAACTTTATTGAGATATGATCCACTCATTTAAAGTGGTTTAACTACAGTTAAACTACAATTTAGTGGTTTTTAGTATATTCACAGAGTTGTGCAACTGTCACTAAATCAATTTTAGATCATTTTCATCACCTCAAAAAGAAACCCAGTACTCATTAACCATCACTCTCCTTTCCAGGACCTCTCCATCTCTGACATTCCTCAACCACTAATGGATTTTTCGTTCTATTTAGATGTGCCTGTTCCAGACACTTCCTTATAAACAGAATCATACAATATGTAGTCTTTTGTGTCTGGCTTCTTTCACTTCACATAATGTTTTCAAGGTTCAGGCACATTGTAGTCTGTATATGCCTTCATTCTTTTTCGTTGCTGAATAATATTTCTTTCTTTCCATTTTTTTGAGACAGTCTTGCTTTGTTGCCCAGGCTGGAGTGCAGTGATCATGACTCACTTCAGCCTCCAATTCCAGGGCTCAAACGATCCTCCAACCTGAGCCTCCCAAGCAGTTGGGAGTACAAGCACCACCACAATACTCAATTAATTTTTAATTTTCTTTGTAACACATCCAACTAATTTTTAAATTTTTTTGTAGAGATGGAATCTCACTATATGGGCCTTTCTTTCTTTTCCTTCTCTTTTTTCTTCTCCTCCTCCTCCCCTTCTTCCTTTCTTCTCCTTATTCTCCCTTCTCCTCCTTCTTCTTTCTTCTTCTTCCCCTTCCTCCCTCTCTTTCTTTCTCTTCTTTCTTCTTCTTTTTTGAAACAGTGTCTGGCTCTGTAGTCTACGCTGGAGTGCAGTGGCACAATCTCGACTCACTGCAGCCTCTGCCTCCTAGGCCCAAGTGATCCTCTCACATCAGCCTCCCCAGTAGCTGGGATTACAGACATGTGCCACCACACCCGGCTAATTTTTTTGTAGAGATAGGTTTTGCTACGTTGCCCAGGCTGGTCTCGAACTGCTGGGCTCAAGCAATCCTCCTGCCGGCCTCCCAAAATGCTGGGATTATAGGGGTAACCCACCACTCCTTGATAATTTTTATTTGTATCGTCTACACTGGTTTATCCATTCATCCAGTGATGGACATTTGAGTTGTTTCCACTTTTTGACTTATGAATAACGCTCCTAGGAAAGAACATTTATGCACAGGTTTTTGTGTAGTCATTCGTTTTCATTTCTCTTGGGTATGGGAGTGGCCAATATTCTGAGGAACTACCAAATTGTTTCCCAAAGTAGCTGCACCATTTTACATTCTTAGTTTTTGTTTTTCGGTGTTTTAAATAAAGAACCTTTAGGGTTTCCTCCGCGTCCCAGAGAAGGGCCTGCTCCCGGCATCCCGCCTTCAGGGCTGCCTCCGCAAAGCCCCAAACTCCCCTCCCCACCCTGCCAGGCCCTGGCACTTAAGAGCCAAAACACCAGGTCAGGCGCACTTTGGGCCTGCAGCCCGGCCCCGCCTCCTCCGCGCTAGTAGGCAAAAGGAAAACAGTGTCCCCTTGCTGAGGCTATGTGGACATTGTAGTTTTTTTCCCAGGCAGCAGCGCAGAGACCGCGATAAGAAAAACCGCAATTCCCAGAACACCACGGTGCTACGGCAGCCGAAGGGGCCATTCCGCGTGCAGCCTTCCCGCCCACTCTCAGGTCTCGGCGGCTCTCCAGCGCGTCTGTAAACACCCAGAGACTGTCATGGAGGGGGAGGAGGAGGCGGCGGCGGCGGCGAAGGGAGGCGTTTGGGGCCGCCTCCAGGGTCCGCTCTGCCATTCCTGAACTGGTCCCTAGTCCCCGTGACTGTGGCATCAGGGAAGCGAACTGTTAGGCGAGAGGAGGAGGCAGCCAGAACCATATCCCCTTTTTCCTCGGGGCGGGGGCCGGGCCGGGCCAGCTAAGCCGGGGGAGGACTCCGGGAGGGAGTGCCTGGCCGGGCCGGCCTGTCTGCCGAGATGGATGACAGTAAGGTAAGTATTGTGGTTTGCACGCGCCGCCGCCTGCTTGTCGCTCAGTGCTAGTCCCGCGGCTGAACCTCCGCTGTGTAGTCCATGCCAACACCCAACAGACACCTGCCTAAAACATCCCTGCGCCTTTCCAGTCACTGCCCCATGGTACCCAGCCGGGAAATCAGGGAACACCGGGGCTCCGTTTTTCCAGGAAGGGCCCTGGAAATTTTTCACTCCCAGGCAAGCCTGTTTGCTAGCTTTTTAGGTAGTGGAACCCCTAGTCTTTAACTTGCCTGTCGAGATAAGTGAAGAAACTACTGTGCTTTTTCTTCTTGCACTCTTTTGCTGCCTCTTACCCAGTCTCCCGTTTGGAGACTTTAGTGCACCCTGAACCAGCCTTATTCCCCTTGACGGTTCCCCTTTTCTCAGGCTCCCTTACTCAATGCCCCATTCATATAATCAGTTCACTCCCACTCTGAGGTATTTTCCTGTGGTTGGTTGGAACACTGCTAAGCTCCTGTTGCTATTTGGCCAGTTTGGAGTTTAACCTCCTCTAGGAAACCTTCTCTTAAAAAAATAGTGATTTTCTTCTTGTTAACCTTAATATCCCATCACTATCCGATTTCCCTGTAAAAATCGCTTACTTTATAATTGTAAGATAATAGGTAATGTTCATTATTGGTTAGTCTATATAGTTTTCTGTGTATAGGCTTTCTTTTTTTCTTTTTTTTTCTTTTTTGAGAGGGAGTTTCGCTCTTGTTGCCCAGGCTGGAGTGCAGTGGCGCTGTCTCGGCTCACCGCAACCTCCACCTCCTGGGTTGAAGCCATTCTCCTGCCTCAGCCTCCGGAGTAGCTGGGATTACAGATATGCGCCACCACGCTCCGCTAATTTTGTATTTTTAGTAGAGATGGAGTTTCTCCATGTTGGTCAGGCTGGTCTCGAACTCCTGGCCTCAGGTGATTTTGACACCTCGGCCTCCCAAAGTGCTGAGCTACTGTGCCTGTCTGCCTTTCTTTTTATCTACCCACATTAGTGTTTTTTAGTTTTATTTCCTGAAGATAGGGATGTTCAGGAACTTGCTTTTTGATGTTTCACGATGTTTTGGAATTGGACTTTTTTATTTTAAGGAATCAGGCTTCTAAAGTGTGCCTGATTTTAAAGTAAATTTGCCTGATTTTAAAGTAAAAACCATCCTTCCCTGTGTTTCTCACCGTCTTATGTTTCACAGTCTCTGGCATACTCTTTATGATAGCTTTGTCCGGGTACCTTTTTTTGCTGCTGCTGCAGTTTTTGTTTCACATGTCTTCACAGGGATTCAAAAAATTTCCAACTTCTCTGTGCTCCTTGTTTTATTCTTTCTTGTTTTCTCTTCCTCTTCATGTAGAAGACTGTGAGAAAAGTGACAGATGGAAGGGAAAGCCCAGTGCAGTGCTCTGGAATTGGGACTCACCTAGAGAAACGGATAGCTTGTGAATTAGCAAACCCCTCTTAATAGGAAGTGATATTCCCAAGACAGAAGGGGGGGCATGTTTCAGGAAGCTGTCAGCTCGTAGAGTACTTGATGTGCTCAATCACAGTTTAATGCTCTTGGCAAGAATCTTTCCCTTGTTTGTTTACAACAATGCCAACAGAATGCTGGGTAACATTGTAGACTTTTCCAGTTTTGCCATAGTAACATTTGTAGGACATTCCTTTTATTCCTTTTTTTTTTTTTTGAGACAGAGTCTC
This sequence comes from Cacajao melanocephalus, assembly GCA_963573385.1. Lineage (NCBI taxonomy): Eukaryota > Metazoa > Chordata > Mammalia > Primates > Pitheciidae > Cacajao > Cacajao melanocephalus. The sequence goes on from CAUYLG010030137.1 coordinate 84,789, forward strand.
TCTCTGTTGCCCAGGCTGGAGTGTGGTGTTATCATCTCAGCTCACTGCAGTCTCTGCCTTCTGGGTTCAAGCAATTCTCCTGCCTCAACCTTCCTAGTAGCTGTGACTACAGGCATGTGCCACCATGCCCAGCTAATTTTTTGTGTTTTTTTTTTTTTTTTTTTTTGAGACAGGGTCTCGCTCAGTTGCCTAGGCTTGAGTGCAGTGGCGCTATCTCAGCTCACTGTAACTTCTGTCTCCCGGGTTCAAGCAATTCTCCTGCCTAGCCTCCTGAGTAGCTGGGATTACAGGTGCACACCACCAGGCTGGATTGATATTTGTATTTTTAGTAGAGACAGGGTTTCTCCATGTTGGCCAGGCTGGTCTCAAACTCCAGACCTCAAGTGATCGGCCCTCCTCCTCGGCTTCCCAGAGTGCTGGGATTATAGGTGTAAGCCATTGTGCCTGGCTAATTTTTTGCATTTTTTAGTAGAGACAGGATTTCATCATGTTGGCCAGGCTGGTTTCAAATTCCTGAACTCAGGTGATCTTTGTAGGGCATTCCTTTTTAAACAGTCCCCATTCTATTGATGTCTGCAATATCACCTTTCTTATAGGTTTGCATGTATGTGGCCAAAGGAACAACTCCATGTTTTCTAAAAGGCCTGGAGAACATCTGTTGGTGCCTTTTCTTTTTCCCTTTGTGTTCATCATTTTGGTGAATTACTGGAAGATGGTAGTTCCAGCTGCAAGGCAGAAATAATATTTCATAAAAGTCTTTGCTAGCTTGATCTTTCAGTGTTAATTTTGAAATTAAATATTAAGGCTGTATCTGTTATCTTGTCCAGAAAATAATACTAATGTTATGGCTGTTTAAGAGTAGTAGAACATATTCTTTATTTTTTCTAACTTGAGATTCAGAATATATTCTTTCTGATTCTCAGTTTTTTCCTTTTCAAACCTTTGAAACATTTAACAACTTTCTGATAGTCTTCAATAATTTCAAGTAAGTCCAAGAAAAAGACATAGGATTTTGGGCTATTTTCCTTAGCTATAAGATCACGTAAAGGTTGTTTCTAAAACTAGCAATCTGGTGGGGTGGGGAAGGTTCAAAATATCATTGTTTAGCCTAAAAGAGTGAACTTAAATTTGAAGGTAAACTATCCATGAATTACTTTCTAAAGGATACACAGGTAAGCAAAATGAATTCAATTCTCACTCTTCTGGTTGGAGAGTGCCTCTGGAGTACTCTACTTATACTTCAAATGCATGTTGTAGTTGTAGATGAGTAATATTTACATGTCACGTACAATACTGGACTCTCCTTCAACAGTCAGGCAGTGTGAAACTATCCTTATGTAAGGCTTTGGCAGCTCCCAGCCCTGCCTTTTCTGTGTCCTAGTTATAATCCCACAAAATTGTACTGTCCTCCTAGTATATACAGACATACACACAAAACACACTTTTCCCTCACATTCTGTCTGAGTCACAGTCTCTGGTTCTGTTTTCCTCAGTATAAGGGAAGACAAGGATTGGGGTTTGGAAGTATGGCGGCTGTGCCAGTGAGAGCATAAAGGATGACAAACTGGCTGACAGCAAGTCCCAGGCAACAGGAAGAGGACAGAGTAGGCAGGAACAGCAGTTATAGAGAGGTAGTATTTGAGTGAGTAGGTCAGGAACAGGATGATGATGTGAGGATCTTCGTTTATAAAGATTCTGTATTCTGAGTTATTTATTTATTTATTTTAACCGGTGGTGATAAATGAGTTTGCCCCGAGTTCCCAACACTCTGCCATCTAGCCGGCTGGAGTGAGAACAGGACAGATTTGAATGGGGAACAGCTTTGCCTCCAAAGTGTCTAACAGTGTGCCTAATATAGCATAAAGTACTCATTAATAGTGATTGAATTGAATTGGATCAGGGTGACATTAAGGAGATTGCCCTGATGTACCCAGGCTTTATTAAGTGTGCTCCAGCTGAGCAAACCAGCCAGCATATACAATGGCATATGAGAGAAATAAAGCAAGAGATAGATTGGGCATCTCAAAGTGGGGACTTAGAAGTGTGTTAAGTAGCAGAGCTCAAATACTAACTGAGCAGATCTCCTACTAGGCTAATTGGGAAGGAAAAATCTCGGCTAACTTATTTAACCTTTTTGAGCTTTCATTTCCTTATCTGTTAAATGTGGTCAATAGGTGAGGACTTGGTGAGGATTAGGGATGATGCATTTAAAGTTTTAGTAGAGACTCTAACACATGGTAGGCTCTCAAAACACGTTATTATTATATTAGCTAGCAGTGATTCCTTGGGCCTTATTACAGTGCAGTATGTCCCTGAGATGCTCATTTTGGTAATTTTTAAGTATATGCTGTTATATAAGATTTGCAGCACCTACACAAGCCTTCTGCTCCAGACTATGCCCCAGATGGGACGGGGGCAGTGGGATGGGACAGGAAATGAACTTATATTCTGTCCTTAATTGTTAGATAGTGTGAGAAAGGTAGTCTCCTGAGGCCATGTCCTTGTTTACCACTGGGAAAATGTGCTTGTTTTTATGAAAGTTTCTTCTTGGCCAGACATGGTGGCTCATGCCCGTAACCCCAGCACTTTGAGACGCTGAGGTAGGTGGATTGAGTTCAGGAGTTCAAGCCCAGCCTGGGCAACATGGTGAAACTGTCTCTTCAAAAAATACAAAAAATTATCCAGGTATGGTGGTGCATTCCTGTAATCCCAGCTACTCAGGAGGGAGGCTGAGGCACAAGAATTACATAAGCCCAGGAGGTGGAGGTTGCTGTGATCTGAGATCACTCCAGCCCAGACAGCAGTGTTAGACTCTATCTCAAAAAAAAAAAGGAAGAAAAAAATAGAAATGTGTTATTTTCAGAGGCTTTGGCCATAGATAGAGGGTTCTTATTTTTTATTTTATGTTGGACTTTATTGAGTGAACACATGAATACATTGAAATAGCCTAAGGTGTCAAGATCCAGTTGAGGGACCAATGCAGGAGTGGGCCGGCGACTGGCCACAGCATGCCAACATGGGCTGCCATTTTCCCTCCATACTTCCTTTCCACCTTGTGCTCTATATGATTCTCTGGAAATGAGGTTTCTTACACTTTCCTTAACCTTTTAACCCCCTCCCTCTGCCAAAGTCTTCTGATTCTTTCCAGTTCTGAGTAGTGCTAGTTCTCAAAAAAAATTTTAATTTGGCAAAAAAGTCTCTTTGACATTCCCACATCTATCCTTTGGCTCCTTAACCATCTTCTGCTGCAGTTGGAACTACCTTCCTTGGGCCATGCCTTATAGCCCAGACATTTTCTGCTTTTCCTGTCCTCTTAGTCACATCAATACTTTCTACAAGACCAAGACAGAAGAGCCATGTCATCTATTAAACAAATCTCTGACAGTTGATATTAATGTGCTTTCTTTCTTTTCTTTATTTTTTTGGAATGGTCCCACTCTGTTGCCCAGGCTAGAGCGCAGTGGTGCTATCATGGTTTACTGCAGCCTCTACCTCCCTGGCTCAAGTGATCCTCCCACTTCAGCCTCTGGAATAGCTGGGACAACAGGCACCTGCCACCAAACCCAACTAATTTTAAAATATCTTCTGTAGGGATGGGAATTTACTGTGTTGCCCAGGCTGGTTTCAAACTCCCGAGCTCAAGCCATCTGTCTGCCTTGGCCTCCCAAAGTGATGAGATTACAGGCATGAGCCACCATGCCTGAAAGGCTACCTTCCTTTCCTGTCTAGGTAACATGCACATTTCAACTTGAGTACTTCTACAGACAGTTCAGAAACCAAGGAGTAATTTTTTTTTTTTTTTTTTGAGATGAAGTCTCACTCTGTTGCCCAAGCTGGAGTGTAACGGCGTGATCTTAGCTCACTGCAGCCTTCACCCCCTGGGTTCAAGTGTTTCTCCTGCCTCAGCCTCCTGAGTAGCTGGGACTACAGGCACACACCACCATGCCCAGCTAATTTTTGTATTTTTAGTAGAGACAGGGTTTCACTGTATTAGCCTGGCTGGTCTTGAACTCCTGACCTTGTGATCTGCCCCCCCTCAGTTTCCCAAAGTGCTGGGATTACAGGTGTGAGCCTCCACACGTGGCCACGAAGGAGTAATTTAAATACCACAGAAACCAGTTGAAATCTAAGTTTAAATAATCTTATTCAGAATGTTTTGTCCTCTAAGATTTTCAGAAAAGTTTATTGATTCATCCAACATTTGTTGGACACCTAATACGTACGAGGCATTGTGTTACGCAGTGGAGTTGCAAAGATGATTATGAGTTTGTAACTGTTCTCAGGGAACTTATATTTTATTGGGTGAGGCAGACATAGAAAAGTAATTACAGTACAATGAGGTAGAAAATGAGGGCAATAGAAGCAAATTTCTTTTGGGGCACTAACAGTGGATGCTTAACTGTCGAGGTATGTCAGACATGGGTTCACAGAGTAGGAATGAATCTTTAAAGAACTGGAGTCCCCTGCAAAACAGGAAAGATGGAATATCCTGTACTAAAGCATCTTGCACAGGAAAGTATTTTGGTACAGCTAGAGAAGGATCAACAGACTTTCTGTAAAGGGTCATGTGCACCGTATGGTCTCTGTTGGAATTATTCTACTCTACCATTGTCTCATGAAAGCAGCCACAGCAGAATGTAATGAATGGGCATGGCTGTGTTCCAATAAAACTTTATTTTCAAAAACTGGGCCGGGTGTGGTGGCTCACACCTGTAATCCCAGCACTTTGAGAGGCCTGGGCGGTCAGATCACCTGAGGTCAGGAGTTCGAGACCAGCCTGACCAACATGGAGAAACCCCCGTCTCTACTAAAAATACAAAATTAGCTGGGCATGGTGGTGAATGCCTGTAATCCCAGCTACTTGGGAGGCTGAGGCAGAAGAATCACTTGAACCTGGGAAGCAGAGGTTGCAGTGAGCAGAGATCGCACCACTGCACTCCAGCCTGGGCAATAAGAGCAAAACTGTCTCGGGGCGGGGAAAAAAATATTGGCAGCAGGCTGTATTTGGCTTGCCAGTGGGGCCGTAATTTATTAACCCTGAATTATAGCATGAAGCACAAGTAGAGGTGTGGTCAGAGATAAGGGTGAAAGATAAGCGGGGGCCAAACTGCAATATGCTTGGCAGACCAGGCTGAGAAATTTGGGTCAGTATCTTTCAGTGTGGAAGAGACCTGCTGAATCAGATTTTGAGATTGGGTCTGAGAATTTGAATTTTAATAAGCTTCCCAGTTGAGTGGCTCTTATGTGTAGTGAGGTTTTAAAACCAAGACCATAGATGTTGGGGAGCCATTGAAGGGTTTTAAAGCAGAGATGACGAAATCAGATTTGTGTTTTTGAAGAAAAATGCCAATGGCTATATGGAGAACAGATTAGGGTGAAAATGTAGGAACTGGGACAAGACCAGAGGCAGATGGTCCAATTATGAAAGAACGTGGGTTTTAGTATATGACTTGAATTCAAGTCTCATTTTCACATTTTCAAACTGTTGTGATTTTTGACAGATTATTTAATCTCTTCAGATATTACTTTCTTCAGATACAGAATGGGTGTGTTAATATGGACCTTATTGAGTTATTGTGAGAATTTAATGTATGTGTGAACTCATTCCAAAAGAACTTAGCACATACTGAGTTAAACAAATCCTGGTCTTTTTTGACTTCTCACTGGCGCGATTAGATTGCACAGAAGAAAAGCCTGGACCGAAGACCATATTAGAGACTTTACAATGTAAGTTGCAGTTGATGCAGCTGCATAAAATCCCTTAAGGATAAGGAGTGGAGAGAATAGAGAGCTAAAGAGAGCCCTGAAAAACTCTAAAGTGATTGGAAGATTCCTGAAGAATAGGACTCAGCAAAATAAACTGAAAAGAGAAGTCAGTGACGTAAGAGAACCAGAAGACAGGGCTGTTATGCCATCAATCTTAGGGTGAAGAGATTTTTAAAAAGAGGACTAATCATTTGCGGGGATCGGGGAAGGCATAGGGGTTGAGAGAGGAGAGGCAGAAGGTAACTCTCAGGCTAAAGATGCCTGCTTGATCTTTCTCCTGTCGACTAGAAAAACTGGTAGAAAGTTAGCAACAGGAAGATGTGAGTAGACTTTGCCGCTTTCTGTAGACCTCGCAAATAAAAAAAGAGAAAAAGCCTAACCCACAGCTGTGAAGGAAGTTATGGGAGCCTTGACACCAAATGAAAATACTGCTGCTTGTTTTGTTTTTTCTTTAAAGTGGTAAAGAGCAGTGGCTAGCCACATTCATATTTATCTTATTTTTCTTTAATCCGTGGGAGATAACTATTCTCTTCCCGTTTTTAAGAGAAAGACAAAACAAGCCCTCCTGTTTTCCTCTTTGGCTGAGGCTGCTGGTACTTCTTCATGTAAATACAGTAGTTCTCTTACCCTTAACAACTTGAAACGTTTATTACTCACCTTAATTAGAGCATCAGGATGTAAATAAGTGTAAAAAGGGTGATAAAAGAAAAGTTCTTAATTGGTTTTCAGATTTTACATCCCTGAGAGGGAGCATTTCTTTTTAACGACTTCTTTAAAGTTGTTGGTGGTAGTAGTCATAATTTAAATCACTTTCAAAATATTGCCGATTTTTCTTTCTTATTTATTCATTAAATTATCAATCTTTTAATAAATATCTCTTAAATGCCTGGCTCTGTGCTTTATACTATGGAGGTTGCAAAAGAAGTATAAAGCATAGCTTTTGTGCTTGAGGAGCTCAGACTCCTTGGGGAGATAGAAAAATGTGTGAGTCCACTAAAAAGAAAAATATAACAAAGCATATCAATTCTGTGTGATATTAACTCTGTGTTCCAGAACTTTGAAGAAAAAGGACTTATGAACTGAGGATTGTGGTCAGTGAGGGCTTCAGAGAAAATGTGCTGGAGCTGATCTTAACAAAAGAAAATAAGATTTGCCCTTTTGGATGATGGGGGATAGAGGGAAAACAGAAATGTAGCTCTAGCTAGAAATGCCGGCAATGGGGTTCAGGCTGGTGGTCTCTAAGGAGACTGGTTGGACCTGATGCAGAGGGTGCCTCCTGGGGATAATGAAAGAGAAGAGTGACTTGAGGTGGGAATCCTGGATGCAGTGGGCTGAATGGTGGCCCGTAAAAAGCTATGTACATGTCAGAATCCCTGGAACCTGTGGTTATGACCTTATGTGGTAAAAGTGACTGTTACCTTGTATGGCAAAGATGTGACTAAGGATTTTGAGAGGAGGAGCTTATCCTCCATTATCTAGGTGGGCCCTAAATTCAAAGACAAGTGTCCTTATAAGACTAAGGCAGAGGGAGCTTTGATTGACAGATGAGGAAGCAGTGTGACCACTTAGGCAGATTGGAGTGATGCGGCCACAAGTCAAGGAATGCTGGCAGTCACCAGAAGCTGGAGAGGCAAATAGTGGATTCTCCCCATGGCCTCCAGAGGGAATGTAGCTCTACCAGACTGCCCCAGCCTGGACTTCCAGAACCAGAGAATAAATTTCTGTTGCTTTAAGCCACGATGTTTGTGGTAATTTGTTACAGCAGCCCCAATAAATGAATATATTGGATATAGTGACTTAGTAAGTAGTGCTGTTTTCTTGAACTTGAGGGTGACATGGCCAGAGGCCATTAGAGAAAATATTTCTATAATGGTCAGGTATTACTTTTTTACAGTAAAGAAAAACACACAAAAGTTAAGAAAGGAAGCCGTGTCAAATTCAGTGCCTGTCCTTCGCATGGTAGGCACTGGCCCAGAAGGCTGCCACAGAAACGCTGTGACTCATGGGCCCTGTTCCTGTGTCTCAGGCTCAGGGATAAATTTGGTTACAGACACCAAGCAAAAAACAAAGCAAAACAAACAAAAAAAGTTATGAAAAGAAAGGTTAATCTGCCAGCTCTTTGGAAAATGGATTGACAAGGGAAGTGGGGTAGAAAAGAAGGGATGGTGGGGAGATGCACTGGGAATCTGTTATAATAATCTGTGAGTAGTGCTCTGACTAGTGTTGGGGTATCAGTGAAGTAGGATATTTCCCTGACTGTTTTGTGGGACTCGCGACAGGGATGCCTCATATACTCAGACTACCACTCTCAACTCCTTGCAGGAGGGAGCATGTGAGCAAATGAGTGAGGGAACTGGAGTGAATGAGCTCTGGAATCGGCTGGCCGTTTTGATGCTGGCAGGAGTGAACTTCATGCAGGCTCCATGGCAGCGTCCAGGTGGAGGGGTGCCTGAGACTCCCGAAGCCCCAGAGGGAGTGTTATAATGCTCTGTTGAGCTCTGCCATCTGTGGATAGCTCAACTGTTAATAGCTCAGTGGACCCTTTGCCTTTTCATGTGAGGCAGCTGGCCTCCACCAGCAAGGGCAAAGGACCAGTGTGACAGCCTTTTATAGCTGCACTTGTGGCTCCTAAGCTCTTGTCCAGGGTCCAGGTAAAATGAGGTTGCACAAACGAATTGAAGGATGGTGAATTCAGGGAATTTTATTGCCGCTGAAAGTGGTTCTCTGCAGGAAGGGGAGCTGAAAAGGGGACGGGACAGGTAGGTAATCTTCCCTTGAAGTCTGGCTATCTCCGGTCAGACTCTTCTCTGAAGTTATGTCATTAATCCATTCCTCTGAAGTCAAGCTGCTTCTCTCTGACATCTAGCTATAGTCTCATCTACTGGCTGAATCTGGGGTTTTTATAGGCACAGGATGGGGTGGGGCAGAGCCATGGGTGATTTAGGAAAAGGCAACATTCAAGTGGAAAAATAGGGATGTAAGTTATTTTGGGCCACCATTTCAGGCTTTTTGGCTTGAGGATGGATTTTGCCTGGGACCCACCCTTTTCTGTCTAGAATTTTCTGTCCCCTATCACTGTCAGGAAGAATGGAGAAGAAGAGAGAAATCAGAGGTTTATAAAGGAATACATTTGCATGACTTTAGTGGGTGGCATGGAGAGTCACAATAATAGGGGGAAACTTCAATGAGGTGTAAAATGAAAAAGTTTGTTAGTTAACCTCAGCACAACCCTTAATTGAGTGCCTAATATAAAAGTGAATTGCATTAAATGAATGACTATATAGCATGAATACAACAGTGGATTTAATGCACCTGTCAGTGTTAGAGCTTTTTCAGGGAATTATATGATCAGGTTAGTGAGTCCTGTCTAAGATGAGAATGGGAATAGGTATGCTTGATGACCTTCTGACAGGTTGCTGTGATACAAATCTGGGGACCTGGGTTCTAGTCCCTGCTCTGATGGAAGTCTCTGGACTAAAATCTGATCATCTATGAAATGAAGAGATCACATATCCATGTCTGTGTCTATGTATACATATCCCTCCATCACCAGTGTTCTTGTCTATATTGATATTCCGCTGTCTGCAATGTTATTGTTTATTTCATGGCTGCTGCTTTTCACTAGTCTAAATGCATCAAGGTTAAGTATCCTATTGTTTTATATTTATCTCTAGAGTTTTACAGTGTTTGGCATAATGTGGGTATTTAATAAAGGGTCATTGAATAAAGTAATTAATAGTGCCCCTCTTTACCTGAAAAGATGAGGATGATAGTGCTTACCTCACCTGAGGTAGTGTGAAATAACACTAGATAGCATGTGGAGTGCCTGACTCAAGGCCTTGTTCATAATGAGTGCTTTCCACCACACACCCTGAATTTATGTTTTTATTCTGTTTGTCCTGAAAAATGGGAAGTACATGGTCCAGGAATCTTTGGAATAGGATTAAATGCGGGGTGCTGGAGGCTTCCTCATTTTAAGAAGCCCCAGTTAACTCCTAAAGAGCATGCAACTCTAATTATGTGTTCTCTTTCTGTGGAAGTTAAACCTGTTGACTGTGAAGCCTAGGCCATCCATAATTTCCTCAGGCCTTTGCAGACTGGTTTCTATTTTGTCTTTTGCTGTAATCGTTAATTTTAGAATTATCAGCAACCCCCCTACTTGATTAAGTCCAGTTTTATCTTAATTCTCAACCTTAAAACTCATGAGTTAGAACCTTATACTTGACCCCTCCCCTCCAGAATACTCATTCTCCTCATAAGTTCTGTGTCTGTGCTACCTTAATTCTTCCTTTCAGCTATTCCTTTTGCTTTTTCAGGTTCATTAAGCAACCATGTCTCTTAAAATTAATAGCTTTATTGAAAGGTAATTCACAAACCATAAAATTCACCCTTTTAATGTGTTCATTCTGTGATTTTTAGTATATTCACAGAGTTGTGCAGTGATCACCACTATCTAATTCCAGAACAGTTCCATCACTCCAAGAAGAGACTCTTATAAACAAACTGTGGTACATCCCTCCAGTGGAATACTATTTAGCAGTAAAAAGAAACGAGTTGCTAGGTGCACCTTTAGTTCCAGCTACTTGGGAGGCTAAGGCAGAAGGATAGTTTGAGCCCAAGAGTCTGAGACCAGTCTGGGCAACATAGTGAGGTCCTGTTTCTTAGGAAAAAAAAAGAAAAGAAAAGAAAAAGAAACAAGCTATTAAGCCCTGAAACGTCATGGAAGAGCCTTTAATGCATGTTGCTAAGTGAGAGGAGCCATTTTGGAAAAGGCAAAATTATGGAGATAGTAAAAAGATCAGTGATTGCCATAGATGGAGCACAGGGGATTTTAGAGCAATGAAACTATTCTGTATGGTACTGCTTATCAAAATTCATAGAATATACAACACCAAGAGAGAACCCTAATGTAAACTGTGGACTTCAGTTACGAATAATAAGTCAATATTAGTTCACCAGTTGTAACAAATGTACCACACTAAGGAAAGATGTTAATAATCGGGGAACTGTGAGAGTGGAGGGGGGATAGTTTGGGAACTCTACTTTTCTGCTTAATTTTCCTGTAAACCTAAACAGCTGTTAAAAAGCAAAGTCTATTAATTTAAAAAAGAAAAAAAGAAACTCTGAGACCATTAACAGGCACTTCCCATTTTTTTCTTCCGCTTCTCAGCCCTAAGCAACCATTAATTTACTTTAAGTCTCTATAGATTTGGAATAATACAGTATTTGGCCTTTTGTATTTGTCTTCTTCCACTTAGCGTAATGTTTTTAAGGCTATCAGTGTTGTACTATGTGTCAGTACTTCATTCCATTTTATAGCTGAATAATGTTCCATTGTACGGATATACTGCATTTTGTTATCTGTTCATCAGTTGATGGACACTTGTGTTGTTTCTGCTTTTTAGGTATCATGAATAACAGTGCTGTGAACATTGATATACAAGTTCTAGTGTGGACATATGTTTTCATTTCTTTTTAGAATATACCTACGATTGGAATTGCTGGGGTATAAACTTGAGGTTTAACTTTTTGAGGAACTGCCAAAATGTTTTCCACGGTGGCTGCATTATGTTACAATCCCACCAGCAATGTATCAGGATTTCACTTTCTCCACATCTGCACCAGTACTTGTTATTGGCTGTCTTTTTAATTATATAAGCATCCTTGTGGGTGTAAAGTGATATATTTTGTGGTTTTGATTCACATTTCCCTAATGACTGATGATGCTGAGTATTTTTTCATTTGCTATTGGCGATTGTATATCTTCTTTGGAGAAATGTCTATTCAGATCCGTGCCCCCTTTTTAAATTGGCTTGTCTTTTTATTATTGAGTTGTAAGAGTTCTTTATGTATTCTAGATACAAGTCCCTTATCATATTTATGATTTACAAATATTTTCTCCCATTCTGTGGGTTGTCTTTTTATCTTGATTATCCTTGAAATACAATTTGGTAGCTTGTACTTACCATATCTGAGAAACCATTGCCTAATCCAAGGTCATAGGAGTAAATCCTATTTTCTTCTAAGAGTTTTATAGTTTTATTGCTTACATTTAGGCCTTTGTTCTATTTTTTAAAATTTGAGATGGAGTCTCACCCTGTCATCTAGGCTGGAGCGCGGTGGCGTGAACATGGTTTCACTGCAGTCTTGACCTCCAGGGCTCAAAAGATCCTCCCACCTTGGCCTCCCAAAGTGCTGGGATTACAGGTGTGAACCACTGTACCCGGCTTGTTCAATTTTTAATTTTTGTATATGGTACAAGGTAGGGATCCGACTTAATTATTTTGCAAGTGGCTATCCACCTATCCCAGCACCCTTTATTGAAAAGACTATTCTTTCCCCATTGAATCACTTTGGCACCTTGTTGAAAATCAATTGACCATAAATGTAAGGATTTATTTCTGAATTCTGTATGCTTTTCCATTGATCTATATGTCTGTCCTTTTGCCAGTATTATACTGTCTTGATTACTGTAGCTTTCTAATAAATTTTGAAATCAGAAAGTGAGCCCTCCAGTTTGCTTGTTTTTCAAGATTGTTTTGGTTATTCTGGGTCCCTCATATTTCCATATGAATTTTAGGATTAGCCTGTCAATTTCTGCAAAAATGAAGCTGAGATTTTATAGGAATTCTGTTGAAACTATAGATCAATTTGAGGAATATTGCTTTCTTTATAGTAGTAAGTCTTCCAGCCCACTAACATGTGCTGCCTTTCCATTTATCAGATCTTCTTTAATTTCTTTTAATGACGTTTTATGGGTTTTAGTGCACAGATTTTACGCTCCTTATGCTAAATTTATTCCTAAGTATTGTATTCTTTTTTAGGCTACTGTAAGTGGAGTCATTTTCTTAATTTCATTTTCAGATTGTTCTTTGATAGTGTGTAGAAACACAAGTGATTTTTGTGTATTGATCTTGTACCCTGCAGCCTTGCTCTACTTATTTATCAGCTCTAATTGGTTTTTTGGTGGGGCAGGGAGCGGCAAGAATTATTTTGGATTGGATTTTCTATGTATAAAATCGTGTTACCTTCAAATAGCAATAGCTTTACTTTTTCTTTTTAAAGACCCAGAAGAAATCTGATGGGATTATGCTTTCTTAGTTCCATAGGCTGCACGTATGTTTTGTTCATAAATGTTCTCTTTGCTAATATGCAGGCATAGTCACTTTGCTGTACACAGAAGTAAGGGAAAAATTATTTCTTCTCTTGCTTGCTGAAGGTGGTTGGAGGCAAAGTAAAGAAGCCTGGTAAACGTGGTCGGAAGCCAGCCAAAATTGACTTGAAAGCAAAACTTGAGAGAAGCCGGCAGAGTGCAAGAGAATGCCGAGCCCGAAAAAAGCTGAGATATCAGTATTTGGAAGAGTTGGTATCCAGTCGAGAAAGAGCTATATGTGCCCTCAGAGAGGAACTGGAAATGGTAAGAAAGCATCAATAAACACATGAAAAAAATCACTTAACAGTCAGATAAATAATACATTAAAATACAAAGATACCAGTTGTCACCTGTCCAGTTGGCAAACATTGGAGAGAATATTAATCTGTTAGCCAGGATGGAGGCAAGTAGACATCTTCATAAGCTGCTGGTGGGCACAGAGTGTACATGACTGTTAAACTGAGGGACTGTTTATGAGAGAAGAAAATGGAAAATAACCCAGATGGACAACAATAAAAGACGGGTTAAATAAATTTTACTACATTCGTATATTGGACTACTTTTTAGCCAGTAAAAATCACAATGCACATATATTTACTGATGTAGAAAGATACGGTATATTGCTAAGTGGACAAAGCAGTACAACAATATGTAACTATGCATAGCATGCCATTTTGTGTTTAAGTGAATTATTTATTTTACGTGTTTTATTTGTTCATCCGTTCAGACTTTGGGCAGTGGCTGTAAAAATGTGAAAGAGAAGAGATAAGACAGAATTGAAACTCCATTATTGTGAGCTGAGGGTGGAGGTGACAGAAGAGAGAGATATTACCGTGGCCTTTACACAACTGGGGCAGGCTTCCACAGGTTTTTAGGAAGGAAGACAATAAGGTTGGAACACGAAGAGAGGGACATGAATAGTGTTGTATATATTGTCCAGATATATACTATTCAGTAGATATTTTTGATATGTTGAATTTGACCTATGCTATAAGTTATTTCTTACCTTCTGCATTGTAAGCCACTTGAGGGCAGAATCTTTGGTCAGTTTTGTCTTTGTAGACCCTCGAAGTCCCTAGTGTGTACTCTGGTAGATAGTAGATGTTTAATGATTACTTGTTAAAGAGAGAAAGGAAATTACTAACATTTATTTCTTTATTTTGGGAGTAGAAATAATATTGTGACAATTTTATATATTAAAAAAAGATGAACTCTAACTAGTGGCACACTGTGGGGAGATGTCCTTTTAACCACAGGGGGCTTTTAACTCTGAGCAACACTCCAGTACATCCAAGACAATTCAGCAGCAGTTTCTCCACCTCTTCTGAAAGATGGCAGATCTCATAGATATCCTCCATTACAAATAGGTAATACCATGGAGGGTGGGATTCCCAGCAGCCAACGTGACGTCTAGCCATGGGAGTTCTTATGTCTAGCATTTCTACCAGTGGTTCCTAAACTCTGATGAGTAAATGTTTATTTAAATATGTTTAACGTATTTCAGTACAAGCAGTGGTGCATGGCAATGGACCAAGGAAAAATCCCTTCTGAAATAAAGGCCCTACTCACTGGAGAAGAGCACAACAAATCTCAGCAGAACTCAAGCAGGCATACCAAGGCTGGGAAGACAGATGCTAATAGCAATTCCTGTGAGTACAGTGGGAGAATTTATATTTAAGAAGATATCTTGGCTGGGTGTAGTGGCTTATGGCTATAATCCCAGCACTTTGGGAGGCCAAGGTGGGCAGATCGCTTGAGCTCAGGAGTTCACGACCAGCTGGGGCAGTGTGACAAAACCCCATCCTATAAAAAAATACAAAAATTCGCTGAGCTTGGTGGTGCATGCCTGCAATCCCAGCTATTCGGGAGGCTGAGGTGGGGGGATCACCTGAACCCAGGGAGGTTGAGGCTGCAGTGAGCCATCATCATGAGACCCTGCCTCAAAAGAGGAGGAAAAAAAGAGGGTATCTCAAAGTAGGGTTTCTGTTGACCACTTTTCTTAGTGTGTCTTTAAATAAAATGTTGATGCCATTTGTAACTCACTAATAAGCAAGTGAAATGGCATTAGATTCTGGCTGGGTGTGGTGGCTCATGCTTGTAGTCCCCCACCGAGGTGGGTGGATTGCTTGAAGCCAGGAGTTTGAGACCAGCCTGGCCAACATGGTGAAACCTGTCTCTATTAAAAATAAAAAAATTGGGCATGGTGGTGTGCACCTATAATCCCAGCTACTCAGGAGTCTGAGGCACAAGAATTGCTTGAACCTGGGAAGTGGAGGTTGCAGTGAGCCGAGATTGTGCCATTGCACTCCAGCCTGGGTGACAGAGTGAGACCCTGTCTCAAAAAAAAAAAAAAAAAAAAGAAAAAGAAAAAAGAGAAAAAGAAATGGCATTAGATTCTAAATTAGATTCTAAATGGCATTAGATTCCAATTAGATTCTAAATGCATTTTTGTTTTTTGTTTTTTTTTTGAGATGGAGTTCCCCTCTTGTTGCCCAGGCTGGAGTGCAATGGCACTATCTCGGCTCACTGCAACCTCCACCTCCCGGGTTCAAGCGATTCTCCTGCCTCAGCCTCCCGAGTAGCTGGGATTACAGGCATGCGCCACCACACCCGGCTAATTTTGTATTTTCAGTAGAGATGGGGTTTCTCCATATTGGTCAGGCTAGTTTCAAACTTCCAACCTCAGGTGATCAGCCCACCTGGGTCTCCCAAAGTGCTGGGATTACAGGTGTGAGCCACCACACCTGGCCTAAATGCATTTTAAAATGCATTTTGCATGGTGTCTATAAAGAGCAGCTGATAAATTTATCGAAATTTTATTAGTCTATAAATGGGGGTGGCACTAATCTAGCTTTTTGTTAATAATGCTACCTTTTATTTGTATTTTGATTTACAGTTTACAAAGTATTTTCGTTTATATTTATCTTAAATATTTCCTCCAATGATTGTGTTAAGGAATTATACATATTTTATTTTATTTTATTTTTGAGACAGAGTCTTGCTCTGGCACCCGGGCTGGAGTGCAGTGGTGTGATCTCAGCTCACTGCAACTTCCACCTCCTGAGTTCAAGTGATTTTCTTGCCTCAGCCATCCGAGTAGCTGGGACTACAGGCGTGTGTCAGCACGCCCAGCTAATTTTTTTTTTGTATTTTTAATAGAGATGGATTTCACCGTGTTAGCCAGGATGGTCTCGATCTCCTGACTTTGTGATCTGCCCGCCTCAACCTCCCAAAGTGCCAGGATTACAGGCGTCAGCCAGCACGCCTGGCGGAATTATACTTATAGATGAAGGAGTAGCAGAAAGGCTGAGTAAGGTGCCCAAGATCACACAGCTTTAATGGTAGAACTTGTCCTCACCTAGTCCAGGCTCCCTAGTACAGCCCATCACTGTAAGGATTGTTTTTAATTGAGGTAAAATTCACATAACATAAAGATTTCCAGAGCCATTTAGTGTATTCACATTGTTGTGCAACCATCACTTTTATCTAGTTACAAAACATTGAATCACCTCAAAAGAAAATCCTGAACCCATTAAGTAGTTATTCCCCATTTCCTGCTTCCCCCAACCCCTGGCAACCATGAATCTGTTTTCTGTATCTATAGATTTACCTATTCTGTATATTCATATTTCATAAACATGGAACTTAACATAGTATGTGACCTTTTGTGTCTGGCTTCTGTCACCTAGTATAATGTTTTCAAGGTTCATCCACATTGTAGTGTGTGTCACTAGTACTTAATTCCTGTTTATGGTCAAATAATATGCGTATATATACAGTTGTTTATCCATTTATGGACATATGGTTTTGCCTCTTGGATATTGTGAATATTACTGCTATGAACATGTGTGTACAAGTATTTGTTTGCTTACCTGTTTTGAATTCATTTGTATATATACCTGGGATTCAAATTGCTGGGTCAAATGGCAATTCTGTGTTTAATTTTTGAGGAACAAACTGTTTTCCACAGTGGCGAAAACATTTTACATTCCCACTAGCAATGTTTGTCTGTTCCAATTTTTCCACATCTTACCAACACTTATTTTCTATTTTTATAGCCATCCTAATGGATATGGGGTGGTATCTCATTGTGTTTGATTTGCATTTCCCTAATGTCTAATGATGTTGAGCATATTTTCATGTGCTTGTTGGAGAAATGTCTGAGTCCCTTGCTCATGCTTTAATTGAGTTGTTTTTGTTGTTGAGTGGTAACAGTTTTTTACTGTGGTTATAAAACCTTTATCAGTTAAATGATTTGCAGATATTTTCTCCCCTTCCTTAGGCTGTCTTTTCACTTTGTTGATACTATTCTTTGATGCACAAAATATTTTAATTTTGATGAAGTCCAGTTTATCTATTTTTGTTCTTTTGTTACTGATGCTTTTGGTGTCATACCTAAGACTCCATTGCCAAATCCACAGTTATGAAGATTTACTCACCTCATGTTTTCTAAGACTTTTGTGGTTTTTACTCTTTTATTTGGGTGGTTGATCCATTTTGAATTAATTTTTCTATATAGTGTAAGGTAGGAGTCTGTATGTTGCGTGTGAGTATCTAGTTGAAGAAACTGGAAAGGCTTTGAAATGAATATATCCTATGTTGATTTCTTCATTATTGTGATTACTCTGGGAGTACTTTAAATAATTATAAGGAAACGTTAACAAACTTTTTTTTAATTAACTTTTTTTAAGGTCAACCTCTGGGAGCACAGAACAGACTTTTTATCTTTTAAATATTTTTTATAAAATAGAAGAAATTGGCTTTTTATAACTTTTATTAGATAAATTTGTCTTTATCTAGGTTGATAGGTACACTAAAATCTCAGACTCCATCACTATAGAATTCACCCATGTAACCAGAAACCACTTCTACCCTAGAAGCTACTGAAATGTTTAAAAATTAGTAAAACAAAACGTTTGCCTTCATCTAAATTGAGTTAATGGAAAAAGCCAAATCAGCTTCTTTTTAGTCTGTATTTTTAAAAATTAGCCTTCCTGAAGATACTAAACTGAAAAAAAAATTCATGCATCTTAAAACAGATTAATCAAACTTCATTTACTTTAAAAACATTCTTACATTGGTAACTTTTATTTTTCAGGGTGAAGATTATATAAGATAAGTCAGTGATTGAAGCCAATATTCTGATTCCCATGGAAGATGAATGGACAAGAGTGTACTTCTTGGCTCCATTTACTACCTACTGCTCAGTAGTCATCTCTGTAAATCTGCAATTTCTACCAAAATGTGTGATCATAGATCTCAAAGGATCTTGCTTTAACTTTCAACACTTAGAAAATCTGCAGACATTCAGACCTGTCTGGGTTGGTATTGCCACCCATGACATTTAACATGTTGTGATGCTTGAAAACACAGGAGTAGAGAAAATGGATGAAGATTGTATTTTTGCACCTTAACTCCACATTGCTTTATTGGTTAATTTATATTCTTTCCATGTAATTCATGTAATTGTATGTCTGTGTGTGTTTACATGTCACCGCCTTTCATGTTTTTGATTGCCCTACAGAGAGAAACCAGATGAGCTGATTACTGTCTGTAAGTTCTCAGCCTTTATGGACCTAATCTTATTTTTATTTACTTGAGTAATTCTTATTCTCTGCATGAACCATGATTTCTCCTGTGAGCCATTCCAGCATAAGCTGTGAATATGTATTAACAAATATATACATTTCTATTTTTATAATCCATAAGGATATGCCTGTTTTAAATAACATACATGTTAACCAAATCTATCAGGAAAACTCTCTAGACAGCTTCTGTTTAAAATCTTTGTTGCTGTCTTCTCAAACTATATTTATAAAAATTTGCTAGGGCCAAATCCATACTTGGAGAATAATTCATCAAATTTTATTTTTAAGTGAAAAGTAACCTTTCAGGCATTTCAGCAGCATACATTATCTTGACAACCTAGGGTATATACGTATGTATGTTTCTTATTGTATGTCTGTATATGTATGTGGGGAGGACAGGAGTGAATGTTCACACACATTTTCTTGTATACTCCACTAAATTGGAGAATTTTTCTGAAGAAAATAGGATGAAACTAGCTGCTGAGATTGAGTTTCTGCCTTAAGATATGGAACGAAAAAAGGGACAAATTGCTGGTAGATCTACTAACTGAAGCCATTACCAGAACACTTAGTTTCTGCCCGAACATGAATTTCCTGACAAGTTCTGAGCCAGAAACACACTGTGGCATGTATCTGGTTCAGCTGGGCTATGCCTCCACTGTGGAGGGAAGCACTGGAGCTGGAGCTGTGCACAGCACCGCAGCTAGTGAGCCTGGCTGGGGGTGCGGAAGGGCAGGGTAGTTCTTTCCAGTTCCCCTTGCAGCTACACTTATTTTCTTCCTGATTACCAAATAGAGTGATGGTTGAAGAATCAAACTCATAATATCATACACCCAGACAGACCCAGGGATCTTTCGATTTCCCCAGTGAGATACTTTCTCATTCTCTCTTCTCTTTCCCATGGTTAAAACAGGAGTTATGTTCTCTGTCGCTGCTAAATTATTCTTCACTCAAGTGAAGCAAATATTTAGCTTCCAAACAAAATACGTTTTGTTCTGAACTGGCAGTTTAAGAGGAGATATCGTAGTCTTGATTGTCTTTGAGGAAGGACATGAGATGGACCACATAGTTTAAGATTACAAGGTACTTTCCCTCTTCTCTCAGGCCATGCATTTGAATAAAGTGCCTCCCCTTAGCCTGAGCTCCTAAAGACCTCTTGTACTTGGGTTGCAAACTCAGATCTCTAGTCTAGTCTAGTCTAGTCATGTGTGACTGTGTACTGACATACCACTAGCCCAGTTTGCTGGGTCTCTCTATGTTTTGGAAGTTGGGGGTTTAATAATATTTAATGTCTTTTTAGGATCATAAATATAAAGAGGTTTGTTGATATTCAGGCCTTAAGAATTTAAAGGTTTTAAGTATAGCATTCAGATTGTAATTGGGTATGTTTTTGCCATCTGGTCTACTCAATTGTATATTTTTATTTTGCAAAACAACCCAAGACTGACTTTACGTTGCTTTGTTCAGTACCTTTTGAATTACCCCAGAAGAGTTGTTTTCAAAACAAACATTCCAAAATGAATGTGGCTCTTCAATGGAATGTCTCTATTGTGCTTGAAGTATTTCTTCTCTGATTGTAATTCTAAATTACAGAGTCATTTGAGCTTCCTCCCTTCCCGCTAGTATCTTTATAGGAGCAGGGAAGAGCAGTGACTTTGTCCTCAGGTAGAGGATGTGTAATTTTGGGTGAAGTTAAATTACAGTTTATTTGAGGTTATTCCTAAACCTATTTATTTGGTATTTTGGAGGAGTTCACACTAAGAGAACGTTGACTGCCTCTGCTATTGTGCTGGCTGCACACTTTGGTCACTTTTGAAGCATGTTAATAAATGTCACTGATTAAAACAGCTGGAGCATTTCCTTCCCATTCCAATGAAGGAACAGCATAGTGAAATCCTGGCACCCCTCACCTGTGGTGGCAAGAAGGCTGAGAGTCATGGAGTCCAGGAGAAGGTGCTGCTCTCCTTGCTTTCTGAGTAAACCAAGTAATGTTTTCTTTTTCTTATTTTCCCAAAGAAAGAAAGATAAGGGGGGAAGTGTATTTGTATATTTAGACCAGTCAAATTCTATCATTATTTTAGCATCAACCTGCTGTATATTAGAGCAACTGAATATAATGCAGAATAAGTTTGACTAGATCAAGTTTTAAGATATGGTTGAAGTTCTTTAAAAAGTTTTCTGTTTTATCTAAAATCTTTCTATTATATCTAAATCAGAATGATCTTCCTGCAGCAAATTCACATCACTGTTTGCCAGCTAATTGACAGTGTTTATCGGCATCACTATGTAGCATTCTATTTTAGCATCTTGGAATTACGATCATTTGATTTGGCTAATTACAAAAAGTATAGGTTTAAACTGGACTTACCTTGAGTTAAAATAAACGCAAAGAAAATCTAAAAACATAATTGTTATATTTCACAAGAAATCAGTTGCATATTATCCTTCACATATTTCGTTTTTAAAAGGAAGAGTCACCTTAAATTATTTTCTGAGTCACCTTGAATTATTTGATCTCTCAACCTGCTTTTTCAATTCTGTAAAATGGGGGAGGATAGCTTTCACAGGACAATTGGTAGGCTAAATAGGAGTTATAGAAAACTGCTTGTTAAATAGGAAAGAACTACATTAAATTTAAATATTCACATTATCCCTGTGTTTGACTATTGTTAGGATTTAAATCACTAAAGATCAATATATTTAGTGAGTTGGACTCTAAATATGTAGGATTGTAGGTATCACATTTCCCAAGTCTTCTTAGCTATATCCTGTCTATCCTTAGAATCTTATAGTTGGAGGCCCTTTTTTAGCATTAATAGCCTTCTATTAATTAGACTAATTTTAAGAACAACCAGTATTCCAACTGGCAATATCATCCTATAATTATCTGCATAAAGCAGCTTTTGGGCTACTAGGTAACTTAGTTCTCTTCTCCTGTTCCATCCGTTTTACTTAACTACAGGGTGGTCATGAATCAGAGGCATGACTGCCTTGTAAGGTTGTGCTGATTTTGCACTGCACAAAAGTACACAGTTAAGGAGGTGAATGGTCTTAAAAATCTAGTTTACATTCCCCTCAACAAGCTATGTGTGGAAGAAGGGGCTCCTGCCTTTTCACCAAGGTATACACGTGGCACAGGTCTGCCCAGAAGAGATGTCTTTTTCTAATTTGCCCAAAGGGGATACCTTTCTCAATTCCTCCACCAGGGGTGCCTTTTAAAAAATGTACGAAGCCTTGGTGTGTTGCAGCTGGCTTTTCCTGGCTCCCCAGAGGGGAACAAATTGTGTACATCTCTTCCCAACTCAATGTTCAGTGACATCAGCATATTTCAGTGGACAATGGTGGGAGTATTTACATCATAGAAATTAGTAATTGCTACAAATTGTGGATCCCCCACCCTCTCAGTCAGTTTCTAACACCACTGAAAAAGGCCCAATGTAGGCTAGAATTGCATTTACCAGAGCAGGCACATTGGAGTCCCAAAGCGTGTATGATTGAAGAACACATAGAGCTGGAAGAACTCTTTTTATAAAGCTGTAGGGAGCTTGGAGATGTTCATATCAAATTCAGATCGGTTCACAGACACATGGTGGTTCTGACTCAGAAACTTATGGGTCACAGAGAAATACACAGTCCAACTCTAGAAATGACTGGGAAGTGAATCAGCCGAAATTTTTTTTTTTTTTGAGACGGTGCCTTGCTCTGTCGCCCAGGCTGGAATACACTGGTGCCATCTTGGCTTACGGCAGCCTTCGCCTCCTGGGTAGCTGGGATTCAAATGATTCTCCTGCTTCAGCCTCCCGGGTAGCTAGGATTATAGGCATGCGCCACCACGCCCAGCTAATTTTTGTATTTATAGTAGAGACCGGGGTTTCACCATGTTGGCCAGCCTGGTCTCGAACTCCTGACCTCAGGTGATCTGCTCACCTTGGCCTCCCAAAGTGCTGGGATTACGGGCATGAGCCACCATGCCTGGCCAAATCAGCTGAATTCTTAAGCCTTGGGGTAAAAGGCACAACTAATTTATCTACTGTGTTGTGACACAGTTCACCAGACACTACTGGATTGAGGATGGCTGGAGCTGGACAGTGAACTCTGGCTTACAGACCGTTTTGACTTTGCAGTAAGATAAATATTTGGGCAGGAAAATTTTCCCATGATCCAACAGAACCCAACCCAATCTTACCATGCCTCAGCAACTCCTTCCTGAGAAGGAAAGCAGTGCCTGGCAAGCATATTATAAACCTGAGCCCAACATGTAATCAAGTTCACAGGCTGGATGTGACAACACCTGTGTCTAAGCTAGGTAGGCTTGAATAGCCCAGAACAAAATAGACCAAAAGGCTGTCCCAAGCCCACACTGAGTTTCAGATCTTACTACTTAAATGGAACAGAGACCATGCTTGTCAGCACCACAAGAAAAGTCTGTACAAGACTTATGGCAATAAATAAATACCCCTAAACCGTCTCCTCGGGCCAGGACAGGCCTCAGCTGCTACAAAGGAAGAGAAAGAAAATCGAAAAAGTAAGAAAGAAAGAAAACAAAAACAAAGATGGCCAAGCCTTCTTTCAGAAGGAGGAAGAGAGTTCATATAGGGGTTGTATTAGTCCATTCTCTCATTCCTATAAAGAAATACCTGAGACTGCGTAATTTATAGAGAAAAGAGGTTGGATTGGCTCACGTGGTTCTGCAGGCTGTACAGGAAGCATGGCTGGGGAGGCCTCAGGAAACCTACAGTCATGGTGGAAACAAAGCAAGAGCAGGCATCTTACATGGCAAGAGTGGAACCAGGGATTGGGGGCTACCATACACTTTTAAACAACCAGGTCTTGTGACCACTCACTACACAGGGCTGAAGGGGGATGGTGCTAAACCATTCATGGAAACTCCGCCCTTGTGATCTAGTTACCTCCCACCGGTCCCCACCTCCCAGCACTGGGGATTACATTTTGGTATGAGATTTGCTGGGGACCAGATCCAAGCCATATCATTCTGCCCCTGGCCCCTCCAAATCTCCTGTCCTCACATTGTGAAGTACAAGCATCTCCTTCCCAACAGCCCTGCAAAGTCTCAACTCATTCTAGCATTAACTCAAAAAGTCCACAGTCCAAAGTCTCATCTGAGACAACACAAGTCACTTCCACCTATGAGCCTATAAAATAAAAAACAAGTTAGTTACTTCCAAGATACAAAACAGGTGCAGGTATTGGGTAAATACTCCCATTCCAAAAGGGAGAGATCAACCAAGAGAAAGGGGCTATAGGCCCTATGCAAGTCTGAAACCCAGCAGGGCAGTCATTAACTCTTAAAGCTCCAAAATCTCCTTTGACTCTATATCTCACATCCAGGGCACTCTGGTATAAGGGGTGGACTCTCAAAGCCTTGGGAAGCTCCACCTCTGTAGTTCAGCCCCCATGGATGCCCTAATGGGCTGGTGTTCAGTGCTTGTGGCTTTTCTAGGTGTATGGTGCAAGCTGTTGGTGGCTCTACCATTCCAGAATCTGGGGGATGGTGGCTCTCTTCTCCCAGTTCCACCAGGCAGTGCCCCAGTGGGGACTCTGTGGGGGCTCCAACCCCACACTTTCCCTCCACAGCGCCTTAGCAGGTTATCCATGAGGGCTCTGCCCCTGCAGCAGCATTCTGCCTGCACATCCAGGCTTTTCCATACATCTGTAATCTAGGCAGAGGCTCCCAAGTCTCAACTCTTGCACCCTGTGCACCTGCAGGCTTAACACCATGTGGAAACTGCCAAGGCTTATGTCTTGCCGCCTCTTAAGCACCAGCTTGAGCTGTATCCAGGCACCTTTGAGCCATGGCTGGAGGTGGAGTAGCTGGGATGCAGGGAGCAGAGTCCTGAGGCTATAGAGAGGAACAGGGCCCTGGACCTGGCCCATGGAACCATTCAGTACTCCTAGACCTCTGGGCCTGTGATGGGAAGGGCTGTCTCTTAGATCTCTGAAATGTCTTGATGGGTTAACCTCATTGTCTTGACTGTCAGCATTTGGCTGCTTTTTACTAAGTAACTTTCTACAGTGGGCTTGAATTCCTCCCCTGAAAATGGACTTTTCTGCCACATGGCCAGGCTGCAAATTTTCAAAACTTTAATGTTTTGCTTCCCTTTTAAATATAAGTTCCAGTTTTATGTCATTTCTTTGCTCATGCACTTGAGCATATGCTGTTAAAAGCAGCCAGACTAAATCTTGAACGCTTTGCTGCTTAGAAATTTCTTCCACCAGACATCCAGAATCATCATTCGCAAGTTAAAAGTTCCACATATACCTAGGGCAGGGGCACAATGGCACAGAGGGCCTCCAAATCTTTACTAAAGCATAACAAAAGCGATCTTTGCTCCATTTCTTAGTTAAGTTCTTCATCTGTCTGAGATCTCGTTAGCCCAGCCGTCTCTGTTCATATCACTATCAGCATTTTGGTCACAACCATTTAACAAGTCTCTAGAAGTTCCAAACCTTCTCTCATCTTTCTCTCTTTTTTAAGCCCTCCACACTCTTCCAGCATCTTCCTGTTACCCAGTTCCAAAGTAGCTTCCACATGTTCAGGTGTCTTTACAGCAATACCCCACTCCTGGTACCAGTTTTCTGTATTAGTCTGTTCTCACATTGCTATAAAGAAATACCTGAGACTGGATAATTTATAAAGAAAAGAGGTTTAGTCGAGCATGGTGGCTCATGCTTGTAATCCCAGCACTTTGGGAGGCCAAGGTGGGTGGATTGCTTGAGGTCAGGAGTTTGAGACCAGCCTGACCAACATGGAGAAACCCCATCTCTACTGAAAATACAAAAAAAAAAAAAATTAGCTGGGCATGGTGATGGGTGCCTGTAATCTCAGCTACTCTGGAGGTTATGGCAGGAGACTCGCCCGAACCTGGGAGGCAGAGGTTGCAGTGAGCTGAGATTGCCCCATTGTACTCCAGTCTGGGCAACAAGAACAAAACTCCAAAACAAAAAAAAAAAAAAAAAAAAAAAGGTTTAATTGACTCATGGTTCCATAAGCTGTTGGGAAAGCATGGCAGCATCTGCTTCTGGGGAGGCCTCAGGAAACTTGCAATCATGGTGAAAGGCAAAGCAGGAGCAGGTGTCTTACATGGCAGGAGCAGGACCAAAGGAGAGGGGGAAATGCCACACACTTTTTTAAACAACCAGATCTTGTGAGAACTCGCTATACAGTACCAAGTAGGGGGTGGTGCTAACCATTCACGATAACTCTGCCCTCATGATCCAGTCACCCCCGCACCAGACACCACCTCCAACACTGGGAGTTACAATTTGACATGAGATTTTGTGGGGACACAGATCCAAATCATATCAGGAGCCAAACCAAAGATGAAAGCTGGCAATGCCTCTTCCCTTGTTGGAGTAACCTCATGTTTTTACCACTCCAGACAAAAAAAGAAAAAAACCTATGTGCCCGTGAACCTTTTGAACCAGGCAGAGTGAGAAATCTACCTAGCAATAACCAATAAAATGTCTTTAAAGCTGACTATAGTAGCAACAGTCCTCTTTCTGGCGTAGTAGGGAGAAGGGAGTCTTTAGCACAAATCAGAAGAACCCAGACCAGTATAAGAAACAAACCACAACAAATCTGAGCTCAGGCGATGATGACTCATTTTAGATGATACAGGGATACCCAGCTAGACAGATTTGAAGTAGGAAATTTGGGAAGATGGTTTCAAATACGTGGGACTCATTACAGGGTTCCTTTATTTTTATTTATTATTATTTTTGAGACAAGGTCTTGCCCTGTCACTCAGGCTGGAGTGCAGTGGCTTAATCTCAGCTCACACTGCAACCTCTGCCTCCTGGGCTCAGGTGATTCTCCCTCCTCCGCCTCCACCTCCCAAGTAGCTGGGACTACAGGTCCCACCACACCTGGCTGATTTTTAAAATTTCTATTATGGCTATGCTGGGAGTAACTGGCTGTTTGTTTTTTCTTTTTTTTAAATTTTTTGTAGCGATATTTCGCTGTGTTACCTGGGCTGGTCTGGAACTCCTTGCCTCAATCAGTCCTCCCACTTCAGCCTCCCAAAGTGCTGGGATCACAGGTGTGAGCTACCATGCCCAGCTTCCTGTAACTTATCACTCTTAATGAAATTAATATTTTCGGATCATTAGGCAGATCATTATGTGACTGGGGGTGACACAAAACATCAAGCTAAAATGTGCTCATCCATTTGTTATTAGATAAGATGAAAATAGAATGGCTCTACAATTCTGATATGTGCCAAAGTCATTTTAATAAATATGGCTTTTTACGAGCATTCTTTTTAGTAAAAACATAACCAGTTGTGTACTGATAGATGTTTAACAACTGACTCTTGGTTGGAGGGAGGCCTGATTTATAGTATTTGCCAATTTCTGGGGCGGAAATATTCCCACCATAGTTAGTTTCAAGCTACTGTGTTCTTAACCAGCTCCTAAAGTCTTTGAAAATTTAGGATTTGCTCTTGCAAGTGTGTATGAGCCAACTGCACATCGTTGGATAACCTATATGGTATAAGGATGGGATATCAGTTAGGAAGCTTTCAGCTGCAAGTAAAGAATACACAACTAAAATTGACATAGATACCAAAGACCTATCTCACATAATAAGTCTGAGGACTACAGTGGTTCAACAGTGTCATTAAGCAGTTTACAAATGTCATGGCAAAGTCAGGAAGTTACCCTATATGGTCTAAAAAGGGAGGCATGAATGGTCACCCCTTGTTTAGCATATAATAAAAAAAATAACCACAAAAATAGGCAACCAGCCGCCCTCAGGCTACTCTGTCGATGGAATAGCCATTCTTTTATGTTCATTTATTTGAAACAGAATCTCGCTCTGTCGCTCAGGCTGGAGTGCAGTGGCACAATCTCAGCTCATTGCAACTTCTGCCTGCTGGGTTCAAGTGATTCTCGTGCCTCAGCCTCCCGAGTAGCTGGGATTACAGGTACCTGCCATCATGCCCAGCTAATTTTTGTATTTTTAGTAGAGACAGGGTTTAACCATGTTTGCCAGGCTGGTCTTGAACTCTTGACCTCAAGGGATCTGCCTGCCTTGGCCTCCCAAAGTGCTGGGATTACAGTGTGAGCCACCGTGCCCACCCCATTCTTTCATTCTTTACCTTCCTAATAAACTGGCTTTCATTTAAAAAAAAAAAAAGTCATTTAAAACCCAGAATTTTTCCTTCCTTCTGCTCCACCATCCTCTGCAGATTGGCTGTCACCTTCAGCTTACCTGCTCATGGTTGTAATATAACTGCTCCAGGCATCACTCTCCAGGGATCACTCTCTCACAACCATGATCTAAAGAGGAGAAGGAGTTTTTTCTCACTACTGTTAACGGTGGAGGGTCTCCAGGTTCTTGATGGTTTGAACAAAGAAATGAACAAAACGCACAATGCAAGGAAGGAATGAAGGGATTTATTGAAAATGAAAGTATACTCCACAGTGTGGGAGCAGGACTGAGCATAGGAGCTCAATGGCCCTGTTACAGAGTTTTTGTGAGTTTCAATACCCTTTACTTGGGGTATGCCCTATGTAAACGAAGAGGGTGAAGTAAAGTTACAAAGTTATTTACTCAGTGTATGCCCTATGGAGAGGATATTTTCTATTATAGCTGAAGTGTGAATCAGCCTTATGTTCCCTGCCTCCAGACCCTATTTTCCTGCCTTACTGCTACATCTTATCAGGGAGAAAAACCTTTCCCAGATGCTCCCTCAACAGACTTATCTTTACATCTCCTTGGCCAGAAGTTTGGGCTATGTGAACACCAATAAGCCAATCACTGATAAGACGGAATGGAATTGCCATGATTGACTTAAACACAGTTAATCCCTTAAGACCAGCTTTCCTTGCCTTCATTGCTACTTCATACTTGAACAAAATCAGTGCTATTAGCAAGGAAGGAGGTAGAGTGGCTGTTGGGAAGTATGAACAACAATGTCTACCACAACAAATGAATGCAGCTAACTATCTATGGAATAAACAAGAGATCATCAGTAAACAAATGACTGAGCTTTGGGAGAACTTCCTAAATTCCAGTCAAGGTGACTTTGGTAGAATTTCAAGAAAGCATACCTAAATGTGATATAATTTATTAAGTACAAAGAAATTCTGCCCTCTTATGAGAATATATGCTAGATGGAGGATGATCAGAACAAAGAAAATGGAAATCAAAAGAATCAGAAGGTGGCAGAGTTTATTCAGAATTTTTCAGAAAGAGACTGTGAATATGGCGTACAAAAGTCTAGTTGTCGAAGAGGTACATGCAAATATTGGGCTGGGATGGTTCGTTAGGTCCTTTTGTGGCCTGACTGAAATAAATGTATTTCAAAATACTTCCATACTACAGAGGCTGATTCTTGTTTGTTTTACTTTTTGAGACAGGGTCTGGTCTGTTGCCCAGGCTGGAGTACAGTGGCATGATCTCAGCTCACTGCAACCTTCACCTCCCAGACTCAAGTCATCGATCCTCCCACCCCATCCTCCCAAGTAGCTGGGACTACAGGCACACTCCACCATAGCCAGCTAATTTTTTTGTATGTTTTGTAGGGATTGGGTTTCACCACGTTGCTCTGGCCAGTCTCAAACTCATGGGCTCAAGTGATCTGCCTGTTTCAGACTTCCAAAGAGCTGGGATTATAGGCATGAGCCACCGTGCCTGGCCAGTCCCATTTTCAATTAAATACTTTTTTCCTTTGACCAAATTAATTCTAGATGACTAAAGATGTACACATTCCACAAAAACAAAAACCAAAAAACCTATAAAAATACTAAGAGGGGGGCCGGGTGTGGTGGCTCACGCCTCTAATCCAGCACTTTGGGAGGCCAAGGCGGGTGGATCACAAGGTCAGGAGTTCGAGACCAGCCTGACCAATGTGGTGAAACCCCATCTCTACTAAAAATACAAAAATTATCCGAATGTGGTGGCATGCGCCTATAATCCCAGCTACCCAGGGGGCTGAGGCAAGATAATCGCTTGAACCTGGGAAGCAGAGGTTGCAGTGAGCCGAGATGACTGTGCCACTGCACTCCAGCCTAGGTGACAGAGCAAGACTCCATCTCAAAAAAAAAAACAAAAAACTCTAAGAGGAAACATGGAAAATAAAAGAAAAAAAAATCAGAGTTGGGAGGGCTTTTTAGGCAAGATCCACAAGGCTGATAAATGGACCACACAAAAGTGTCTGTTTGAAAAAAATGTCATAACAAAGCTTTAAAAGACATGATAAAATAGAAAATATCTTTGATATGGTTTGGATTTATGTTCCCACCCAAATCTCATGTTGAATTGCAACCTCCAGTGTTGGTGATATGTAAGGGGGGCAGGGAAGTGCTGGGTAGAGAAAGGTGGGTCCCTGGTGAGGGCTCCATCCCCCACCCTGTGCCCGTTGACCTAGGTGAGGACAGGTACTCCTGTCATTGCACCCAAATGTTGCATTTCCCAAGACCACTCTGGCCTGCCATGCCCCCATCGTATGCCTATAAAACCCCCCAAGATCCTAGCAGGCAGGCACCCAAGTGGTTGGATGTCCAGAGAAACACACTGATGGAGGAACACACAAGTGGCTGGATGTTGAGAGGATGTCAAGAACACATTGACACACGCTGGCATGCCAGCAGGCCATCGACCAGCAGAACGACATGGAGTTTGGCCAGGGTGGTTGGAGGAGAGCCTGGGCCACTGAGCGTCCCAACTCCAGGAGCAAACCATCTCCCCCTGGCTCCCCTGTCTGCTGAGAGCTACCTCCACTCAATAAAACCTTGCACTCATTCTCCAAGCCAACATGCAGTCCGATTCTTCCAGTATAACCAAGGCAAGAACCCCTGGATACAGAAAGCCCTCTTCCTTGTGAGAAGGCAGGGGTCTAATTGAGCTAACACAAGCCACCTATGGATGGGTAAACTAAGAGAGCACTCTGTAACACATGCCCATTGGGGCTTCCGCTGTAAACATTCACCCTTAGACACTGCCATGGGGTTGGAGCCTCACCACCTGCCCATCTGTATGCTCCCTTAGAGGTTTGAGCAGCAGGGCACTGAAGTGAGGCACACCCCCATCACATGGCCTTCAAGGGGGACAGGGAACTTTACTCGTTTCATTGGGAGGTGATTAGATTGTGGGGGCAGATTTTCCCCTTGCTGTTCTCATGAGATCTGGTTGTTTAAGCATGTGGCACCTCCCTCCTTCTCTTCCTCCTCCTTGGCCGTGTAAGATGTGGCCGCTTCCCCTTCACCTTCTGCTGTGATTGTAAGTTTCCTGAGGCCCGCCCAGCCATGCTTCCTGTACAGCCTGTGGAACGGTGAGTCAATTTTCTTTATAAATACTTTCCTTTACAAATACCCAGTCTCAGGTAGTTCTTTATAGCAATGCCAGAATGGACTAATACAGAAAATTGGTACCAAGAAGTGGGGGCATTGCCATACAGATACCTGAATATGTGGAAGCAACTTTGGAACTGGGTAACAGGCAGAGGCTGGAACAGTTTGGAGGGCTCAGAAGAAGACAGGCAGGTGAGGGAAAGTTTGGAACTTCCTAGAGACTTGTTAAATTGTGCCCAAAATGCTGATAGTGATAAGAACAGTGAAGTCCATGCGCCAGATGGAGATGAGGAACTTACTGGGAACTGGAGCAAAGGTTACTTTTGTTATTCATTAGCAAAGAGGTTGAAGCATTGTGCCCCTGCCTTAGAGATCTGTGAAACTTTGAACTTGAGAGTGATGATTTCGGGTATCTGGCGGAAGAAATTCTAAGCAGCAAAATGTTCAAGACTTGGCCTGTCTGCTTGTAGCCACTTATGCTTATATTCATGAGCAAAGAGATGATCTGAAAGTAGAACTTATATTTGAACAGGAAGCACAGCATAAAAGTTTGGAAAATTTGCAGCTTGATCATGTGGTAGAAAAGAAAAACCCATTTTCTGGGGAGGAATTCAAGCTAGCTTCAGAAATTTGTGTAAATAAGGAGGAACTCAATGTTAATAGCCAAGACAGTAGGGAAGATGCCTTGAAGGCATTTCAGAGACCTGCTTGTACCATGCCTGGATAAGCACAGGCATCAACCCCCACATGAAAGCAGCCCAGCAGCCAAGGGGCTGTACCCTGCAGAGATGCAGGAGCCTCTAACGGAACATATAGAGGGGCGGCTGTGGGGCTCCAACCCCCAGCATTGTCTAGGGGTGAATGTTTACAGCTGAAGCCCCAGTGGGCGTGTTACAGGGTGCTCTCTTTGTTTAGCCATCCACAGGTGGGTGTTAGCTCAATTTGACCCCTGCCTTATCACAAGGACAGAGGGTTTTCTGTATCCTGAGGTTCTTGCCCAAGGCCTTGAAATCTCACTCTTTGTATCAGTGTGCCTTGGATATGAGACATGGAGTCAAAGGAGATTATTTTGGAGATTTAAGATTTAATGACTTCCCTGCTGGGTTTCAGACTTGCATGGAACTTTTAGCCCCTTTGTGTTGGCTGATTTCTCCCTTTTGGAAAGGGTGTATTTACCCAATGCCTGTACCCCCATTGTATCTTAGAAGTAACTCACTGTTTGTTTTTTATTTATTTTATTTTATTTATTTGAGACAGAGTCTTGCTCAGCTGCCCAGGCTCACTACAACCTCTGCCTCTCAGGTTCAAGAGATTTTCCAGCCTTAGCCTCCTGAGTAGGTGGTATTACAGGCATTTGCCACCACATCTGGCTAATTTTTTTGTATTTTTAGTAGAGACAGGGTTTCACCATGTTGGTCAGGCTGGTCTCAAACTCCTGACCTCAAGTGAAACGTCCACCTCAGCCTCCCAAAGTGCTGGGATTACAGCTATGAGCCACTGCTCCCAGCTGACTATTTTTTATTTTACAGGCTCATAGCTGGAGGGTACTTGCCTTGTCTCAGGTGAGACTTTGGGCTGTGGACTTTTGAGTTAATGTTGATATGAGTTACAGGAACTGTTGAGAAGGGATGATTGTAGTTCGCAATTTGAGAAGGACATGAGATTTGGAAGGGGTCAGAGGTGGAATGATATGGTTTGTTTGGATTTATGTCCCTGCACTAATCTCATGTCGAATTGTAACCCCATTCTTGGAGGAGGGGCCTGGTGGGAGCTGATTGGATCATGGGGGCAGATCTCCCCCTTGCTGTTCTCACAAGATTGGTTGTTTAAAAGTATGTGGCACCTTCCCCACTCTCTTCCTCCTCCAGCCACGTAAGACATGCCTGTGTCCCTCTTGCCTTCCTCCATGATTGTAAGTTTCCTGCGGCCTCCACAGCTGTGCTTCCTGTACAGCCATGTGGAACTGTGAGTCAATTCAAACTCTTTTCTTTATAAATTATCCCATCTCAGGTAGTACTTTATAGCAATGTGAGAATAGACTAATACAATCCGCTTCAAAATGACAGAGTGTTTTCCTTAAATAATTGGAGCATCATGTTTTCCAGGTGAAAATGATTGGGTTAGGGACTGGCTTGGGCCTGACAGCCAATCAGAATCAAAGAGACTCAATTCTGCAACTTTTAAGATATCTGTGGCAAGTAAATTTGCTTTTTCCTGCTGAACTTGGCATATGAAAAGCTGTAGGGGATAGAGCTGCTACTCTCATTTGCTCCCAGTAAAGCCAAGCTACTTCAAGGCAGAGGGCAGAGCAAGTACCAGCTCTCTCATTGATACATGAACCACAAAGGATTTAGGCAGGTAGTGAGGGTAAAAGAGTCTTTGGCGGAATTTCCCTTTTAACGAAAAGCAGCTCCAAGTTATTTTTTTCTAACAAAGAACAGCCTGAAAAATTGAGCTTCAAAAACAGATAAGCAATCTGGAAGCTTGCACAGGTGAATGCCAGCAGCTGTGCCAGTAGAAAAGGGCGACCTGGGAAACAGGTATGTTCAGCATGGAGGCTCCATCTTCCTTTTTCTTTGTTACCACGTGAACATTAAAGAAACAGGCAACATGGCACTGGCCAGGTAGATAACCTATCTGCATAATAAAAGATTAGGGTGGGGGCAGCCAGCTTTTCTTGCCCCATGAAAATGGCACACCTAGCTCTAAATTGTTTTTCACACCTTATGCAAATGGCACAGTTGGTCTGACCAATCTTTTGTGCCTTATGTAAATCAGACACTGCCTCCTCAGGCTCACCTATAAAACATACTGCATTTCACTGCAGAAGTGGAAACCTGTTCAGGACTCCTCTCCCTGTAGGAGAGAGCTCTTCTCTTTCTTTTGTCTATTAAACTTCAGCTCTTAACCTCCCTCATGTGTCCACGTCCTTGATTTTCTTGGCATGAGACAACAAACCTTGGGTATCACCCCAGACAACGAGGCCGCTTCGTCATGACATTGTTTGAGTCTCAAATCCAGTTATGCCTGAAGTTCTACTCCCACAATTTTTAGTTAGGGGAGCAGTTCATCCCTTTTGTCAATTTGAGTCTGTCACTGAAATCAGAAGTGACCTAACTGATACACAATTCACTACTAAAACAGGAAAGGACATGAAAAAAAAGAGTTGCTTTTAAATATAAAAAGCTACTTAACCTCACTTATAAAGAAAAGTACATCAAAAGGGCTGAGCACAGTGGCTCATGCCTGTAATACCAGCACTTTGGGAGGCTGAGACGGGTGGATCACGAGGTCAGGCATTTGAGAACAGCCTGGCCAACATAGTGAAACCCTTTCTCTACTAAAAATACAAAAAAATTAGCCAGGCATGGTGGCGTGTGCCTGTAATCCCAGCTACTCGGGAGGCTAAGGAGAATTGCTTGAACTCGGGAGGCAGAGGTTGCAGTGAGCCAAGATCACACCACTGCACCACTGTACTCCAGCCTGGGTGACAGAGTGAGACACCATCTTTAAAAAAAAAAAAAGGCCTGAATAGGATATTTTCTGCAGCACTCTCCATAAGAGCAAAAAATTGGAAACAACTTAAATGACCATTAATAAGGGGATGGTTAAATTAATTATGGTACATCCTTACAATGGAATACCATGCAGTCATTAAAAATAATATCCTGAGATAGAGTAAACCTTAAGATGTATCAAGTGATAAAAGCAAAGTGCCAAATAGTTTGTATAATTGTATTTTTAAGGGGTGTGATATATATATAATCACATACTAGCTTTTATATGCAGAGGCTGTTTCTGGATTTGTAAGAGTTTATGTTTTTTAAAAACTCAATAACTTTTACCTCTAGAGAGAGGTACTGGGAGACAAGTCTAGGGTAAGAGACAGATTTACTTTTCACCACATGCCATTTTGTTGTGGTAGACAGCTTCTAAAATGGCCCCCCATGTCCCTGCCTCTGATATTCACACCCTTGTTTGTTCCCCTCCCATTGAATGTGGGCAGGAGATATAACTTGCCTCTGGCCAAGAGAACACAGGAAAGGTGATGGAATGTCACTTCCATGCTCAGGTTGCACAAGATAGCAACTTCTGTCTTGCTAGCAGCCCCTCTCTGATGCTTTATGAAGCAAGCTGCCATGCTAGACGGGCCCATGTGCAAGGAGCTGAGGCCCTGGATGCATTGAATTCTGATAACTACCACATGAGCTTGAAAGCAGATCCTATCTCAGTTGAGCCTTCAGATGAGACCCCACCCTGGTTGACACCTTAATTGCAACCTTGTGAATCAGAAGAGTCACTGTTAAGCAGTTAAGCTGTGTCCAGATTCCTACCTACTGAAACTATGAGATAATATATGTGTGGTGTTTTAGGCTGCCAAAAATAAAAAAATACCAAAAACAAAATAAAACAAACGACAAATTAGCAGAGCATGGTGGTGTGCACCTGTAGTCCCAGCTATGATACTTGGAGGGCTGAGGCAGGAGGATCATTTGAACATGGGAGATTGAGACTGCAGGGAGCTGAGATTGTGTCACTGCACTCCAGCCAGCCTGGGTGACAAAGTGAGACCTTGTCTCCAAAAAAAAAAAAAAAAAAAAAAAGCTGCAGTGTCAAATCTTGCCTCAGATTTCAGCTTTGCTAGCAGCACCCATAATTGCATGAGCCAGTTCCTAAAAGTAACTCTCCATCCAGCCATCATCTATGTGTTTCCTATTGGTTCCATTTCTCTGGAGAACCCTGACATGGGTAAGTACTGTTATTTCCCCATTTTAAATATGGAGAAGGCAGGGTCTGAGAAAAATTTGCTTAAATAGCTGGTAAGCAGAACATGGACTTGGACCCAGAAATTTTGACTCCAGAGCCCTTGAAAGTAGCCATTATACTATTCTGTAACTAAGGAAAACTCTGCTGGCTGGCTATCTCACTGGAGTTTTGTATCAATTTTTTTTCTAATTTGTAAAAGGTCATTCAAGTGCAGTGCATCTGCCTAGAGAACCAGATAGCGTGGAAGTTAGATGACCCTTGACTGATGAGCAGAGATCGATCTGGTCTTCTCAGCTGTTGTGCTGCCATCCTCCCCACGATGCGACTCTTAACAGCTACTGTTCTGTTGTCCAGCGGTCTGTGCTACGGTCTTACTGTCCTTCCTGAGCGAGCATCGTCAGGGTCCTACTGGCTGAATGTATAGTAGTCTTTTAAAGGAGACTGTTCTTTGGAAGATACAGCAGGGAAGCAGAATAGAAAGGATTCATTCAGAATTCCCCTCCAGGAGTTTGAATCTCCTATATCTAGGGCTTGTGGGTAAGCAACTGGAACGGCCTTCCTGCCTGCCTGCTGGGAACCAGCCTATGCGCCCAAACCGCAGACATGCATCATGAGCCTCAAAGCAGATACATGTGAACTCCTCACTGCAGAGTCCAGCATTTGTTGGAGGTCTTTCTTCTGTGGAACTAAAGTCACACATTCTTCAAATTACTGGTGAATCTAAATTGCATAACCCCACACATATAACTTAATTAGGGTTCACAGAGAGTTTGTAAAGCAATACTTTTAAAGAGGCTTCTCTGGCCAGGCCAGGGGCTCACACTTGTAATCCTAGCACTCTGAGAGGCCAAAGCAGGAGGATCATTGAGGCCAGGAGTTCAAGACTACTCTGGGTGGCAAAGTGAGACCCCGTCCCTATGGAAAAATTAAAAATACATAAATAAAAGAGGCTTCTTCCTAGAAAGAAAATATAGAGTTCTTGAGTGTTCAATTGTGCAAAAACTTCAGAATGGGCCAGATTGTAGAGGCTCACTTTAAAATAAATTTAACTGCCTGCTTATGAGCAGCATATGAACATTCACTTGTAGGGAAACTCTAGATACACTGCTATGAAAAAGTCCATGAATTCTCTGAGTCAATGATGAAAAGAGTGGAAAAGGAAAAGACAGGCCCTGGCAAGTGTGGGTGGCACTAATGCCAGCTTGGTGGTCTGATGGAGTTTTTGGAAAATGATCACATTTGTAAAATGGATTTAAAACAATATTTTGACTAGTGATTTCATGTCTGAAAAGGGTATTATTTTGGAATTTCCTCCAATGTTTAGAAGCTTTGTGTTTTGAACACACTGATTGATTACTTAATCTACAGCTGCTTCTGGGTGCTCAGCAATTTTCCCTGTCTTGTTGCTATGAGACGAGGGCTTCCCTGAATTCACCAGTGTGACAGGCATCGTGAAGAGGTGGTGGGCTCTGCCCACAAGTCACAGTGCCATCAAGCGGTCATTCTGGAAAACTGCTAGAGGAAATCGGTTTGTATCCATTGTTCTCTAATTACAGCACTTCAAGATCATCGTTTTCACAGATGAATTAGCAGGTTAAATGAACAGTGAAGACTTACGTATTCTCTTCATATTCTCCTGCACACAGTTTGGATTTTTAAAACTCTAATAATACATCCAGCCTGGCCAACATGATGAAACCCCGTCTCTACTAAAAATACAAAAAAATTAGCAGGGTGTGGTGGTGCCAGGCCTGTAATCCCAGCTACTCCAGAGGCTGAGGCAGAAGAATCGCTTGAACCTGGGAGGCAGAGGTTGCGGTGAGCCAAGATGAGTGCGGGAATGGATCTCAGCTGCAACCTCAGTCTCCCGGGTAGCTGGGACTACAGGCACACGCACCACACCCGACTAATTGTAGAGATGAGGGGTCTTACTATGTTGCCCAGGCTGGTCTCAAACTCCTGGGCTCAAGCGATCTGCCTGCCTGGCCTCCCAAAGTGCTGAGTAATACATAAAATTAATGTATTAAAAAAAAATCAATGAATCATGCCACAGCAAGCCAAATGGCAAAGCTGAAATCAAGGTGAACTGGTGGGTAGGAGACATTGTCGGTTAGCCCTAACTTCATGTGTCTTGGTCTTAACTTCCACTTCTAACCAATGAAGGGGTTGGGCTAGGTCTCTCAACATCCCTTCTGCTCTAAAAGTGTCTAATTCCTTGCTTCTTTTACATATGATTTTTAGAGGAGCATAACCTGAAGGCAGATCCTGGTCAGGTCTCCCCAGCTGTGCTTGGTTATGTGGCTTCAAAGTGAGCTTGTGCAAATGGCAGCAAGAATGGAAGGGTGGAAGAGGGGCTGTGCCCACAGGGAGAGGTGAAATTTGCCAGCAGCCTCTGGCAAACAACTCTACTCCCTACATGTTTGGTGGAGATGGGCCTCTACCAAGGATAAAATTGTCCTTCCTGAGGGAGAAATCTGGCCCAGGGTATCAGCTCTGGCTGTGGGGGCTAAGCTTGTGATGAAAGGCTCACAGGCAAACGCATCTGAGTAGGATGTGCTTTTTGACTCAGCAGCAGGCTGGGCATTAATGCATTCAATGAAGCTGAGAAGGGAGAATTCAAATTCCTCTCAAAGGATGCATCCCTGTCCCTTCCCTCCCCACCGACGGTTTCTGAGAACCTGGCGCCAGGTAGGAGAACTGCCTCCGCCGTGGAGGCTGCTTGCCCCTGTTGCCTTGCTTGGACTCCTGTTTGGGGGATTTGTGGTGCGCCTCACTGTGCACCTGGTAGACTCATTTGCTTATTCTCTCCAATGGCCGGCCTCCCTGTGGCCTAATTCTGGTTCTTGTGGAGTAAATGTGAGGTGTGCTGAATGCTGTTCTTGTGTTGAGGGACTTAAGCAAATTTTCATCAATCTGTTCATTATGTGAAGCTTCCTCCGAATTCAAGATCAAGAGAGATGCCAGGAATGCTGAATATTAAGCTAAACAAATAAGCAGTGAATTACCAACACGCTGAGAGAACATAGCTGAATACAGGTCATGCGACTTTGGAGTTGTCTTGATTGTGACTTAATACTCTTGATTTGTCATTATTTGGGGGATTACAAATACTTTCTGGCCTGCATGGTGGCTCACACTTGTAATCCTAGCACTTTGGGAGGCCAACGTGGATGGATCACTTGAGGCCAGGAGTTCAAGACCAGCTTGGCCAACATGGCCAAACCCTGTCTCTACTAAAAATACAAAAATTAGCCGGGTGTGGTGGTGCACACCTGTAGTCCCAGCTACTTGGGAGGCTGAGGCATGAGAATCACTTGAACCTGGGAGATGGAGGTTGCACTGAGCTGAGATTGTGCCACTGTACCCCAGCTTGGGTGACAGAGCGAAATTGTCTCAAAAGGAAAAACAAAAAAACTCTCTACCCAAGAGCTTGTATGAGGTTGTCTCACCAAATATCCACCTAATATAGTAAACTCCCAGAACATTAAAGACAGAATGGAACTTAGAAATCACCTAGTGAGATCTATAAATATATAAAAAACAAATTGGAGACAAATTAAACTTTTCACACT
This sequence comes from Cacajao melanocephalus, assembly GCA_963573385.1. Taxonomy (NCBI): domain Eukaryota; kingdom Metazoa; phylum Chordata; class Mammalia; order Primates; family Pitheciidae; genus Cacajao; species Cacajao melanocephalus. The sequence goes on from CAUYLG010030137.1 coordinate 123,950, forward strand.
CTGATTCTAAAAAGTAATATTTCATTTAAAAAGACAATACAACTTCGGCAGGGTCTCTTCAAGTCTGAACCGTAAAATTCAAGGGCTAAGCGAGGTAAATATCTGGCACATTTTGTTGTTTTAGAGCCATTTGCTGATGAGATAAGAATGTGAGGAGGAGGGGAAAGGGAGAAAGAAAAATATATTATTTCTGTCTTTGCAATTTGTGATTGAAGAAAGCATCTTAACTAAAAATCATCAGCTCTGTAAATGTTTTGTAAATTAAATGTTTTATTATTCTTTGCCCCAAATATCAAATGTAATCTTGTTTCATTCCCCTGTGTCTGAGACGTGGAAAGGTACAGGTTTCCCTCCTTATCTCAAACATTCTGCAGCACTAGCCCAAGAACCTATCTATAGCCAAGGAACAGGTGAGGGCCAGCTCGTTACATTTCACCTAGACTCTTTTTTTTTTTAACCGCCACTTGTCAGCAGGAATCACATAGACTCTTTTTAAGAATCACCAGTGAATCTTAAATTCAGCTGATTTTTTAAAATTGAAAATAAAAAAGGCTCACCCCTGTAATCCTAGTACTTTGGATTAGCGTGGCGTGGTGGCAGGTGCCTGTAATTTCAGCTAATCAGGAGGCTGAGGCAGGAGAAGCACTTGAACTCAGGAGGCAGCGGTTGCAGTGAGCCAAGATCACGCCGTTGCACTCTAGCCTGGGAAACACAGTGAGACTCCATCTCAAAAAAGAAAAAAGAAAAAAGAATGGCCAAATTCTCTTAGAACTTTGACTTCCACCAAGGCTGTGGTCAGGAGGCCCTTCAAGGACTGGATGGGTTTGGCCCCTCGTGTTCTGTAGGGAGACATTGAAATGTCAAGGAAAGAGTGACAGACAGACATGCGGTTAGAGGCCCCGAGTTTGAATACCAGCTCTGTCACATTCCAACTTGGGCAGGTCACATAACTTTTGAGTTCCAGTTTGCTCATCCATAAAAGGGATGATAATAAATATATCACAGAATTGTTGAGAGGATAAAGGAGATAATGCTTGTAAAATTGCTGAACAACCGGAGTTATTATTTGTAGCTGTTGTTAACTAGGGCATGAAAATGCATACCAGTCTTGTCTGTAAACCCTTTATTGTTTAAATCAAAACATTTTTTAAATGTGCTGGCTGGTCCTCGATTTGAAATAATGGAGATCTGGGAACCAGAGGAAGAAAAAATCCCCAGTTATCACAGGCAAAGAAGAGTTTCAGCTTGGCCAGGCTGTGTGCCCTGGAGAGAAGAGATGAGGGAGAACAGGCTCCGGCCAGGGAAATGGCCTCATGAGTTTCTAGGAGAAAGAGGAAGGCAGTCCCTGCCCTTGCTGTCCTGGTGTATAGGGGCAGGGCTGGGCAGCTGAAAGTCTCTGCCCGAATTGCAGAGTACAGAAAATGCCATCTGCCATTTCTGTCTTTGGTGCTTTTTAGACATGCTGGCAACAGCACCTGCTCATTTACTTGTATATAACTCAAAAATGGGAGGTAAATGTTCTAGACACAGCCTAGATGGGACACAAATGTGAGGAAAACATTGCATTGACTTTGCATTTTTCAAGGCTTCATCAGCTGCTCAGATGAAAGAAAGGTAAAAACAAGAGAAAAAGCAAGAGAAATTAGGCAACTCTGTATGCTTTTTTTCCCCTAAAAATTCTGATTAAAATCCAACCACAGAAGACTTCCCAGCAAGTTCCACTATATGGCGTGCTTTCCACAGCAGATCTGGCTAGTGGTTACTTGGAGGAAGGTAATGTGACAACCTATACAATATTAAACTCATACTAAATGTTGCTTAGTGAAGGAAATATACATCTCTGAGATAGGTGACATGGGGATTTCATTTGGAACTGAAGCCCTAGTTACAAAAATTCAATAATAAGAAAAAGAAAACAAAATAGGCTGGGCATGGTGGCTCACACCTGTAATCCCAGTACTTCGAGAGGCCGATGCAGATAGATCAAGAGGTCAGGAATTCGAGACCAGCCTGACCAACATGGTGAAACCCCGTCTCTACTGAAAATACAAAAATTAGCTGTGTGGTGGCACGTGCCTATAATCCCAGCTACTCAGGAGGCTGAGGCAGGAGAAAAGCTTGAACCCTGGAGGTGGAGGTTGCAGTGAGAGAAGAACATGCCACTGCACTCTAGCCTGAGTGACAAAGCGAGACTCTGTCTCAAAAAGAACAAAAAACAAAACCAAAAACCAAAAACCAAAAAGCTAGATTGAATCATTAATCAAAGACTGTGTGTATGGCTTACGTTTATGTTTTTGAACCTAACAGTAAATAAGTGCTAAGAAAGCATTTTATTTTTTATGTGTGTAACTAATATATTAATAGTAAAATAACTGTTGGCTATAGTTCAAAGTAAACACTTTTCCTAAAACATGAAGCAAGTAAAATAAAACCCACAAAAACTATAATAAACAAATGAATGCATTTTGCAAAATGAAACATTTCCCTTGGGAAGTTGAGGAAAACAAATACGTGAATAGCTTCTGTTTTTATAGTTAAAGCTTTTTACTCTCTGGTGCATAACAACTGAAAGAATTCTGAGAAATTAGACAAAAGTATTTGGTGGATTTGAGTTAATGGGCCAAGCGAGCTTTTTTTCCTTGGCTTCTCTGTCAAATGAATCATAGATTGAGTCTTTGGTAATAGTTTTGGCCATGGAAGGGATTTCTGAAATGCCAACATAGTTTTTTTTGGCCATCCTTGAACTGGTTGTGATAGTATAGGCATTGCTTCGGTAACATTTCATAGAGGACATGCAAAAAGTCTCTTTCATCCCTCTCCTAAAATTGGCATTATAAATGGAATACAGAGTAGGTTTAGAGGCTGAAGAACTAAAGGATATCCATGTGATCGCTGTGAAGACAAGGGAACTTTTCTTATAGTCTTGTTCATGGGGATGCCATAGCTGAGCTACATGAAAAGGCAGCCAGGAGAGCAAAAACAACAGATTTAAAATGAGGAACATCTTGATGGTTTTCACTTTTGTCCGTGGGACAATGTTCATTGTCCTCCTCACTGTTCGGCCATCTGTGCCTATTCTCCAAATATATTTTATGACCTTTTGATAAAATAAAACTATGAGGGCAGATGGAATCACAAAGGCCACCAAGAAGTGGATGACAGTATAGGTAGTGCCTTCCCAAGAGGAAGGGAGGAAATAGTTACAATGGCTGTCCAAGTTGGAGCCATAGAAAAAGAGCACAGGGGTCACAAAGGCCGCATCAAAGATCCACGACGCTGCGATCATTTTCTTGGCTTTTTCTCTGGACACCTTGAAGCTCAGAGGATAGACGATGGTGTAGAACCGGTCTATGCAGATGGAGAGGAGAACATAGATCTGGACACCTGGAGTGAGATACTGAAAATATCGCACAACCTTGCACATTGCACTACCAAGCGTCCACCTTCCAGTGGTGAACTGGAGCAGGACGAAAGGCATGCTGGCAACGCTGATGAGAAGGTCAGCACATGCCATGGAGACCACAAAGTAGTTGGTGGTAGACTGAGTCCTCCTACTCCTATGGATGACCAAACAAACCAGGGAATTGCCGAAGATAGAAAACAACCACAGAGTCCCAAAGAAGAGGCTGGCTGTGGCCACTTCTCCGGGTTTCAGTCCGTAGTGAAGGTCTGTTCGGTTGTTCACCCAGCTGTGCTCCTCACTTAATCCCATCAGGTATTGGCTTGGCAGAGCTGTGGCTGTTTCGGTGCAGCTGCGGTTTTGGAGGGGCACCAGAAGTGTAGAAATAACCAAAGGTGGCTTGCTGTTATCCATTCTGTGAGCAAAAACCATATTCACTTTTTTTCTCTTAATTCTGGATGGGGAAAAGAAGAATGAGGCCTCCTGTTAAAATGGTGTCATACAGATTGGTTATGATTACTAAGGCTAACAATCTTATTTGACATGTAGATTGCTTGTCATTTGTCTATGAGGAGGACTTGTGCCTTGGCAGGAAAACATAACTACTACCCAGAAAAAGTTCTGGCCCCCATTTTGTTTTCATTTTAGGAGCTGTTTCAGCAGATCCCAGCCCAGGCTCTCTCTGGTCTCACGTTCTCTTGACTCTTAGCCATACCAAGCCCCACTCCTACACATGACCTTGTTCCCTTCACTCATCAGGGATCACAAAGGGTTAGGGAGCTCAAATCTGGCTCATGGTAAGGGTGTTACCACCAACTGAAGATCTGCTGGAATTCTGGCCAAGTATGCTAGAAGTTCCTAAATGTCATGAGGCTGCAAGAGAGGAAAGCTTGGGCAGATGGAAACACACAGATTTGACTAGACATAGCTAACAGCAGTCTGTGACTATAGACTGGCTAGCTATTGGGAAGGGTGCTGTCCTTACTTAGTGTAGATTTTCCATTACAGAAGGATATGGTAACACATGGAGCAATCAACACTGACACATGAGCCAGAAACAGCTCCTAATTTAATGACATCTGAAAATAGCTTGCTTTTTCCAAAAGACGATACAGTTCATGCACTAATAGCTTGCCACCTACCAGTGACATATAGTTTGATGCTATTCTGTTATTGTTTCATAAAATAATATACTGACTTAAGAACATACAAGATGTCCTCTAAGAAATATAACTAGGTTACAAGAGACCTTATGGCAGTGAGGTGATTAAAAACAAAACAAACAAACAAAAAATGTAACTGTTAGCTAAGCCCAGTGGTGCACACCTGTAGTCCCAGCTACTCGGAAGGCTGAGGCAGAAGGATCACTTGGTTTGAGAAGTTTGAATCCAGCCTGGGCAACATAGCAAGACCCTATCTCTTAAAAAAAAAAAAAAGTAAGAGTTAAAATTACTAAGCACTTTTTAAAAAGCTTATCATTATTAGAGATAAAAGAATATTTTAAAGTTTAGCCTTTATTTTATACTTTTTGTATTATTCAAGTGAGAAAAAAATGTTACGCTTTTTAAATAGGCAAAAAGATTAAATAGTTGTGGGTCATTCAATTAAAACTGAGGTGATTTTGCTCACAGATTATCAAGGTTTAATTTGGTCTGAATCCAGGAAACAAATAGAGAAAGAGTAGCAATTTAATCCATAATAACCATAACAATTATGGTTATTAAGGTAAGAGATAAGGATAAACATTAATATTTACAAAAATTTGCCCACTAAAAGTAAAAGCCCATGTGGGGTTACAGCCACCATTCTGCTAAGATTCCATCTGGCTTGTGGCACAAGGGGATGTGGCTTCAGCAACAGGCTTTTCTAGTAGTTACTATTTCTCTCTTGGTGGGCTCCTGTGTTTGCACCTCACAAAGGAACATTTCTTAAGTGACAGTCAGGATTAAAGAATAGTTCATGGCCGGGTGCAGTGGCTCACACTTATAATCCCAGCACTCTGGGAGGCTGAGGTGGGCGGATCATGAGGTCAGGAGTTCGAGACCAGCCTGGCCAACACAGTGAAAGCCCATCTCTACTAAAAATACAAAAATTAGCTGGGCATGGTGGTAGGCGCCTGTAATCCCAGCTACTGGGTAGGCTGAGGCAGGAGAATCGCTTGAACCTGGGAGGTGGAAGTTGCAGTGAGCCAAGATTGTGCCACTGCACTCCAGCCTGGGCTACCGAACTCGACTCTGTCACAAAAAAAAAAAAAAAAAAAAAAAAGTTCATAATGAAAGAACAGTTCTTAATGACTAATTTTTTCTTTTTCTTTTTTTTTTTTTGAGACACAATCTCGCTTTGTTGCCCAGGCTACAGTGCAGTGGCACGATCTCGGCTCAGTGCAATTCCCACCTCCCAGGTTCAAGAGATTCTCGTGTCTCAGCCTCCTGAATAGGTAGGATTATAGGTGTGTGCCACCATGCCCGGCTAATTTTGTATTTTTAGTAGAGGTAGGGTTTCACCATGTTGCCCAGGCTGGTCTCAAACTCCTGACCTCAAGTGATTTGCCCACCTTGGCCTCCCAAAGTGCTGGGATTATGGGCGTGAGCAACTGCGCCGGGCCCTCATTTTTTCTTTGAAGGATTTTTGTACTAATTTGTGGTAGAGAAAGAAGTGTTATTATAGATCATCTTCACCAAAAAGCTACATTCAATACAAGTCTGGTGCTCAAGGCAATATACTCAATGCCTGTTCTGTATCATCTTTAGGCTTTTTTGTCCATGAGGCAACCTTACTTAAGGGAGCTTAAGTAAGATAATTAAAATTTAAAAAAAATTAAAAAAAATTTTTTTTGCTACCACACAGAAAGCTGAAATAATTAAACTTTTTGACTACTAAAATATCTTTAAGCATGCTGGAAAAATGATAGCCAATGGTAAGAATAGCAACCATACCTTCTGTATAAGAAATCAGGACATAAGATCTAAAATTAGCACTGTTCTAAAAAATCCGGACTGCATGACCCTCATACACATAAGATTGAAGTCATCTTTTCACCTTCATATGTGTAAAAGTGATGAGATTTTAAAAAAACCTTTTGTTTTTAAGACTTTAAAAATAAACTAAAACAGACAATTTCCCCAGACAGTAAACTGTTCTACCTTTTCTGGGATGCCTGTGGCCTGAATAAAACAGGAGTCGCAGAGGCTCTTTTCCTTAGTTAATGGACATACTTGAAAACCTGTGAACTTCCTTCTGTTTCTTTCTTCCTCCAATGACAAAACTCTGCAAATGAAACTCGAGCTCACTGCTTTAACTAAAGCCCGGGGAAGCCCCTTCCATCATTTCCTCCAGCTGCTTTACACCCATGAGTCTGTCTGCCCATTTCCCCAGCCTGACCACTTGGAAGCAGAGGATCTCAATGCTCCGAAACAGGACGAGGGAGCCAGAGGCGTTCCTGAGTCTAGGCTTCCTCTGCTGGTGGCATGCCTTCTCCACCTAAAACTGCTGCAGTTCTGTTTATTCATTCCGTAAATCAAGAAACCAGGAGCTAAGTAAGAGAAAAATAGGGACCCAGTTTGGCCTGGGTAAGGGGAAGAAAAGGTAAGGCTTCACAAAAGAGGTAAAGTTTGAGCTGGGAGCCTAGAGGATGAATAGGACTTCTTCAGGAAGACAAGTGAATAAAACATTCCAGGGGAGAGAGAGAGCATGTAGATTGAATTTTGGGGTCATTTTTTGGGTTGATCTTTTTGGGAGTCCCTTTCCCCTCAGAAACATCGTTTCCTTCAGACCATACCTCCCAGAGTACATAGTTTCTAAATGCCCGACAGTGAAACTGACCTCAGTGTTTCCCATGGTTACAATGAGAGGTTATATTTTCTGCATTCATGGGCAGAAATGTGGTCAGACAGTGGATAAGAACATTAGCATATCCAGAATGGTTGCGGTACCCTTGTTCATACAGCATTTTCCAAGTTTATTTTGCTCTAGGTTGGCAATACAGTACATTCGAGTCTCCCGGGGAGCTTTAAGAAATATTGATGCCTGGGTTCCCGCTTCAGGGATTTTAATTTAATTGCTCTGGAGTGCAGCCTGGGTATCAAATGTTTCAAAGTTTCCCAGGTGATCCTGATGTGTAGTCAAGATTAAGAATCTCTGCTTTAGAAATACTTCCATCTGGCCGGGTGTGGTGGCTCACACCTGTAATCCCAGCACTTTGGGAGGCTGAGGCCGGCGGATCAGGAGGTCAAGAGATCAAGACCATCCTGGCCAACATGGTGAGACCCCATCTCTACTAAAAACACAAAAATTAGCTGGGTGTGGTGGTGCATGCCTGTAGTCCCAGCTACTGGGGAGGCTGAGGCAGGAGAATCACCTGAACCCAGGAGGTGGTGGTTGCAGTGAGCCAAGGTTGCGCCACTGCACCCCAGCCTGGCAACAGAGTGAGCCCTAGTCTCAAAAAATAAATAAATAAATAATTCCATGTTTCTGTCTTCTCCACTAAACTATGGACTCCAGTAGGGAAAGGTGATGTTACTTTGTCTCCATGCTCTACAGCTTCCACTGGAGTTCTTTACATTAATCATTGCTTATTAGATGTTTACTAAATTGGATCTGTAAGGACAGAGAACTGAAATAAATGGCTCTTACTCTATGTGCCTCTGCTAGGAGAATTAAATGCAGATAGAAAACCACTGTATATTCTCAGAGAGCTGAAACATTGGGGACCATGGCGATAGGGAAAACATGACTCCTGATAAAAGCAGGGCAGGTGAAACTGCAGCTACCCAGGTCGACTGCTATATGACACAGACATCTCATCTAAGGGAAAGCGAAGATAATTTAGTTTTCTTCAGACAAGTTCTTGCACTTTCCTCCCAGAAAAAAAGGTCTACCATATTATAGCTAAATTCTAGGGTCCCAAAGTAAAGTTTCAGAAAGGCCTCCCCTGCTTATCTTCAAGGGGGTGTTTCTGAAATATAAGATCTGATTAATTAGTAATTCTTTTCCCAGCCATCCATATGCAGTAATTTTAGGAGTGACAAGAAAGACTTCTTCACCTTTTTCCTGTTCAACCTATTTCTTCCCAGCCAGTTCTGAGACTACCATTTAACATACTCCCTCGGTTGAAGTATTGAAGGCCCTTATTTATCTCTGTCTATATATGATCTAAAAGAGGAATCGTTTGTTTATCCCACTATCTACTTCTCATCCATCCAGAATTTAAGATTTATACACGAATGGGAAAAATGGTAGATGGGTTGTCATAGTGCAGAACTGGGGGCTAGGCATGGTGGCTCACGCCTGTAACCCTAGCACTTTGGGAGGCCCAGGCTGGTAGATCACCTGAGGTCAGGAGTTCAAGACCAGCCTGGTCAACATGGCAAAACCTCATCTCTACTAAAAATACCAAAATTAGCCGAGTGTGGTGGTACATGCCTACAGTCCCAGCTACTCGGGAGGCTGAGGCAGGAGAATCACTTGAACATGGAGCCGGAGGTTGCAGTGAGCCAAGATCATGCCACTGCACTCCAGCCTGGGTGAGAGTGAGACTCTGCATCTTGGGGGAAAAAAAAGAACTGGGGACTGGTTGGGCAGACCCCTGTAATGATAGGATCCTGGGGCACCTGGGAGGAGATGTGCCCTATCGCTTTGCTTTGTAATTTTTATTTTGCATGTTTGTCTCCCCCATTAGGTTATGAGTTCCTTGAGGATAGGGACTATATCTTTACCTCTATATCCCTGGGGCACATAGCTATTGAAAAAGGTTTAATGAGGCCGGGAGCAGTGATCCCAGCACTTTGGGAAGCCGAGGCAGGTGGATCACGAGGTCAGGAGTTCAAGACCAGCCTGGCCAAAATGGTGAAATCCCGTCTCTACTAAAAATACAAAAATTAGCCGGGCACAGTGACAGGCGCCTGTAATCCCAGCTACTTGGGAGGCTGAGGTAGGAGAATCGCTTGAACCCAGGAGGTGGAGATTGCAGTGAGCAGAGCTCATACCACTGCACTCCAGCCTGGGTGACATAGCAAGACTCTGTCTTTAAAAAAAACAAATAAAGGTTTAATGAATATATGAATGGGTGGATATGTTAGTAAAAATTATCCAATACTTGAAGGCAAAAAAGGACGTATCCTTTAAGGTCAGGCTGGGACATTCTTCAGTGGGCCTCCCTAAGGATTATTTAATTCTCTGGGAGAATGTACCTGTGCTTGACTTTGCTTTTTACTGTTGGACTAGCGCCCAGACACTGTGAAGATATGTATATGTCAACTTGCAGATTTCTGTCTAGCAGAAAAAAATAATCCCAAAGGTTACGGACTTACTGCCTGTAGGACATTAGCCAGTTTTGTGTTTACCTAGCAATATTATGCTGAAATTCTTTTTAAAAAATGCCTATAAAGATGCATTCTTCAAATGCTCTCGGAACCAGCTTTATTATCTCCTTGGTTCCTTCGGTATTATGTAATAAATCTTTAACATATGTTCGGCCAAGTGTGGTGGCTCACGCCTGTAATCCCAGCACTTTGGGAGACTGAGGCGGGCGGATCACAAGGTCAAGAGATGGAGACCATCCTGGCCAACATGGTGAAACCCCATCTCTAAGAAAAATACAAAAATTAGCTGGGCATGGTGATGCATGCCTGTAGTCCCAGATACTCAGGAGGCTGAGGCAGGAGAATCTCTTGAACCTGGGAGGCGGAGGTTGCAGTGAGCTGAGATTGTGCCACTGCACACCAGTTTGGCAACAGAGTGAGACTCTGTCTCAAAGAAAAAAAAAAAGGTCATCCAATATTTGTATAAGTTATGATTCTAACTTTTTGAAAATCATGCTTTGTTGGATGGAATGGATAGATGAATGAATTTTTAAGTCTTCTAGATTTAAAAATACCCTAACAACTAATGTTTTCTCCTCTTGAGATTATATAAAGATTCACAAACATTCTCACAAGGTAGCAAGACTATTTTTATTTCTTGAGATTTGTTTAAAAATTTAATGTCAAACAAGAATTTTTATCATGTTGATTTTTTACATGATTTGGTTGGGAAAAAAACACAACAGAAACATTTTCTGTAGAATGGGAAGTATCTGCTGGACCCACATGGATACATATGACTATTTACTAATGAGCAGTAAGATTACAATCATGACAGTAGTTACAGCAGTAATACTACCAAGAATTAGTACTTATTTTTGTGCTTACTATGTACCAGGTACTTTATATGTGTAACCCTTCCAAGTAGGTAAAATTACTGACCGTGTTTTACAAATGAAAAAAAAACTGAAGTTCTCCCCCAAAGTCATACAGTTGGAAAGTGGTCACTCCAAAGCCCTTGCTCCTAACTACCATCAGGGCTTCCTGACCAGTGAGAGACCACAAAGGGCTGGATCTGGATTTAAAGAGTCAAATTGGCTGCACATGGGTAAGTCTTTCTTGGCTCTTCATTCAAACAAAGGAATACAAAGTTACTCCCCATAGCCTCTTGCCTACCCACAGATATATCTGTTCAATATGCTAGCTCAGAAATATGTGACATAGTGAACAGTTTAAAAAAATGATCACTCCTACAATGTACTGCATGGAAGTTTAGCATCAGAAGTGCGGCGGACATGCTGGCCTGGAGAAATAGCCTTTCTTCAGAATAAAGAATGTGAGAGTATTTGAATTTCAACCTAACACGTAATTAACTGTTGTCCTTTAAACAGAATGAAAGCAGAATTCTAGACCTCAGTTTGAACTGAAGTGAGGAAAAAGTCTGATCAATTGTATTATCCCAGAGGGAGGGAGGGTGGGGAGGGATGACGTGGGGAGAAATGTCAGGTATAGGTGATGTGGGGATGGAGGCAGCAAACTACCTTGCCATGAATGTACCTATGTAACAATCTTGCATGATCTGCACATGCACCCCAGAATCTAAAGTATAATAAAAAATGTTTTTAATTGTTTAAATTCAGAAAATACCATGGTATAGATATTTTATCTTAAACCTCTCATTGTTGTGTGGCCTTGATTTGCCTACATGTGAAAATGGAAAATGCCTGTAACAGTAGTGGGCTGAGACTGGCTTGCAGAGGGACCCCTGAGCCAACTGTATATACATTTCTTCCCAACTCCAGGCTCAAAGCCATCATGTTGGTATCATGAATCAGTCACAGTAGGAGTATTTATACCAGAGAAACTGACAAACACCAAAAATTGAAGTTTGTTTTGTTTTGTTTTTCCCTCTGCAGAGCCAGTTGTTAAACATTTATTTGCATACCACTTCTAGTAGGGCAGGGCTTACAGGGCAACCTATCCCAAGTCCTGAACTCACATTGCTGAACTTACAAATGGCTCAGGGGCCACACAAGCTCTTCTGAAGCTTCCTAAGTGGCTATCTTGCTGTGTGGCCCTGAGATAAGACTCTGGGTGTGTGTGTGTGTGTTTGTGTGTGTGTGTGATAAGGTCTTGCTATGTTGCCCTGGTGTGTGTGTGTGTTTGTGTGCATGTGTGTGTGTGTGTGTGTGTATGTGTTTTATAGAGATGAGGTCTTGCTATGTTGCCCTGGTGTGTGTGTTTGTGTGTGTGTGTATATTTGTGTGTGTGTGTGTGTGTGTGTATGTGTTTTATAGAGATGAGGTCTTGCTATGTTGCCCAGGCTGGTCTTGAACTCCTGGGCTCAAGCAATCTTCTTGCCTTGGCCTCCCAAAGTGCTGGGATTATAGGCATGAACCATCATGCCCAGCTAAGATAAGACTCTGGTATGAACATTAAGTACTTTATAAATCTACATAAGGCAGCTGGGCATGGTGGCTCACGCCTGTAATCCCAGCACTTTGAGAGGCTGAGGCAGGTGGATCACAAGGTCAGGAGATTGAGACCAGCCTGGCCAACATGGTGAAACCCTGTCTGTACTAAAAAAAATACAAAAATTAGCTGAGTATGGTGGCACATGCCTGTAGTCCCAGCTACTCAGGAGGCTGAGGCAGGAGAATCACTTGAATCTGGGAGGTGGAGGTTGCAGTGAGACGAGATTGCACCGATGTACTCCAGGCTGGTGACAGAACGAGACCCCAGCTCAAAATAAATAAATAAAAATAAAACTACATAAGGCTAGGTAGCCACCAGCATGATTGTGGTGGGGTAACAGGAAAACCAGAGAGGGTGAGACATGTTCTTACAATGTCGACTCAAATGAGGTTGGTAGATAAAATATAGGATGCCCAGCTAAATACGAATTTCAGATAAATGACAAATAATTTTTTAGTAAAAATATGTCCCATGCAATATTTTACTGGTGTCCTGTATTTTTATTTGTTAAATCTGGCAAACCTACACCCAGAATGTAATCTTCTGCTAAAAAAATCTATGTTTTAAATCTCACAGTGCAGGCATACTGCAAAATAGATATCTAGGTAGGCTTTGAACTCAGTTCCATCCTATTCCTGTCACTCACTCACTAGCTAGGTGACCTTGGGTGAGTTACCTAACCCTCTTGATCTCCAGTTTTCGTACCTGTAAAATAAGGATAATCAGTTCCTATCTCATTTGATTATTATAATTAGATGAAAGAATATACACAGGACTTAGATGAGTTAATACATGTGCATCAGCCTGGTATAAGGAAAACAACAGGTGTTATTTTTACATATAGTTCTATAAAACACCTAGTTCTGTGTCTGGTACATACAAACTGCTTCAAAAATTAGTCTTTTAAGCCATAGGACAAACAAATTTTAGTAACCATATCACAAATCACATACTATAGTGATAATACTAACCTTGGTCGCATAATTTAGCTTTGTCAAAGATAAACGGCTTTTGTGAAGGGGACTGGGTACCTAATCATCATTTACAACAATGTTTTTAAGGAGAAAATCATTGAGGCCCAAATAAATAAACACATTTCCTCCAAACTGGGGATGATTTTATGTGACATCTTGGCCAGATCAAATTTTTTAAGAAATCCTACATCAAAATACATGATACAACTGGATTGAATATGCCTTTTTCAAAAGCCCATAGAATCCATTCTGCTTAAATTATTTCCGTTAGAGGCTGAGCATGGTGGCTCACGCCTCTAATCCCAGTGCTTTGGGAGGCAGGCGGATCACCTGAGGTCAGGTGTTCAAGACCAGACTGGCCAACATGGTGAAACCCCGTCTCTACTAAAAATACAAAAAAAAAAAAAAAAATTAGCTGGGCATGGAGGCTGTCGCCTGTAATCCCAGCTACTAGGGAGGCTGAGGCAGGAGAATCACTTGAACCTGGGAGGTGGAGGTTGCAGTGGGCTGAGATTGCACCACTGCACTCCAACCCAGATGACAGAACAAGACTCCATCTCAAAAAATAAAAATAAAAAAGCCGGGCGCAGTGGCTCACACCTGTAATCCTAGCACTTTGGGAGGCCGAAGTGGGCAGATTACGAGGTCAGGAGTTCGAGACCAGCCTGACCAACATGGTGAAACCCTGTCTCTACTAAAAATATAAAAAATTAGCTGGGCATGGTGGCACGGGCCTGTAATCCCAGCTACTCAGGAGGCTGAGGCAGGAGAATCACTTGAACCCAGGAGGCGGAGGTTGCAGTGAGCCTAGATCACTCTACTGCACTCCAGCCCGGGAGACAGAGTGAGACTCCATCTCAAAAAAAAAAAAAATACAATTTTCATTAGATATTTTGACTAATTGCAAAAGAACCTCAGAACCTCACACTGCCAGTGAAAACAGAGCTTCTGTCCACCACCTAAGACTCCATAATAATTCAACTTTTCAAACTGTTTCCTAACTGGGATCAAGCAGTTTCTCAAGACCAGACTGGGAATATTTTCTTTTTGTTTGGAAACTGGATATGCTTTCAAGGGAACATGATTTTTTAAAAAGAGAGCTGTTTTCCAAACAGCTTCTTCTAACTTCACAAAATAGCTTAAAACAACCATGAATGTTCCTGGCTCAGAAATCCTGGCTATCTAGATTTAAGGGACTACTACTCTCCTATCACATTGGTCTCTTTCTTTATCCTTCACATGAATTAGGAAATATTAACCTCTCTCAGCATCATTCTTTTAAAGTCAAGATCCCTATTAAAATATAAATGTGTCTTAAAGACCAGTTGTACATTTTTTTTCAGTTTCATATTTTATCAGTAGAGTAGTGATCTCTGAGACCCATTCATTCTATCTCTGAAATCTATGATTGGTGAAAATGAAAACAGAAGAGATGCCAAAAGCAAAAGCCATGAGGACCATTAGAAACTGAGAGAATTAAGATGGGGTGTCATTATGGGAAGGGCTGGGTGAAGGGTGAAAGGTGAAGATAAACTTGATCCTTCACCTCCTTGACAGTTTTGTGAAGAGATGGATAACCACTGAGTAGATATCCTACCCAAAGGAATATAACAGAAAGGAGCCTGAGCTTTACCCCACATGAAGGTTTATGTCGTCCACAGGCTGCAGTCCACCCCTAATTCTTTGTAAACAATGTTGCATGAAAAAAATGTTAGGTCATGTTGGCATCTCTTTAGGGGTGACCACCCCCATGGATGTATAAAGAATACTATCTAATATTTCTTATCCCAACAGCTGCTTAGTAGCTTAGCAGAGTTTCATGTATACAGGATCCAGCTGCAAGTTTAATCCTGAACTTCCCTACCTCCCTACATTCACACAAAATCTGTAAAGTAAGATAAAATGTAAAAGAAACAAGTGCAAAAAAAATTTCACCCTGGCCACGTGTGATGACTCACGCTTATAATTCCATTGCATTGGGAGGCCGAGGTAGGTGGATCACTTGAGGTTAGGAGTTTTGAGACCAGCCTGGCCAACATGGTGAAACCCCATCTCCACTAAAAAAAACAAAAATTAGACAGATATCGTGGCGAGTGCCTGTAATCCCAGTTACTTGGGAGGCAGGAGAATTGCTTGAACCCTAGAGGTGGAGGTTGCAGTGAGCCGAGATCATACCACTGCACTCCAGCCTGGGTAATAGAACAAGACTCTATCTCAAAAAAAAAAAATTCACCCTAAGAAATGATCATTTTGTTATTATGGCATATGCAAAATAGTCTTCAATCATAACATTTCTCTACTTTTTAAAAAATCACTTAGTGTGGCCAGAGTTGTGTTCATTGCTGGCGACACAGATGTTATAATAATTAGACAGACAAGATCCCTGGTTTTTGTTGTTTTTTTTTTTTTTTTTGAGATGGAGTCTTGCTGTGTTGCCCAGGCTGGAGTGCAGTGGCACGATCTTGGCTCACTGCAACCTCTGCCTCCTGAGTTCAAGCAATTCCCCTGCCACAGCCTACTGAATAGCTGGGATTACAGGCACATACCACCACGCCCAGCTAATTTTTGTATTTTTAGTAGTGATGAGGGTTTCACCATGTTGGTCAGGCTGGTCTCAAACTCCTAACCTCAAGTTATCCACCTGCCTTGACCTCCCAAAGTGCTGGGTGTAATAGCCTCTTAACTATTCTCCCTGCTTCTACTTTTGGCCACCTACACAGCAACTAAAGTTGTATTTTTAAAACATAAATTGGGGTGAGAGGGTTAAAAAAAAAACATGTCGTATTAATTTCACTCCTTTGCCTAAAGCCTGTGATGGATTTTCCTTTAGTAGAATAAAACCATGCCTTACAATGCCCTGTGTGATCCTACCCTGGCCCACCTTTCTGCTTATATTAAGTATCATTTTCTTTGGCATTTATGTGCTACAGCCACATAACAAGCTCATTCCTGCACCAAGGTCTTTGCACTCATCATTTCTTCTGCCTGAATATTATGGCTGGCTTCCTGTCATTGGGGTTTCAGATGCAACAGAACCTCTTCAGAGAACCCTTCTCTAACCACTCCATCTAAAACCAGACTCTCTGTAATCCCAGCACTTTGGGAGCCCAAGGCGGGCAAATCATGAAGTCAGGAGTTCGAGACCAGCCTGGCCAACATGGTGAAACCCCATCTCTACTAAAAATACAAAAAATTAGCTGGGCGTAGTGGCGGGTGCCTGTAATCCCAGCTATTTGGGAGACTGAGGAAGGAGAACCCCTTGAACCTGGGAGGTGGAGGTTGCAGTGAGCCAAGATCGGGCCGCTACACTCCAGCCCAGGTGACAGAGTGAGACTCTCTCTCAAAAACAAAAACAAAAACAAAAAACCAGACCCTGTTTCAGTCAGGATACTTTCAGAGGTGAGTAACAAAACTCAAAGTGGCTTAAGCCATAAAGATACTGATTGCTTATTTAGTCAGTCTGGAGGTGAGTGTTCTAGCAGCACCAGGGTCACAGCACTGTGTCTCAGTGAGTCTCAGGCGTTCCCCTGACATCAGAGGATACCACCCAGTGCCCTGACATCTTCATATGACAGTTTACAGAGGCAAGAAGCAGAGAGGCAGCCAGGCCCATGAGAATACTCACCACACACCTCTTTCCTTTTATCAAGGAAGAAATATTTTTTCCAAGAACCTCCCAACACCCTTCCAGAAGACTTTCTCTTATCTCCGGATAGAAGAAGACTATATTGATGTGACCACACCTAGCTGCAAGGGATGGTGGGGAAATTACTATCTTCCCCTTTTAGCCTCTTAAGAGGCAGCAGAGGGAGGAGATGGGAATGGTCACTGGGTAACCAACTAACCAACCATCTGCCACTCCATTTCCCATCAATTCTTGGGCCCTCATTCTGCTTTATTTTTCTACACAGCACTAATCATTTCTGAATTATTGACATTTTTATTTCTTTAGCTAGGCAAAACAAATAAACATAGGCAAACAGTTAGGCCATAGTTAGGCAAAACCCTGTCTCTACTAAAAATATAAAAGTTAGCCCAGGATGGTAATGGGCACCTGTAATCCCAGCTACTTGGGAGGCTGAGGCAGGAGAATCACTTGAACCCAGGAGGTGGAGGTTGCAATGAGCCAGGATCGCACTACTGTACTTCAGCCTGTGTAACAGAGCCAGACACCATCTCAAAAAAAAAAAAAAAAAAAAAAAATGGGTAGACTGGATAAATAAAATGTGGCACATATACACCATGAAATACTATGCAATCACAAAAAAGGAAGAGTTCATGTCCTTTGCAGAGACATGGATGAATCTGGAAACCATAATTCTCAGCAAACTGACATAAGAACAGAAAACCAAACACCACATGTTCTCACTCATAAGTGGGTGTTGAACAATGAGAACACATGGACACAGGGAGGGGAACATCACACACTGGGGTCTGTTGGGGGGTAGGGGGCTAGGGGAGGGATAGCAGGGGGTGGGGAGGTTGGGGAGGGATAACATTAGCAGAAATACCTAATGTAGGTGAAGGGGGAATGGAGGCAGCAAACCACCATGGCATGAGTATACCTACATAACAATCCTGCAAGATCTGCACATGTACCCCAGACCTTAAAGTATAATTAAAAAAAAAAAAGAGACAGACTATTACAGCCTGGGCAACATAGTCAGACCCTATCTCTACCAAATAAATAAATAAAAATTAGTTGGGTGTGGTGGGAAGCTGAGGCTGGAGAACTGCTTGAGCCCGGGAGGTTAAGGCTGTAATAGTCTCAACCACTGTGCTCCAGCCTGGATGACAGAGTGAGACCCTATGTCTAAATAAATAAGACACTATTACAATAATCTAAGTAAGTGTGATGATGGCTTAGACCAGGGTGGTAGCGGCGTAGGTGGAGAAAAGTAGATAAATATTGAAAATATTGGCCGGGCACGGTGGCTTACGCCTATGATCCCAGCACTTTGGGAGGCCGAGGCGGGTGAATCACTTGAGACCAGGAGTTCAAGACCAGTCTGGCCAACATGGTGAAACCCTGTCTCTACTAAAAAATACAAAAATTAGCCAGATGTGGTGTTGCATGCCTGTAATCCCAGCTACTCGAGAGGCTGAGACAGGAGAATTGCTTGAACCTGGGAGGCGGAGGTTGTAGTGAGCCGAGATTGCGCCACTGCATTCCAGCCTGGGTGATAGAGTGAGACACTGTCTCAAAAAAAAAAAAAAAAAGAAAGAAAGAAAATATTATGGGCTGGGGATGGTGGCTCACACCTGTAATCCCAGCACTTTGGGAGGCCAAGGTGGGTAGATCACAAGGTTAGGAGTTCAAGACCTGGCCTGGTCAATATGGCAAAACCCCATCTCTACTAAAAATACAAAAATTAGCTGGGTGTGGTGGCACATGCCTGTAGTCCCAGCTGCTCGGGAGGCTGAAGCAGGAGAATTGCTTTAATCTGGGAGGCAGAGGTTGCAATCAGCCAAGATCACACCACTGCACTCCAGCCTGGGCAACAGAGTACAACTCCATCTCAAAAAAAAAAAAAGAAAAGAAAAGAAAAGAAAAAAGGAAATATTGGAAATATTATGGAGACAGACCCAACAAGATTAGCTGATGTGTGATTGGGTTAGGGGATGGGCATGACTCCTAGTTTTGAGAGCCTGAGAGCAAGAGAAAAAAATTTAAGGAGCTTAAAATCAATACTACTATTTTAGACAAGTTCAATTCCTACTAGATATCCATGTAGAGATACCAGTTAGCTATTGAATATGTAAGTTTGGAAAAACGTTTTTTGAAAACCTTTGCCCATTTTAATCAATTCATTCATCACCCATAAATATACACTAAGATCATACTATGCTCCAAAATGCACTATGCTAATAATTAGATACACAATGGTAAACAAAACTGTATCCCTACCCTCATGAAGATCATAGTCTAATTAGTTGTAGAGGGGTGGAGAGTAATAAGAAGAAATGAATGTAATAAGTTGTAGTAAGTCCAATGAAAGAAGAGTAGGCTGCTATAAGAGAGCATGGTGAGGACCCTCCCCTGGGCTGGGGTTGGGAGGCAATGGAAGCAGCAGCAGAGATGACGAAGAATGGCTCATCTAAGGTAGCCTCAGCAGGTCCCCTGCTGTTTGAACCCAGGAGGTGGAGGTTGCAGTGAGCCGAGATGGAGCCACTGCACTCCAGCCTCAGCAATGGAGCCAGACTCCATCTCAAAAAGAAAAAAAAAAAAAGAGGCTATCACAGCCTGGGCAACATAGTGAGACCCTATTGCCACCAAATGAATAAATATTTGACAAGAGAGTGTAGCCAACATGCTGCCTTAGGTCCCAGCCACGTTCCAGGTCCTTAATGTTTTAGGGTCCATGAGGGCTGAACTTAGGAGTGTTGTTGTGATAGTCTGTTGTCCTGGAGGCAATTCAGAGTTTTTTTGTAGACAAAAGAACCTAAATTATCACGTGGGGAGCAGGTTAGGGTGAAAGAGGGATAAGAGGAGCTGAGAGGAACAAAGTACCCCATAGATTTTGTTCTGTGTAAGAATCCCAGGACCTAGGAAGAGGAAGGGAGTCTCTGTAATGTTTGCCACTGATGTTCCTATCATCCTGGTAGGATAGAGCCTTGCCATTATTTAAAGGAAATAATGTGAGTAGCAGGCAGAATGGTCCCCCAAAGATATCCATGCCCTAATCCCTGGAACCTGTGCAGTCGTTATGTTATATAGCAAAACGGATTCTGCATAATAATGAAGGTTATGAACCTTAAAGTGGGGAGATTATCCTGGATTATCCAGGTAGCCCTAATCTAATCACATGAGCCCTTAAATGCAGAGAACTTTCTCTGGCAGCAGCAGGAGAAGTCAAAAAGAGACTCCAAGCATGAGAAAGAATTGACATGCTATTGCAGGCTCTGAGATGCAGGGGCCACATAGATGGACCAGGATGAGGCCTCTAGGAGGTGTGGTGGCTCCCACCTGATAGCCATCAAGGAAATAGGATCTTAGTCTTACAATCACAAGGCATTGGAGTCTGCCAACAATCTGAATGAATCTGGAAGGGCAGTCAACCTCAGAGCCTCTAAAAAGGATCACAGTCCTGCTAAGATCTTGATTTTCACTCTAGGAAAGAGTGAAAGCAGAGAACCCAGCCAAACCCACCCAGACTTCTGACCTACAGAACTGTGAGATAATAAACAGTGTTATATTAAGCCACCAAATCTGTGTTAACGTGTTACAGCGGCAATAGAAACTAGTATAGTACTTCTTATATAATTGAGTGTAAGTACTAAAATTCATACCAGTCATTGTGTCACCTTCTACTACCCCACTAGTATCTGAAATATTAGAAAACCAAAAATCTTAAAGAGTATAGGGCTTTCTACTTCATCTTACACATTGGGCTGATTATAAGCACATTCTGATTATAAGCACTGAACAAGTCAAAAGACCCCAGTGTTATTATTTCAGCATAAGGACCTTAAGTAAATCAATCTCCCCAAATCTGTTTCTATGTCTATAATATGCATAAGTTTGCCCAGATGATTTCTAAGGTCATTTCAGCTGTATGAGCAAAAAGTGACAGGTGGACATTGTTATCTGAGATGAGCTCATTTAATTTATAACCCACCACTTTCATCTGGCAGGGAGCTTGTCCTGAGAATGCATTTTGATGGGAGGAGTGGGAAGTTGTTCAGGGCTGCTGGGGCCCAGCGCTGGTAGTTTTTTTATGTCAAAGATCAGTAGCATGGGTCTCCAAAGGAAAGACAAATTTTACCTAGGGTCCAGCCCAGCCTTCCACAGTAATTATCCTCGATATGTCAACAACTTCTTACTGAAGATTTCTTGCAAACAGTGGTCTGGTCAAAGAGAACCTGCCACCTGTGTTTGTTTTCCATTCTATCTAATACCAAACCTCTCAGAGAAGAGAAACATTTCTAGAACCGAGTGTCCTCTGTTAGTTTTCTATACATTTCTTTCCAGTACGAGGTCTTTCAACTTCTGAAGAAAACAATTTGGCCAAGGAATTTGCACCTCACTAAATTCAATTCATTACAGCAAACACTTTTTGAACACCTGCTGTGTGCTCATTGAGTTAAAGGGAGAAAGTTGTTTTGGTGGTAAATGTCTGGTTTCATTTCTAAGTTCTGACTTCAGTATCAAGAGGCAAAGACTAGACTTATTAATAAAAGTCAAAGCAAAGAGCAATGAAGTAGTTGGGATTTACAGCTATTTGAAAAGAAGGTGAAGGACTTGTTAAGAAACGAGTATAGGCCGGGCGCGGTGGCTCACGCCTATAATCCCAGCACTTTGGGAGGCCAAGGCGGACGGATCACGAGGTCAAGAGGTCAAGACCATCCTGGCCAACCTGGTGAAATCTTGCCTCTGCTAAAAATACAAAAATTAACTGGGCGTGGTGGCGTGCACCTGTAGTCCCAGCTACTTGGGAGGCTGAGGCAGGAGAATCGCTTGAACCCAAGAGGTGGAGGTTGCAGTGAGCTGAGATCGCGCTATTGCACTTCAGCCAGGGCAACAGAGTGAGACTCTGTCTCAAAAAATAAATAAAATAAAAGAACTAGCCAGATGTGGCAGCACTTGCTTTAAAAACAAAAACAAAACAAAACGAGTATAGGCACTGAGCAGGAAGTTACTAAGCACATTTCTTGGGAGCATTCACCTTCCGTCTCGCATCTTACTCACGTCAACATTCCAGGTAAACTTTCATCTGTACCACTGTCCTCAGTCGGGGTTGTCTAGAAAGCAACCTTCAAGTTTATGAAGCAAATGTTAATTTTTTTTTTTTTTTGAGACAGGGTCTCGTTCTGTCACCCAGGCTGGAGTGCCGTAGTGCATTCTTGGCTCACCACAACCTTTGCCTCCTGGGTTGAAGCAATTCTTGTGCCTCAGCCTCCCAAGTAGTTGGGATTACAGGCATGTGCACCACATGCAGTTAATTTTTGTATTTCTAGTAGACATGGAGTTTCACCATGTTGGCCAGGTCCAACTCCTGGCCTCAAGTAATCCACCCACCTCAGCCTCCCAAAGTGCTAGGATTACAGGTATGTGCCACTGCGCCCGGCCGCAGATGTTAACTTTAATATTGCATTAACGTGTATTTTTTCATGGACAAATTATGCGACTATATGAAAACATGGATGAACATGTATTTACGTATATTTCACTTGGATAATATATATATTCAGTGCCGTCTGTTTTTAGACAGTTTATAAATGATCACTTCTCAGTGCTTCTTAATTCAATGCTCTCTGCATATCAGTAATGACTGACTCAAATCACCTATGCCAGCAATTTTCAACATTTCTTTTTCAGAGACACATGACAAATGTGTTCATATGTATGATATATCCTCATGGATATATCCAGAATTATGTGCAATTCTAGGAGCTTGACCTGTAATTCCAACCCTTTAATTTCCACCTAAGAAATCACACTGAAAAAAAATTGTTATATTTATGTATCCTTAAATTTATTCCAATTAATTGTAAAAAAAAAATAAACCACTGATTATTAGTAAGCAGTTATTTGCAGCATGCTGTGTTTGGGACACAGCAATATATTTTGACACCTTTGTTGATATACATGGTCCTGATATGCCGCAAGTGTACTCATGAAATCTTAAAGGCTAAGGTGTTTGGCCCAGAGAACCAGGGAAAGGTAGTAAGAGAGAAAAGTGCAGTTATTCTCTCCACTGGGCAACTGTGAGTGTATAACCAGTTCTCTGAGTCTACTAATAAGCATTTTATAAGAATCTACCAAGGAGCACTTTTCTTGATCCATAAAGCCACTGACATTCCAGCAAAGTTTCATGGCCTGCACCCAAATTTGAAGATTTATTTCCCTCTTTGGATATATAATAAAATATCTTTATGTGCATTTTATTTCATTTCTTTTTTTTTTACTTTATTGGGTTAGTGCAAAAGTAACTGCAGTTTTTCCCATGAAAAGTAATTGCAAAAACTGCAATTACTTTTGCACGGACCTAATTTTTATTTTGAGACAGAGTCTCACTCTGTTGCCCAGGCTGGAGTGCAGTGGTGCCATCTCAACTCACTACAACCTCTGCCTCCTGGGTTGGAGAGATTCTTGTGCCTCAGCCTCTTGAGCAGCTGGAATTACAGGTGCATGCCACCACGCCCAGCTAATTTTTGTATTTTTTTTGTAGAGACCGGGTTTCGCCATGTTGCTTAGGCTGGTCTCAAACTCCTGACCTTGAGTGATCTGCTCCCCTCGGCCTCCAGAAGTACGGGGATTATAGGCATGAGCCACCACGTCTGGCTCTTCATGTGCATTTTAAATATGAAGAGGCTATATAATATAGTGGCTGAGAGCACAGGTTCTAGACCAGCGGTTCTCAATCAGAGGTAATTCTGCCTCACAGTGAACATTTGGCAATGTCTGGAGACATTTTTAGGTGTCACATCTGGGAGAGGGAAGTGTTACTGACATCTGGTAGGTAGAAGCCAGGGATGCTGCTCAACATTCTGCAATGAGTTGGGCACAGTGGCTCATGCTTATAATCGCAGCACTTTGGGAGGTTGGGGTGGGAGGATCACTTGAGGCCAGAAGTTTAAGATAAGCCTGGGCAACATAGTAAGACCATGTCTCTATAAAAAAAAATAAAAACTAAAAAAATATTAGCCGGGCATGGTGGTGCATGCTTACAGTCCCAGCTCCTTGGGAGGTTGAGATGAGAGGATAACTTGAGCCTAGGAGTTTGAGGCTGCAGTGGGCCATGATTGTACCACTGCACTCGAGACTGGATGACAGAGTGAGATCTTGTCTCTGGAGAAAAAAAAAAACAACCCAAAACACTACAATAACAAGGACAGTCCCCCCAATGCCACCACGACAAAGAATGATCCGGCCCCAAATGCCAATAGTGTTAAGGTTGAGAAAGCCTGCCCTAGGGTCAGCCTGCCTGGGGTTCAAATCACTTTTCATCTGTGTAGCCACTGGTAAATTATTTTACAAGTTTGTGTTTACTGAGTGTCTTCAACAATAAAATTAGAATAAATAGTAATAACAATACTCACTTTATTGATTTTTTGATGATAATTAAATTACACAAAAAGGAGCTAAGGACAACATCTGGAACAAAGCAAGTGTTCAACAAACATTTGCTTATGCTATCATTATATGCACTGAAAAAAATTGAGAATACACCAAAATTTTAACAGTGATTGTTTCTAGGTGGCAAGATCACACTGATTTTTATTTTCATTATCCTTTTATACTGCTTTATGCTTTCCAAATTTTCTAGAATGATATTTGTATTGATCTAATATCCAAAAATGTTTTAAAAGAATGCAGAGAAAAGAAATTTACTTGTGATATTGTAAAAAGAGCATAGAATGAAAAGACCTAGATTCAGATCCTGACTCTACTTGCTGTCTGTGGACATTGAGCAGGTAAGTTAACCTCTTTGAGCTTCAGTTTCCTCAGCCAAAATTGGGGCTAATAATGCATATCATAGAGAGTTGCTATGAGAATTAAACATGACAGACTTGCAGTGTCTGGGAGAGTATACTGAATAAAAGGCTCCAGGAGATAACTGCTTTAAAGGTTTGGCCAAAGGAAAATGACTCTACAAACAGGGAAATATATTCATGATAGTAACTCCCCTTTTGCCTTTTATTTTTTGTTTTTTGAGATACGGTCTCGCTTTGTCACCCAGGCTGGAGTGCAGTGAAGTGATCACAGCTCACTGCACCCTAAACCTCCCAGGCCCATGCGATCTTCCCACCTCCGCCTCCTGAGTAGCTGGGACCACAGGCGCGTGCCACCATACTCAGCTATTTTTGTAGATCTCCCTATCTTTTTTTTTTTTTTTTTGGAGACGGAGTTTTGCTCTGTCGTCCAGGCTGGAGTGCAGTGGCGCAATCTCAGCTCACTGCAACATCCGCCTCCCAGGTTCAAGTGATTCTCCTGCCTCAGCCTCCTGAGTAGCTGAGATTATAGGCACCTTCCATCATGCCTGGCTAATTTTTGTATTCTTAGTAGAGATGGAGTTTCACCATTTTGGCCAGGCTAGCCTAGAACTCCTGACCTCAAGTTATCCGCCCACCTCGGCCTCCCGAAGTCCTGAGATTACAGGCATGAGGCACCATGCCTGGCCTAAGGTCTCCCTATGTTTGGGCTGGTCTCAAACTCCTAGGCTCAAGCAATCTTCCCGCCTTAGTCTCCCAAAGTGCTGGGATTACAGGCGTGAGTCACGGCACTTAGCCTTCCTTTTTTCTTTTTAAATCATCCTCTTAGAGAGCACAACTCCCATGTCATCCCATTTTTTACCTTGGCTGATAGAGAAGAAACTGCGTCCACACTTAGGTCCTTCTCTCTCTTCTCTCCCCTCCCTACATACACCCTAGGAAGGGATTTGATCATCCCCCTGGCAGGCCCTGACTCATTTGGCAGGGTTTACTTGCAGGCAAGCTGTTGTTTCTGAAAGGCAGGACCCAGATATCACTTTTTCATGTTCTTCTCCCTAGCTCATTGTCCCTCTTCTTATTTCTGCTTTCATCCATCACCTCTAGGTTGAAATCATATTTGGCAAGGCCTCTCCTTAAGGGGAAGCCTCTCCACTTTCTCTCCCTCTGTTCTATCCTCCCATTTAGCTGGTTGAGTAGGTTGCCCCCTTTTAGATTCCAGAGGGCTGCGTAGGAAGCCCAGCTAGGCTTCCAGATCCATGGCTCATGTGTGTGCTAGCCCTGTCTATCTGAGAAGCCCTGCATGTGTGATGTGTGGGGGGCATGGAGTACTTGCCAGCTGGTTAGTGCTTCCATCAGTGCTGTTGTTTCTTTTGTGCAGCTCGCTCAGCAGGTAATGCTTGAGGTGAGCAGCATAAGCTGGTAGAATTCAAGGACCTGCACCTTATCCACAACCCCTTTATGATTTAATTAGATGGAAAAATCATAGATTATGTTTGTGTATATTATCAGGAGGGTGACTACTTTAAGCCTCACTATCTTGAGAACTTGAATTTAAATCCTGACCAAGCTTTCAAAATGACCCAGGACAAGCTTCTTCATTCGGTCCTAACTGCCATGGTTTGGGAAAGGCAGTCTGACCCTAACCCACACTGACACTCAAGATCCCAGAGTTCCCTGGGAAAGAGTCCTTCAGTCCTGTGAGCTTTCTATACAGAGTTTGAAGGACTGGGAGCCAGATTGAATTAGGATAGAATGGCCTGGGGCAGGAGTTGACTTCTCAAGACATTCACTCTCAAACTGAGTTGAACTGTTTCAACACTGGGAGATGGGACCATGCAAAACATCAGAGGAAAATAAGACTGTTAGGGGTGCTTCCATCTAGATATAAATGAAAATATCAGAAGAACTCCATTCTAAATGTGAATAAAAATGTCAGGGGGATTGGTGATCTCCAGGAAATAATTTATGTATACTTTCTAAATTCTAATTTGCTGCTGTTCCAGGGCCAGCCTAACTATATAAACTCCAGGCATAATGTTGACTGTTGCCAAATTCTTACTACACATGTGTCTCCTCACTGTCATCCCTAAAAACACACGCAAAATAAAACAGGCATGGACTCCCAAATTAGCACCAGCGGAATACTGTCATTGTTTTGACTCTTCCCAGTCTTCATTTATCATTTATTGAGAGCTCAACCATAAACAAGGCCTGGTGATGAGGGCTAGAAATCCAAAGAGGAAAGGATACTGTCCCTCAAGAAGCTCACTTCCTGTGACTATAATAGCATAAAAGTGTTACTTGTCCCAGGGAAATGTAGATTTCAGCAGGGATCAAAGGCTTAAGCTTAAAGACTAAAGTTAAATATTGTAGGGGACAAAATTACTTTTTAAAGTCCTGTGCAACAAAACCCTGAAGGGAACTAGTAACTTCTCTCAGTTTTTCCATAGCTTATAGGAATCAGATCAGTCATCTTTTATTATGAAAGACCAGAAGGAAATCTACACAGATCAAAAAAAGGAAATCTTTGTATCTCAGAAATTTCTAGCAGTTAAAGTTATTAGCAAATCTCTTTTACCCTTAAAACCTAAAATAATTTGCAAAAGAAATCTGTTCCCTTATTTTAAGGTATGATAACATCATTCTAAAACAATAAATCTAGTCAGTTTGATATTATAGTTTATATACATAATTTTAGAAGTTTTTAATCTATTTATTTTATTTTGAGAACTAGGTAGGTGCTTTTAAAGACAATATGTTTAGGCTGGTCTTACTAGGTTCTGAGGATGGAAGAGTGTTTCTAGGTTTGATTTTTTAAAACCCATGATATAATTCTAGATTTCTTTTTTCTTTAGACATCAGTTGGTCACCATAGTAACATAGTGTTTTACTACAGAGATCTATACAGCACAAGAGAAATAGAACAGCAATTACTTACTAAGTTACTTGGGGGTACAGAATGTGACTATAGAGATAAATTAAGATTAAATATAGATTTCTCTGGGGATCTCTTTTAGCAAAGCAAGCCAATTCAATCTTCTAGTAGCATCAGCTGAACAAAATTTGAAGCCAAACTGACATTGACATCATTTGAAATAATATGAGCAGACAAGCAGCATGGCTCAGTGGTTAAGAGCATGGGCTTTGGGGTCAAGCTTCATAGGTCCAAGTTCTGCTTCTACTATTTGCTAGCTGTGTGACTTTTGGAAAGTTCCCTAACTTCTCTGTGCCTCTGTTTCTTCATCTTTAAAATGTGGGTAATAAAATCTTCCTCAAAGTGTTGTTATAAGGATTCAATGACTGTTTGTGCTTAGAACAGTGCCTTGCACATAGCAAGAACTTTCTAAGTATCTGTTAAATGAATACAAAATAAAATTTAAATTTGCTAGCTCCTCTCTTTGTGCTGGAAATAGTCAAAGACATGAAAATTTGAGTTCATGGCTGATGATTTTAGCCTGTAACTTTGGTAGATTCCTTTGAGAACTTCCCCAGGGCCTTGTTGCTAGCAATTCTACAAGATGTGAAATTCTGTGGCAGTCTACTGTCCTAAATCAGAGCTGGGAACAATCACGAGACTCCTGGTACCAGGAACATCAGAAGGAAGATGATCGCACAGCACAAAGGAACAGCACACCTGCCCACTTTGGCTCCCCAAGCCACTGCCAATAACCTCTAGGAACATGGGCATAGAATAAGCAGCTGAAAAGAGATGAAACAGGCTTTTATTGCTGTGATGATGAAACCTAGTTGGTTTCGGTAATTTTTTTCCCCTCTTTCCAGGATTCAAGGGGGAAAAATCCTTTTCATCAATGAATGCTTTGTTTCATTAATTATCACTATACACAATTTCCATCCAATTTTTCAACAGGCACATACACTGACGAATTATCATTTTACAGAACTCCCTAGGCATCTTTTCTGGACTGGTAACAAATCTAAAGCCTCTAACCAGCATCTAAGGCAGGACAAAAATCTCCAAATTGCCTGGAAAAAAGAAGGTATTATGTCCTCTGAGCCAAATTTCAGTCGCAATACCAAGGGATCCCTATCACATACCTTCATCCGGACTTGATTTCAGAGACGTTCTCCTTAGATCTTCTCGGTCAGGAATAGCCCTTGCATAGGAGTTTGGAGAATGCCATAAACCACCAGGAAAGCCTGGAAACACATTCATTTCTGTCCTCTGCCTTCCCCTTGGCTCACAGCCTGCTTCCTGTTAGGGAGACAAGATGACGCTGTGCAGGGTAGACTGTTAAGCCATCTTCCCGCCCCCAGCCCCACTCTCTTGATGCCCCTCCCTTCTCCTTTCTAAGGCTCTGGAATGTGTCACATGGGAAATGGATCATGTGGCTGAAGGAGAGAATGTAGCCATCTTCTCTCTCCCTTCCCCCACTTTTCCTTTCGGGAGCAAAGCAGCAGAAATCTCTGCCCTGATTGGCTCTGGCCAAAAATCTCCATATGAAAAAGGGAAGATTCAATCACCCAAACCCCCTGCCTTCTCTACTTTCTCTTTTTTCCATCTGAAGATTTTACCCTGAGCATTCAGAGTTGCTCCGTATGGGAGATAAATGATGCTTTCTCCTCAACCCCTCTCTTTCTTTCAGTCAGTACCCTGACCTGGCAAGGTGTTCCTTAACCTCCCTCTGGATCCCCCTTAGCACACATCTGGGACAATGGAGTGTTCAGCACCACGGACAGCATTACAACCCCTTCAGTGCTTGTTAAAGCCACTGTCTAATTCACTCTCAAGTAAATACAAATATTTTTAAAAATTTCCCTGAGGTCCTGTGCCTAATATAAACCACACCATATGTTTAGGGCTCTGACTTCCCCTACTATCAGCTTAGTGTTACCTTATAAACTCAAACATAATTTTTATATTTCCTTAAACGCAAAAGACCATCTCATACCTACCTCCCTGTCCCCATCCCATCACATGTCCTCACCCATTAAATATGATCTATGCTTTTTTTGTCAGGGCGGGGGGGGGAAGGGAGATTTCTATAATATAGTTTACAGTATGCCCAAATATCTATGCTGATGGGAAAAAAACACAGAAACACGTAGGAATTCTTGAGTGTACAAATATAGATGTCGTTAGCTCCATCCCTAGGCCTCAGGCAGGGCTGAAGTGGAGAGGGAGGGAGCCTGGTGGGAGCTGTTTTGTGTAGGGTCTATCCTGCTTTGCTGACGTCCTGGTTGCCATGGTGCTAGGTAACTGCTGAAGAGGATAATTTCTTTTAAAACCGGTCACCATGGGACCCTGCTGACTAAAGAAAGGCAGAGGGAAAAGGACTGAATTGCTGAGGAGGGATTTCAGCTAGTATTTTCAGAGCCAAATTGGATTGTTGCTGATCCTAAATCTTGAAAGGATTCTAGGAATTAGTATGGACACTGCAATAGTTATTCTCCCCATCCTCCTCTGCTTTTTTTCCTTAAAAATCTAGTTAGGGGGCCAGGTACGGTAGCTCATGCCTGTAATCCCAGCACTTTGGGAGGCCGGGGTGGGTGGATCACGAGGTCAGGAGTTCAATATCAGCCTGGCCAAGATGGTGAAACCCCATCTCTACTAAAAACACAAAAATTAGCTGCGCATAATCCTGAGTGCCTATAATCCCAGCTACTAGGGAGGCTGAGGCAGAGAACTGCTTGAACCCAGGAGGTGGAGATTGCAGTGAGCTGAGATCGTACCACTGCACTCCACCCTGGGCGACAGAGTGAGACTCTATCTCATAAAAAATAAAATAAAATAAAAAATCTAGTTACAGGCCAGGCACATTGGCTCACACCTGTAATCCCAGCACTTTGGGAGGCTGAAACGGGTAGATCATAAGGTTAGGAGTTCGAGAGTAGCCTGGCCAACATGGTGAAATCCCGTCTCTACTAAAAATACAAAAATTAGCTGGGCATGGTGGCGCATGCCTGTAATCCCAGCTACTCAGGAGGCTGAGGTAGGAGAATTGCTTGAACCTGGAAGGCGGAGTTTGCAGTGAGCTGAGATCATGCCATTGCATTCCAGTCTGGGTGACAGAGCGAGACTCCATCTCAGAAAAGAAAAAAAAAAACTAGTTAGGTGCAACTGAATGAAAATTCTAGCTTCATAGAATGACCATAAAGTGCCATCACAGGATGGTGGAAAGAACTCAAGAAATCTGTTTCTCCTCAGGTTAGAAGATCTGACTTTTGGGAAGCCATTAGCTAAGTCCTAACAGCCTTAATTGGGAGATACTTTAGAACCACACCTGATTGCTGATACTAGGAACAATGTGAGGATTCTTTATAATACTATGGTAGAAAAGTATTATTTTTTAATGTGAGTTGCCAAATTATTTTAAATAAATATACATTTTATTAAAGCACATCAAAAATTTTTAATGTGAGTTGCCAAATTATTTTAAATAAATATACATTTTATTAATGCTTGGGTAGCATTTGGATTACTCTAAGTAAGAAATATAAACTGGCTATACATTTGTCTTATAACACTGGCCTATAACTAGTTGTTTCTAACTCAGAATCCTAACCAGGCAATTCAGAATATTTATTTTTTTGAAGAGGAATGCTGACTCGCAATGTGTAGAAGGAAAGAGGTGGCATAGGGAAGCTGGAGTATAATTTTAAGAAAACGAAGGTCCTTCCTGGATCAATATCCTCAAAGTATTTTCTACTTTTATTTTAGGAGGAGTGAGGTTAATTCTAGTTTTTTTATGTAAGACTCAGAGAAATTCAACTGTTAATTGTAACACGACATTTTAAGAGATTTCATTTATCAAGAAAGTTAGATAAGTGTTTGAAGAAGTTCTTTGAGTCAGCAGGCTGGTGACTTGGATGTCATCTCCTCTCTAAGAATAATTACAACGACAATAAGAACAACTAATATTTAACGTGTGCCAGATATTTATATACATTATATTATTTAATCCTATCAACCCACGAGACAAATGCTATTGCTGGCATTTCTATTTCACAGACAAAGGAATGGAGGCTTAGGGAGGATAAGTAATGTGCCCAAAGCTGCATAGTGTGGGAGCCAGGATTTGCAACCACTGACTCAGCCTCCAGAGCAGGCATAGTGTACTATGCTATTCTGCATCATGAATAATGGATTAGACTAAAATAACTGGTCGATTTAATGTGTTGTGACTTGCCACTATGGCCCCTTGACATGAGAAATCACCAAGATTGCTTTAAATTATTTGAAACCAAAAAAATGATGAAAGAATTTATTCCTTCCAGGATGACTGCATGTATATATTATGGCTTAATGATACTTAAAAAAATCATTTTATAAGGAGTCATAACCCAAAATTTTATTAAGGATGGTCATAAAACATATTATATAATACACTAATTCTGCTTAAAATACATTGTACTTATAATCACCAAACTTACTCCTGACATTGGAAGAAGATAAAGAAACAGTTGTCTTCCATCCAAACGCACAAAATTCCAGAATGCTTGTGTAACTGAGGTAATATTTTGAACATGAGTAATGTGATCGTTTTCTCATCTGCCTGGGAAATCCATTTGCCCTGGAGATAGGGTTTTGGCACTGTTTAGATGTTACAAAAGGAATGGAAAAAAAGAAATAAGTATTTGGCTTCTTAAATTCAAAATAGGAACAAGATAATAGGCTTGAAATCCAGGCTATTGTTTTGAAAGCCAGTCTCTAAATTCCTTTAGCTCTGCTCTTAGCTTGTCATCAACCAAACCTGGAAGACTTTGCTCAGTGTTCTGTCCTGTAGTGCTCTGGCTTCACGCAAAAACTTTTCAAAGGGTCTCAGAGCATGCAGAGTTTTATGGGAACTAATTTCTAGATCCTCAACTTCTACAAGTATGCATTCTAAAACTGCTTTTCTGAGAACTAGTGCGGTTGAGATGTCATGCTGGTTCTTGGTTTCCACCTAGCTTTTCTTTCATCTTACCATAGACTGCTGACTCTCTTTTCCACCTTTACCTCAAATCCTGCATTGCCTGAATTTAAAAACCTCCTGGGGACCAAACATAGAAATAACTGAAAATACTAGGGATAGTATTGAGAAAGTGAATGGCTCCAATAATTGGGTAACAAATCCTTTTAAAAATCAGGAGTTTTCCAAGCGCTTTCAACGAAATTGAAAACAAACCACTACCCAATAGTCCACTGAGAAATTCATTAAAATAGTTTTCTTAAAAGAAAGCTCTTAGTGAGGATGGTGGCATATGCCTGTAGTCCCAGCAACACAGAAGGCTGAGGTGGGAGGATCGCTTGCACCCAGGAGGGTGAGGCTTCAGTGAGCTCTGATGGT
Source organism: Cacajao melanocephalus (assembly GCA_963573385.1). Classification (NCBI taxonomy): domain Eukaryota; kingdom Metazoa; phylum Chordata; class Mammalia; order Primates; family Pitheciidae; genus Cacajao; species Cacajao melanocephalus. Next base: position 156,822 of record CAUYLG010030137.1, read on the forward strand.
GCCACTGCACTCTAGCCTGGGAGACAGAGCTAGACCCCATCTCTTAAAAGAAAGAAAGCTCGGCTGGGTGCGGTGGCTCACGCCTCTAATCCTAGCACTTTGGGAGGCTGAGGCCAGTGGGATCACCTGAGGTCAGGAGTTCAAGACCAGCCTGGCCAACATGGCAAAACGCTGTCTCTACTAAAAATACAAAAATTAGCAGGGTGTGGTGGCGCATGCTTGCAATCCCAGCTACTCGGGAGGCCAGGGAAGGAGAATCGCTTGAACCTGGAGGTGGAGGTTGCGGTGAGCTGAGATTGTGCCATTGCACTCCAGCCTGGACAACAAGAGTGAAAACTCCGTCTCAAAAGAAAAAAAAAAAAAAAAGCTCTTCTTTACATAAAATGCTAGTTAATAAATACAGACTACTATAGTTAGAACACCATTTTTGCAACCCCCAGTGAAATAACTGACTCAGGAGAAGATCACAAAGGGTGTTCAAACTATAAGATGAAAAGTTGTTGAACAGGTTATTTGTAGATTACTTATAAAGTACAAAGGGATGTGTGTCCATTTTCAATGGAGAGAGTGGGAAGGAGGTCATCAACTTAACCAAGTGACCAAATTTAGCATTACCAATAGTGAGAGAAGCTGAAATTATGTGCCTAACCTGAAATGATGTAACCTATCAATGTTACTGAAGTATTCTTTCTAAAAATGTTAAATATAATCAAATCTGCATATATAATGTCTACTTATTTATTATTATTATTTTTTGAGATGGAGTATCACTCTGTCACCCAGGCTGGAGTACAATGGCGTGATCTCCACTCACTGCAACCTCTACCTCCCGGGTTCAAGCGATTCTCCTGCCTCAGCCCCCTGAGTAACTGGGGTTACAGGTGTGTGCCACCACACCCAGCTAATTTTTGTATTTTTAGTAGAGACGGGGTTTTATTATGTTGGTCAGGCTGGTCTCGAACTCCTGACCTCGTGATCCTCCTGCCTTAGCCTCCCAAAGTGCTGAGATTACAGGCATGAGCCAATGTGCCCGGCCTATTTTTTTTTTTTAATAAAAAGGCAAGAGTTGGAGAAACAAGTAATAAGATATTATGAGGAAATAATCAGCCAGATCAAGAATGCAGAATGTTCTGCTTGGACTCATCAAAAAGTCAAATCATGAAATAAAAAGCTGCCTACCACAGGGAGTTACCCCATGTTGAGAACAGTGTTCAGGGTAAGGGATTTCTGGCTTGACGCCCTTTTTGAGACAACTGCCCAAGTTCCTCATACCAAATTCCTTGCATTTCTATGGCTGTTTGGGCCAAGTCCACAATAGCATGGTCAGACAGAGATAGGGCAATCAGTTATTCCAAGCCTTTCTGTTCTCTTGAAAGATGCTGAACTAACAGCCAGTAGGCCTGCCACAGCCAAGTCAAGGTAACCCCACAGCAGGGGACAGAGGTACTGAATCTGCCAGGGGAGGTGGCCAACACTCCTTGGGAGATTTGTCTGAATCCAAAGATGGGCCATGAGTTCACCAGCTGCAGGCTTCAGCATCCCAGGACAGTATGTTCCCCAGGGATCAGACAGATGAGGAGTATGTATTAGGTTGTTCTTGCATTGCTGTGAAGAAATACCTGAGATTGGGTAATTTATAAAGAAAAGAGGTTTAACTGTACACTTCTGCAGGCTGTACAGGAGGCATGGTGCCCACATCTGCTCAGCTTCTGGGGAGGCCTCAGGGAGCTTTTACTTACGGCGGAAAATGAAGCAGAAGCTTACATGTCACATGGCAAAAGGAGGACCAAGAGAGAGAGTTGGGGGTGGTGCCACACACTTATACAAGCAGATCTTAAGAGAATTCACTCACAATAGTGAGAATAGCACCAAGACATGAAGAATCTGCCCTGTGACCCAAAGGCCTCCCACCAGGCCCCACTTCAAACACTGGGGATTACAATTCAACATGATATTTGTTAGGGATAAATATTCAAACTATATCAGGGTGTCGTCCTGGAAACCTGAAGGTACCACTCAGTGCATACTCTAGGTCCAGAATGAAGCCAGGAGGTACCCTCTCTCTCATCAGTGCCACAAGGATATGTAATTATACCCCTGCTTCCCTCCATACAAATATCATCAGAAAAGATGACAGGACCTCTTTGGGAGGTATTATAGGAGACTTATACTATCGAAAGGAACTGAATGAAATTGAACTATATTTGGAATAGGATTGGACACTTTGGTTTTTTTTTTCCTGTAACCTAACAGGTTGTAGTGGTTTTAAAATACATCCACAAATTCATTGATATGCCTTCAAAGGATGCATCTAAGTAAGCTCTGGCTGCCACATTAGGTTTCAGATGTGAAACCTAATCCACCTTCCCTTGAATGTGGGATAGACTTAGTTACTTCTTTCTAATAAACAGGATGTGACAGAAGTGATTCTCCGACAGTTTCTACCTGGCTCTCACCTTCTTGGATTACTTATTCTGGGCAAGCCAGCTACCACGTCCTGAGGAAACTCAAGCTGCCTTGTGAAGAGGCCCACACATAGAAAACTGAGGCTTCTCGTCGACCAGCACCAACTAGCCAACCTTGTGAGTGAGCGGCCTTGGAAGTAGATTCTCCAACCCTAGTCAAGTGGCCGTACCCCTAGCCAACATCTCAACTACAGCTTTGTGAGAGATCTGAAGCCAGATGGCCTCGTTAAGCTGCTCCCAAATTCCTGATCCACAGAAACTATGACATAATGTTTTTGTTTGCTTGTTTTCTTTTTTAAGCTCTGTTGAACTTGATATTATTCTTTCAAGATACTAAACTGTGGGGAATACTGGTATGCAGTAATAGATGACTAATAGGTGAAAACTCTAGACAAAAGAAAGGACCTACATCTTCATGAGATATTGGAACTGTAGTGAGTTAAATAAGTGTCTTTGCTATACATGTGCATCCCTAATGTGGAAGATACATGGTTTTATTAGGAAAAAGAACATTAAGAAGGGGAGAACATAGTTAAGCACATAACACTGTTGTCTAAGGAGAAAAAGAAAGCCCCTTAGGTCAAGATGGATTTGTTATGACTCAGGGGGAAGTACAGGGAACTCAAGAACAAAAAGTGGCAGCCAGACCTTAGATAGGACTGAAACAGGGTCCTGAAAGTGGTCAGAGTCAAGGTAGCTACTGACTCTTTCTTTCTCTCTGAGGCTACATGGCCTGCTGCCTCCAATTCTGTCTCTTCATTAGCTGCATTCACTGGCTTCTCTTGAGAGATCAACTAGTTCTGTTTGTCCCTTATTGTATTACTGGCTCCAAAATGGCTGCCCCTTGGAGGCAGCCATTTTGGTGGCCTTGGAGCTGAAATTCACATGTCCTTATAAATTCAATGCTCCTGTCAGAGTGACCCAGTCTCTCAATGTTCTGACTCTAAATTCTTGGGAGGCAGAGTCTGTTTGACCCAGCCTAAGTCAGATACAGAGCCAGTTCCAACCAGATGGGAGAACAGGATGGAGAAGAGTTCCCATACTACCTTCTTGGCACTCTCTAAAAAGGGCTGTTGGTCACTTCTTTTTTTTTTTTTTTGAGACAGAGTCTTGCTCTGTCGCCAGGCTGGAGTGCAGTGGCGTGATCTCGGCTCACTGCAACTTCTGCCTCCTGGGTTCAAGCAATTCTCCTGCCTCAGCCTCCCATGTAGCTAGGACTACCGGTATGTGCCACCATGCCCAGCTAAGTTTTGTGTTTTGTTGGCCACTTTTATAAAAGGCAAGGGCAAACAGAAGGAGGAATGACTGACAGATGAAATGACTGGTATCATGGTGTATGTTTCCAAAATTCCATTAACTCTCCAGAATGAGCCTGCCAATAGCTCTGGTCTAAACTCCTCAACCCCTATGACTTCCATTTCACCTCCATTTGAGTCACCTGCTGAACAACCATGCCCTTCACACTGCTTGTACTGCTTCCATATGTCCACTGTGTTGTTTCATGCCTCCGTGGCTTAGACTTGACACAGTTTCTCTGCTTTGTCCTCCTTGTGAACATCTACTCTTTCAAGCTCTGATGGGTTTTATCTTATCTACAGTTCTATTTCTCTCCTACTCCATACCCTTCCAAAATAAGTTACTCACATCTTCCTTTTTGCTATAGTACTTTAATTTTCACATACAGTACTTAAATGATTGCATAGAGCTCATAGATTCTTGCAGGGTGGACGTCATCCAATTCATCTTTATACCTCTAGTATCTAAAACAGTAAAGTAGGTGCTCAACAATAGTGTAACAGCACACTGAATAAGCATGACTTTTGAGATTTACCTAAAACCACTTCATTTTATTTTCCACTGTCCCTTTGAAACTCCCTTCAAGGGTGTTTGGTTGCAAGGTTGGTTCTTCTCGTATTCCTGAATTAAAACTTGGGTGATCCCGTTACTTTTTCTGGTCACTTTTAGTTAAGAGATGGTAATAACTAAAATATCCAGTCTTGTATAACAGTCAAAAGTTGGCACCTGACTTAGTTTAGGCATTTCTCCCTCCTCCCAGTTTGTGCCTTCTGTAGACAGGGAAGCCTAGATTCTCTCTTTTCCTGACTTGTTTCCTTACATCTTGCCGCTCCTAGTTTCTGATCCCTCCAGGGTTTGAGAGGAGGATGAGCAATACGTCTCACTTTGTTGGTACTATCATTAGCTGCCATCACTTTCCCTGTACCTCACAGGTATTAAAAACAGATTCCTTATCTCATGGGCACTTACGTGGGTTTGTGGGGACAAACCTCTACTTCTACGAACTTTTCAACTACAATTCATTTGACCAGCAGGCCACTTACCCTAACTCCAGAAAGACCTTTGGCTTTTCCCTGCTGAGGTCTGTTCCTGTCTTTGGGTGGTCATCTTGGTCAAGTCCAGTGATGACTCCCTGCTGGCGTCTCTCTCTCTCTCTCTCTTTTTTTTTTTTGTAACATACATCTAGTTTGCAGGAAACACATATGCCTTCTTTGTCCTGACAAATTCTGGGAATGAAAGTCCATCTTTCTGGGAATGTAAGTCCTCTCTATCTTTCTTTCTTTGAAGACAGAATTTCGCTGTTGTTATGTAGGCTGGAGTACAACGGTGCAATCTCAGCTCACCACAACCTCCGCCTCCCGGATTCAAGCAATTCTCCTGCCTCAGCCTCCCAAGTAGCTGGGATTACAGGCATGTGCCACCACGCCCAGCTAATTTTGTATTTTGGTAGTAGAGATGGGGTTTCACCATGTTGGTCAGGCTGGTCTCAAACTCTCAACCTCAAATGATCTGCCTGCCGCGGCCTCCCAAAGTGCTGGGATTACAGGTGTTAGCCACTGTGCCCGGCCTCTCTCTTTCAACCTGTAAGAGTGCTCAGGTGGAAGACAGTCATCAGTCCAATGTGTTCACCTAAACTCTGGGAAGCTTTCCAAGTGGTCTCATTGAAGGCCCCTTTCCCTAGTCTCTGAGTGAAGAGCTAAATCCGCTTCTCTTCTTTCTTAGTGATGAACTCCTCACAGCACTCCAATAACTCCATTTAAATATCCTTCTCAAAACCCCTTTCCACTGGACATGATGGCTCATGCCTGTAATCCCAGCACTATGGGAGGCCGAGGCGGGTGGATAGATTGAGCTCAGGAGTTTGAGAGCACCCTAGACATCACAACGAGACCCTGACTCTATTAAAAATAAATAAATATGTACAAATTTTTAAAAACACCTCAAAACCAAAAAATTCTTTCTCAGCATTCACTCTTGGCTCTTTTAGGCCCTTGATATGGGTGAGAGTTAAAGAGTAATCTAATCAGTTCTCACCCTTGTACACTCTGTGCAAGTCCCACAGAGTGGCCTCCCTCTGGTATCTCCTATCTTAGGATGTAAGGCAGCACTGCTATTTTGAGGTACTTTTATAAGAGCTGTTAAACTGTTTGCCACTTGAAGTTTTTCTATTTCTAACTTTCAACCTGCTTCTCTCCTCACCCAGTGTCTCCTACCCTTCTACCACATTCTGTTTTTCACTTCTGCACAATCTGCTCTTCCCCCAGTTCATAACCTCCAGCGCAGTCTCTGAATTCTGTGTCTCCTTATCTGGCCAACAGTGTTTAGCCATTTCACCAATGCTCTTGATAGAGACTCGACAAACTAATGTCTTTGTCTTTTCCCTGTACCCACTTTAGCAATCTCTGATCCTGGTAACCCCTAATAGCCTCTTTCTCTGTTTCTGTTCTTGCCCTTGTGACTGTTGATTGAAAAGTTCACAAAGCTATACTGATTGGACCCAGCACAGACTGATATTTTCTAATTTCAACTGGGCCACCTACGGCTTGGGCAAATCTTTTGTTCAGTTATTGTGATTATTTACCACATCCCAGGATAACACTCCATTCAGGATCCCAGGCTGCAACTGTAATAATAGGAGACACATTTTTAGAAGATACATCATATCATCAAGCTTCCGAGTACCTGACCCAAAATACTTTTCTTAGAGTAAAAAATACATTGCAGGTCCAGAGTGGTGGCTCATGCCTGTAATCTCAGCACTTTGGGAGACCAAGATGGGAGGACTGCTTGAGCCCAGGAATTCAAGATCAACCTGGGCAACATAGTGAGACCTCATTGCTATATATAAAAAACAAATAACAGAATTAGCCAAGAGTAGTGATGCCTACCTGTGGTCCCAACTACATGGCAGGCTGAGGTGGAAGGATTGCTTGAACCCATGAGGTCAAGGCTGCAGTTAGCTGTGATCACACCACTACACTCCAGCCTGGGTAACAGAGTGAGAACCTATTTTTAAAAAAAAATGCATACAAAAGAAAAGCCCACTTATATTCAAGGAAGGTAGTCCACTTACTGAACTATATCAATTATATTAAATTTTATTTATTTATTTACTTATAGAGAAGTTCTCACTCTGTCACCCAGGCTGGAGTGCAATGGAACAATCACAGCTCACTGCAGCCTTGACTTCTCAGGCTCAAGTGATTCTCCTACCTCAACCTCCCAAGTAGCTGGGACTACAGGCATACACTACCACACCTAGCTAATTTTTTGTGGAGATGGGGTTTCACCATGTTGCCCAGGCTGGTCTTGAACTTCTGGGCTCAAGCGATCTTCCTTCTTTGGTCTCCCAAAGTGCTGGGATTAACAGGCATGAGCCACTGTGCCCGGCCCAAATTTAATTTCTTACATCCCAAAAAGAGGCAGAAAGAAAGATGGACTGGATAGCCTCATTTATAGAACCAGAATCCCATAATGGTACAATATGAAAGTTTCTGAACAAGGTCCAACAGGTATTTGAGATCAACAAAGCAGAAAAGACCTAACTATAGTTTGTTTTTTTCTCCCCCCAACTGGGTTTAAGCCCCTTTCTTTTTTCCTTCCTGAGCAAGAGTACTAGCGGCCTCCAGCAACTGAAAAAGCCCTTAAGAAACTGAAGCATTACTTGTCTTCGGCTTTAGTTCTGGCTCACTATATCTCATAAAAAACTTTAAAGACAGAGACCAATGTGTCCAGCATTCCTATCTGTCCCAGGAAGACTCTCACTCATTTGTGCCTGATTTTCAAGAAAAGGAGCCCAATTAAACACAAGTAACTTCATGTAGCAAAAGATATTCTTGGCCATTCTCACTATGCATTTGTCTTATACTGAATAACTAAAGTAGTATGGTGACTTCAACTTCTGAATTATTTATAAACCTAGAAACCAGAATTGTCCTACTAGTAAGTAACTTGCCTCTTAGAAGCAGAAATTCCTGACCATGAGACTTCTCCTATTCCAAGTGATTCTCTGTTCCCTGAAAGGCTACAAAGACAGGCTTGAACCTCACCTTTCTCATCTGTTAATAACAAAACCACTTGTGTGGTCAGAGCAGCCACAGCAACCCTGATAGGCTATGGGAAAAAGCTTCATTATCAATGCCCTGCTGCACATGCATTCCCATGTATAGTAGCCTCTCATTGGAAAATAACATTTCAATCATGCCTTGATGCCCTCCCCAACCAATGAGGCAATGCAAGTTGTAAAGGTCCGTCCCAACCCACTACTGCCATCAGCCCTGCTGATGGCCCAAGATTCACCATGTGTAATGCAATCAAGACATCATCATCTGTGTTGCCTGTGCTAGATCAAAAGACCAGCTTGGAAGACTGAAACTCTTCTATCTCTATAGCTAATCCTGTGTATCTCTGGCAATTATCCTAATGGCTTTATCAATGACCTTTCCCAAATTAGTATGTTAACCCCATTCTTATCACAGTGGCCTCCCTCCTGAATAGAGCTCATGATGCCCTACTTATCTGCCTGTCTCAAGCTCTAAACTTTATTCTTCCAGAAATTTTTCAAATATATAACCATCCAGATCAGGAGATCTTAAGCCACAGGTTTCTTTTCTCCTTCTACAGGGAACTGTTATAGCAGTGGCTCTCAACCTTAGTTGCAAAATAGAGAGCTTTAAGAAAATACTGATGTCTGGACTCCACTCCCAGAGCTTCTGATTTAATTGGTCTAGGGTAAAGCCAGGGCATTAGGATTTATTTAAGCGCCCAAGGCGATTCTAATGTGTGGGCATGGTAGAATACCTGTCTTAAGGCTCCCTAAATACAGACAAACCTATGATGCATAGAGCATTCACAATTCAATGGGTAGGTGGCATGTACTATACACTAAGTTCTATGCTACCTCATTTTGTCATTACAATAATCCCGTGACATAGGCACTATCATCCTTATTTTATAAATAGAGAAATTGAGACTCAGACAGGTCACACAGAGTGATTGGCAGACCCTAAAGTCAAAGCCCAAGTCTGATTCCCAATTCTACATGCTTTATATGACATCATATGGAGATGTCATACCTCTCAGGGCTGGATGATCCCACTCCCCAAAACAAGACACCCAGGCTTTACCCCTGAAATCCTATTCCATTGCCTCCAAGGATTTTTCCTGCAGCATTTGCCTATGCACTTCATACATAGAGCCCAGCTGCCAGGATATACTTTAGGCTGCCAAAATGAAATGAAGTCACCTTCTTGGTAGGTGACTACCATGCCTGGCTCTTTACTAAAGTACTTCCATTCCGTATATTCACACCAGGATCCTTCTCCATCACTGCTAGCTCCAATCCTGTGGCTTTCCATATTTAGTTTTTCTTACAGATGAAGTGATATTGTTTACCTGTCAGCCATGCCTTTGTTGGAGTAAAATTATGCATTCCATCAGCATTCTTCTGTCTTGTACTCCAGACAGTTCACAAAGAATCAAAATATACTAGATAAGTGATATAGAATTGCTGCCAATATCAAGATGGACTCTAATATCTAGTGAACTGGGAGGCTAGAGGCTAGAAGTATGTACTTTTGTAAGGTGTCAGTGACACATCTGAGTAATGTAGTAGCTGAATGCCACCATTTTATTCCATGAAATCCACATTTCATTGCAGCTAAAGGGTAAAGCTGGTGAGAGGTGGGAGGGGCCAGGAGGCTCCATCCGAAGGAGGCAGACACTTCAGGTGTTGGGTGGCACCTTTAAGATATTGCGGGGCCAAATCCAATGCCTGTGCAGGTGTTCCATATATCCTGAGAGACAAAAAGAGGTCAGATCCCTCCGGACAGTTCCCAAATTCCTGACTTCTGTTATCGCGACTGTTCTCAATTCCACCTCAGCCTGTGTTCAGGACTATGGCTTTTAGAAACTTCCTCGTTCCACTCCATTAGGGGCTTCCCAATTTCCACCTTATATACACCATGTACTAAATGCATGCCATTTCTGCCTGTTTACCAACATGCATATAAGTTCACACTCCTTTAAGAAAAATGTCCTCTACTGTCAACTTCTTTCTAGGCTGGCCTCTCAGGTAGACTATATAGCTACTACCTTCATGACCTCTCAGATGTTCCCATCTTCTCCTTCCTACTGTATTACCTTACCTCACACTCGCTTCCTCTTGGTCCCCAGCCAACAAGTAAATAAATCCTTTGGCCCCTCAGATTTCCCTCTTATTCTACAACCTCACTGATTGGCTCTCCCGCTCCCACTCCTTTACTACTCGATTGGCTCAAACCTCCCTCACAGAGTTCACGGCCAATATAAAAACGGAAAGAAGGGACGACCATACACGCTTGTGGACTTTTTGCCTGCAAAATCTCGAAGAATGTGGTGTTGTGTACTTGAATCCATCAGATCAACGCGACGGACCCTTCCCGAGGGCCAAATCTGGCCGCCTCTCCCTAGGTGGAAAGTTTGGAAACTTTCAGACGCATGCGCAAACGTGCACTCGCGAGGTCGCGCTTCGCCTCAGGCAGATCTCGCGTGGTTTGGGGATGGCCAGCTCATGGCAAGATTTTCTGTGGTGTTGGGATTCCTCCTGCCCTTTTTTTTTTTTTTTTTTTTTTTTTTGGTCGCCTCAGTGGATTAAGATGAGTGCTGCAGTCAAATGAGAAAAGGTCAACACAAAAAATTAGTCCAATATAACTAGCCGACAGGCTAGCGGCGTTTCTCTGGGGCCTAGGAATTCCGCAAAGGAGAGATCTCTGCAAGGCCCAGAGGCCGCACAACTAGTTCTTAAGGAACAGTTTTTTAAAAGTAAAAATAAAGCAAGCCCGTTTACCACCTTGGAACCCGCGTTTTGTTTGCCTTTTCCGCTTTTCACTCTACGAAGAAGCCGATTGGCGGGTACCCAGGTTACCGTCCTGCTGCCATTGCGCCTGCACGGTGGTTTGTGGACCAGCTCAGGCAAAGCGCTGAGTCCCACTTCGCCGCGAGCGCCTTGGTTTTGCTCCCTTGACATGTAACTCATAATGGAAGTCGCGTTTTCATCTGGGAACACGGATTGGAGGTTTAAAACTGGACAGTGTAAGTGTCAACTTGAAACCAAGGAAAATAATGGTAGTGAAAACACAGGACACTCAGAAATCGGTGCCGTGTCAGAGCTGCCGTGTCAGAGCTGTCATGGAAGATGTTGATAATGAACCCGAGGAAAGACGATACCACCACCCTAACCAGAACTCCAAGTGGCAAGCAGCCACGGTTAGTCAAACGCATGGGTGGCATTTGGGTACCTATTTAGAATGTAGGCCCAGCTGTGGTAAAAATGCAAATAACACCAAACCTAAGGTCTTCTCGCTTGAGCAAACCTCGAGCAATATCTGCGTGACTGAAGACTGACTCTTGAAGCAAAGTAAAAAAACAGGCAGCTATGCAAAATTTGAAACTTAGAGATGACTCTCGAAGCACTAACCTGGGAAAGGATAAGCCGACAAACAGATTTTTGAAATGGTTTGAAGTTCTCTTCAAAGTCAGTTTCAGATGGCTTAGAAGAGGATGTTGCTTATAAAATGAGATCTGATGGAAACTTGTTTTACAGATATGACTGGATTGGTTTGAAAACAAAAAGAGGGAGGCAAACTGACTTTTTGAAAAGTATTTTTATGGAAGTATTTCTAATGATACATTTTAATGAAACAACCTTAAATAACTGGTAGATTCAGCCAAACTGGATCGTTATTATCTTAGAGTTGGATAAAAGCATAAATGTTAACAATTTGGCAATTTTATTGGACTCTTGTTATGTTTTGAATGATGAATTTGAAGACTTCAACTTGCAACAAGAAATTTTCTACAAGGAGAGTGGGATTTTCAAGAGCTATGAAATTAAGCAGAGAATATGTATGGACATGTGAGCAGATGGAGCCCAATTTTGAAAGCTTTGCGTGCGTCCAGCATCGGTCACAGAAAATCCTTTTATGTCAAAAAGCTAGCCTCTGGATTTTCTTATGTTCAATATGATGGTAAAAGTCAGTAAATCCAGCAGCTTGAATACTTACGTTTTAACACAAATTTGTACCAAAGTGGGAAGTAACTTTAAAATTCTGCTTTGTTATCTAGAGGTACTCTGACTTGGTTAAGGTAAGGTGAAAATCGATTTTCCAAGCCAGTATTGAACTGGCATTTTCATCATGAAGAAAAAGAAATGCAGATAAAGCGAATGGGTGTCTTGTTCACTTTAATGATTAAGTCTAACTCAGAAAGCTGGCTTACTTTGTCAAGGCAAACAACCGGTATTAAACAAACTGAATACTTTCATTGCACGTGATGAGAAGGCTTGAATGAAAATTAAGAATGGGAGTGGAAGAGCTGATAGAAGAACAGTGACTTCTTTGAGACTCTTAGTTCATTTAGATGTGATGAAAATTATAGTGTAAGAATAGTAAGTTGTCAAAATATTTTTCTTCACTCAAAGAAAAAAAATCTTCGGTGAGTAATAGACACTGACTGATGGATTGGTAACTTAGTCTGCCCTATGACTCAGAAAATATACTTATCAAAATTTCCACAATCAGTAGCTGAAAAAGTTAATCATGCCATTTCTTTAGCCAGTATTCTGGGATGTTACCCTGTGATTACCCTTTTGTAAAGTAGTGAAAAATTGCTGCCATTTGTATCCACATATTTATGGGAATCTGAGTTCTTGAATTATTGTGACCCTAGGACAAACGAAAGAAATTGCCAAATAATGACTCTGATATGCATTCCCAATTACTCAAACTTGGTTGAAACAACACAGTTTAACCTTACTTATTAACTGAATGAAAGGACATTTTTTTCTTTTCTTTTCTTTCCTTTTTTTTGAGATGGAGTTTCACTCTTGTTGCCCAGGCTGGAGTGCAATGGTGTGATCTCGGCTCACTGCAACCTCTGCCTCCCAGGTTCAAGCGATTCTCCTGCCTCAGCCTCCTGAGTAGCTGGGATTACAGGCATGTGCCACCACGCCCGGCTAATTTTGTATTTTTAGTAGAGACAGGGTTTTTCCATGTTGGGCAGGCTGGCCTCGAACTCCCGACTTTAGGTGATCTGCCCACCTTGGCCTCCCAAAGTTCTGGGATTACAGGCATGAGCCACCGTGCCTGGCCAAGGACATTTTTTTCATGATAGATAAAGCATTTTTTTTTTTGAGACAGAGTCTTGCTCTGTCACCTGAGCTGGAGTGCACTGGCGCCATCTCAGCTCACTGCCACCTCTGCCTCCTGGGTTCAAGCGATTCTCCTGCCTCAGCCTCCCGAGTAGCTGGGATTACAGGTGTACACCACCACTCCTGGCTAATTTTTTGTATTTTTAGTAGAGATGGGGTTTCACTGTGTTGGCCAGGGTGGTCTAGAACTCCTGGCCTCAAGTGATCCACCAAAGCATTATTTCAAAATTGAAAACATATGACTGGGTGCTGTGGCTCACACCTGTAATCCCAGCACTTTGGATGGCCAAGGCGGGCGGATCACCTGAGGTCAGGAGTTCAAGACCAGCCTGACCAACATGGAGAAACCCCATCTCTACTAAAAATACAAAATTAGCCAGGCTTGGTGGCACATGCTTGTAATCCCAGCCACTCAGGAGGCTGAGGCAGGAGAATCGCTTGAACCCAGGAGGCAGAGGTTGCAGTGAGCTGAGATTGTGCTATTGTACTTCAGCCTGAGCAACAAGAGTGAAACTACATCTCAAAAAAATTAAAATATACACATAAGATTTTAAGAATTTAGTATAAAAATGTAAAAATCTCAATACATTTTATATTGATTACACGTTGAAGTGTCACTTCAACATTTCTTTTTCTTTTTACTTTTTAAAAATGTGGCTACTAGAAAACCTAAATTGTCTCAAGTTTCTGTTGGACAGTGCTGCTTTAGTTTCTTGATTCCTGGGGCACATGATTCTTCCTTGGATGTATATACCCTTGAGGGTATTAGTTCCAATTAAGAGCAGTTTCATTAAAATTAAAAATCTGATTGAGGATTTTGCTTTTTTTTTTATCAGTCAGCTTTCCCCCAATGGGGGAAAATGGTTTTGTACCTTCATTTACACTTTGCAGTTTTACCACAGAACTTAATGTTGTAAACAGCTCTTGAAGCTACCAAACAAGCCTCTCTTTGCACCAAATGAAGGCATTCTTGCAGAATTTTTTGCTTTTTTTCTTAACATCTTTATATGTTGCTTAGGGTTTCTATTTAACTGTGAGAAGCTTGTCCCTGCTTGCCACAAAATGTTAGTGTGCTGGGAAAAATAATGAATGAAGCAATGTAATTTCTGAATTATATTGACATTATCTCCCCATTTACTGGTTGCCCATTAGCTAATAATGACTACATCTGTCATGTAAAGCTTTTATTGTAGGAGATAGAACTGTCAGTAGACAAAAGGGAGAGAAAATCCTAACCCTGTAGTTTCAAAGAGTTGGTACACAATTATGGGATATTTTGGGCAGTGTCCTTTCTATTCACCAAGTTAACATTTAGTTAATCGCCCCATTTGATTTACTCAGTTACCCCTTTTGCCCAGCTAAAATCCATTGAGTTCTAAAGACCCAGTTCAAAGGCCAGGCCAGGTGGCTCATGCTATAATTCTAGCACTGTGGGAGGCCAAGGCAGGAGGACTGCTCGACTCCAGGAGTTCGAGACCAGCCCGAGCAACATGGCAGAACCTTGTCTCTACAAAATACAAAAAATTTAGCTGGGTGTGGTGGTGTGTGCCTGTAGTCCTAGCTACTTAGGAGCTTGAGATGGCAGGATTGCTTGAGCCTGGAGAGGTCATGGCATAATCGTGCCACTGCAGTCTAGCCTGGTGACAGAGTGAAACCCTGTCGCCAAAAAAAAAATTAAATAAATAAATAAAGGCTACCTCTTCTGTAAAGCTTTTCCTGATCTTCCCTAGAGAACCTTCATAGCATTTTGCTTGTATCATCTTTTTATAGAACACATATTTGGCCTTATGTTTATGTTATTGTCTGATTTTTATATGTAGAATAATATTTTTAATTTGCATAGGTAGAATAAAGCTCCCCTGACTGAAGACAGTGATTGTATTTTATTCACTTTCCAAATTCCTCTGACGACTAGCATTATGGGTTTTACAGATTAGGTACAGTTAAATATTTGTTGAATTTAATTGTGCTGTATCCTAAAATAATAGAATACTAATAGAATAATAGAATAAATCATAGAATATTTCTAAAATATTAATAGAATAATAGAATCTTATTCTATTAGCAATAGAATAACAGACTAGATATAATAGAATATTTCTAAAATTTAAAATATAAGTTGGTATTTGACTCACATCTCTAGTGCTTAAAAAAAGTGCAACAGGGCCTGGTGTGGTGGCTCAAGCCTGTAATCCTAGCACTTTGGGAGGCCGAGGCAGGTGGATCACAAGGTCAGGAGTTCAAGACCAGACTAGCTAACATGGTGAAACCCCAAAATACAAAAATTAGCTGGGTGTGGTGGCTGGTGCCTGTAATCCCAGCTACTTGGGAGGCTGAGGTAGGAGAATTGCTTGAAACGGGACCCGGGAGGCGGAGGTTGCAGTGATCCGAGATCGCGCCACTGCACTCCAGCCTGGGCTACAGAGTGAGACTCCATCTCAAAACAAAACAAAAAAAAGAACAGTGGAACAGAACACTCTGTATAAAATAGTATTACAGAGTCAGGGTAAACACGTTAGAGTACGTACTGGTGGGTTTTAAAAATACATATTTTAAGTAATTGTGATTAAATCCACGGTAAATATAGACCTGTGGTAAATCTAGATCCATAGAGTGGTGACTCATTTTAAAAGACCCTGGTTTTCTGGATCTCCCTTCTCCCTTTACTCAGTGCCTTCTCTGCTTCCTCTATTTTACACCATGTTTTCCCATTTCTCTGCCTTGATAATCACTCAAAACAAAAATCAGTAAGGGATATCTAACTTTTAAATCAAAAACATCATAGTCACATTTAAAATCCTGAGAACCCAGCATTCCTGTTAAATAATGGTCATAATGAAGCTAGTAATTATTAACCCTGGCCCTCTAATTACACTATTCTACACCCCAGTGATAAAGGCATTAAAAAATGACGATTTAATTTTGTTCTGGTCTTTTCACTTGGATTTACAGTATACTGACATGAATCTCATCAGGACTGATAAACTGAACTTGGATAGAAGAGCTGTTAGGATGACTTAGGTGCAAAAGAGAATCTACTATTTAGGCAATCAGTATACGGTTTCCTTACATTTTCTATAATTTATTTCCTTTTTTTGTATGATGTTCCTATGCTTTTCCCACAGAGCTAGGAGCCCCACAAAAATAGAGACCATCTTATTTGCTTGTTTGTCTCTATAACTCCATCACTCAGCACAATGCCTGACACATTGTAGGTAATAAAGGATACATATTGAGTGAATGAAGCACACCTGGGATCAAGTAGCACATGTTCCAAATGAGCTTGGTTGGGGTTAGATTGCGCTTATATCGGACATGGAAAGGATCTATTACCTAATTTGAGCTTGCCTCTATGTCTGTGGCAGTGGTGGTTGGATAAGGTCTATTGGTTGTGAGACACAGTCTCACTTGTTACCACAAGTAATGTATGGAGTATGCGTGAGTGCGTGTTCATGTGTGTGACAGGAATTTTAGCCATAATGCCAAGTCCTAAGCACATGAAAAGCCAAACTATGGGACCTTGAAAGGTTTGCGTGTAAATGGTAATCAAAGATTCCCAAGGTCTGGGAATTTTAGACATCTTTGCCATAGAAGCCTATGGCCCCTTGCTCCAGCACATAGTGATTCTGCTGGCCCCTTCTCAATGCATCTGTTTTCTTCTTCCAGTACTTCCTAGTTCTTACTGTACTTCCTAGTTCTAATTCTTGGCTTAGCTAATAACCATTGTCTTTCTTTTGCGTAGAGCAGTCTATACCAGGCCCCATCATAAACCATAGTGCTGAGTCAGGAGCCCAAGCCAGTGCCTGGAGGTGGGGTATTTTCTCTTGGAAGGGGCTATAGGCTTTATAAGTTCCATGACTGCCATGTCTAAGATTCCTAATACCGCTCACTGGGAGCTATCTCTGAGATCTTCACTGGAACCAGGTGTACTTGCTAATCATATCTACTGGGTGCTAATTACCTACTTTGCATTTATTTTGTTTAGAGCATTAGAATTAGTCTCATTGGAGGATACAAAAAAGATTAAAGACTATATAGATTCATGTCTGAATTCAAGGTGATTAAGTTATAGAGACAGTCTATGTGTTGGTGTGTATGTGTTGGGGAAACACTTTCTGAAAGAGCTATGTTTAGTGGGAAAGGATCAAATTTAGGTTGTTATCTTGACTTTGCAACCAATCGTGTGAGACTATAGAGAAGTCACCTTTTATCTTTCGTTCTACTTCACTTGTTAAGGGTTGTAATACTTACCTTGACTGTATAGAAAATTGTTAAAATACTATCATGAGGCGGGGTGTGGTGGCTCATACCTGTAATCCCAGCACTTTGGGAGGCTGAGGCAGGTGGATCACTTATGGTCAGGAGTTTGAGGCCAGCCTGGCCAACACTGTGAAACCCTGTCTCTACTGAAAATACAAAACCAGCCAGGCGTGGTAGTGCAGGCCTGTAATCCCTGCTACTCGGGAGGCTGAGGCAGGAGAATCACTTAAACCCAAGAGAAGGAGGTTACAGCAGGCTGAGATCGTGCCACTGCACTCTAGCCTGGGCAACAGCGAGACTCTGTCTCAGAAAACAAAAACAAAAACAAAAACAGAAAAAATACTATCATAAAGTTGTTAAATTCAGATTATTATGTGGGTAATGTATGAAAATGATAAAAATGTTTAATAGGTAGAATCTATGCAAATTTAGAGTTCAATTAAATTTGATGGGGATTAAAACTCTTGTGTATGCATTTAGAAAAGCAGATTATAAATACGGTTGTGGTTTGGAATATTTGCAGGATTAAGGCTGACAGTTCTGGCCTTGTGCTGCCCTCCTGTGCTGTTTAAACAAAACAGCAGGTCAATTACATTCCTGCTTCATGAATGTTCCGAGATGTGGGAGGGTAGTCTGTCTCATTACTAACCCTCTTCTGTCCTCCTGTGGCCACAGGGCGCCTAACTATTTTGGATGTTTCTGCTTCTTCAGTAAAGGAAGGGAAGGAAACTATTTGGAAACATTCTAGGTCAGACAATCTAATCCTGAGTTAAGGAAAAAGGCAACTAATTGCAAATTGCATTTGACAATGGAGATATAATTGATTATATCGATTATATATTATGGGGACTAATTGGCTATTCTTGTCAAGCCTATTCTTGACAAAAAGGCTTTTTGTCAAGAATAAATAGAAATTCATCTTATTGCCCTTTAAAAACACTGGGAATTTATAATAAAACCTTACACGGTTTATTTGATGAATAAGATAGTGTATTATGATGGGAACAGAAGATGCTGTTCTACAGTGATTTTCTAGGCAGAACATTAGCCAGCTGAAATGTGGGACTCACAAGAAAAGCTAATTCTTTGCTAAGTCTTTTAGCATACCCTGCAAAACTGGTTACTTTCAAAGATAAGGTCATTTGTCAGCATGGCAATTTTTTTTTTTTATGAGACAGGATCTCATTCTGTTGCCCAGACTGGAGTGCAGTGGCATGTTTATAGTTCACTGCAGCCTTCAACTTGGGTTCAAGAGTTCCTCCCACTTCAGTCTTCCCAGTAGCTGGGACTACAGGCACACACCACCACACACCCAGCTAATTTTTGTGTTTTTTTGTAGACATGGGGTTTCACCATGTTGCCCAGGTTGGTCTTGAACTCCTGGGCTCAAGTGATTCTTTCGCCTCCACCTCCCAAAGTGCTGGGATTAGAAACATGAGCCACCAAGCCTGACCAGTATGAGAATTTTTTGATGACAGTTAAGAAAAGATATTGAAGGAAACAGTGTAAAACCAGGTAATAAAAGAGTGGAGGAAGGCCGTCAATATGTGGCACCTTTTTAATATGCTTGCTTCCCCATCAGCCAGCCTTCACCCCTGGCCACAACCTGGCCTGTTGCCAGACTGGTTTCCTGATCAGAACCTGTCTACCCTTTGCTTAGAGTAGGAGTGTGTTTGCATATTTTATTCATGTGGGTATAAGCATGCATACACATGACTTTCTCTTTTGAAACCACCCCAGTCAGGCTTTCACATCTTTACCAAAACTCCTCTTACAAGTCACAGCTCACTGCAGCCTTGACCTCCCTGGCCTCAATAACCAAATGCAATGGTCAGTTTTCAGTGCTCATCTTACTTGACCTATCAGCAGCATTTGAATCATTTGACCATGCTCTCCTCCTTGGAACACTCTCTTTACTTGATCCCTGGGTCACCTGTCTCGGCTCTCCTCCACTCTACTAGGGGCTCCTTCCCTGTCTCCTTTATCTAGATACTTCTCATTGTGATTTCTAAAAGCTGTAGTACCCTAAGGCTTACTGCCTAAGTCTTTTCTATGTCTAAACCCACTCTCTTGGTGATCTTATCTAGTCTCATGGCTTTAATATCATCTAAATGCCGTGCATTTCAAAATGTGTGTCTCCGCCATAGACCCTTCTGCCCTGCCCTCATATATCCATCTGCTTATTCGACATCTCCATTTGGATGTCTGTGGACATCTCAAACTTAAGAGGACCAAAGCAAAATTTGTTTATCTCTCAATCAACCCCATCTCAGCAACTGGTCACACCTTTCTTCAGTTGCCTGGAGTCATCATGAACTCTTTCTCACACACACAAACCATTCCCAAATCTTCAGCAAATCTTACTGGCTGTATCTTCAAAAAAACACATCTATCAACTCTCTACTTTTCTTTTCATGTATACTGCTACCACCCTGGTCTGAGGTCCATGACCCCTTATCTGGATTACTGCAAAGTCTACTGTGATAAATGGTGTCCCTACTTCTCTCTTGGCTCTTTAAAATACTTCTTACTCAGCAGTCAAAGTGACAAAAGTTACCCAAAGTCAGATCAAAAAACTCTCTGCTCAAGGATGATGTACCTCAATTGGCATAAAATCCAGTCTTTACCATGGCTTATAGAGTTTACATGATTGGGGTCTCTACTTCCTTCCTCTCTGACTTCATCTCCTACTCCCCAGCCCCCACTCACCATATTTCCAGCTTACTAGTTCTCTTATTGTCCCTCAACTATCCCAGGCACATTCCTACCTCAGAGCCTCTGGATTTGCTATTTCCTGTGCCTGCTACATAAAATTACACGGTCTGGTCCCTCATTCCATTCAGGATTCTACTCAAATATCGCTTTATTGAAAAGTCCTTCCTATTCATATAGCATGTGCCTTCATTACCCTCTGTACTCTTAACTAGTTGATTTGTCATGTTAGCACTTACAGCAACATGACCTATTATGCTTGTTTATTTGTGCATTGTCTGTCTTCCACACTTGAGTGTAAGCTCGGTTTCATGACAGCAGGGACTTTGGCTATCTTTGTTCTCTGCTGTGTCCTCAGAGAGTCTGGCATCTGGTGAGGGCTCATTAAAAATTTAGTGAATGAAGAAATGAACAAATATTAATGTGGATAATTATTCAGAGAGTTGGCCAAGAACAGCAAGTGGGTAGTTTCCAGTTTTGTTTTACGTGGAAATTTGTATAAACTGAAGACTAAGATCAGAATCAGGGGAAATGTTCTCCTTTATGTCTTCTCAACGTAAAACATAGAATGTACTTGAATATGGTGGATTGGTAGTAAATATGTTTATTGTTCCAAATTCCATATTTATGTATTTATTTTTTAGAGACAGGGTCTTGCTCTGTCGCCTAGGCTGGAGTGCAGTGGCACCATCATAGCTTACTACAGGGTCAAACTCCTGGCCTCAAGTGATCCTCCCACCTTGGCTTCTCAAAGTGCTGGCATTATAGGCATGAGTCACTGTGCCCAGCCCAAATTCCATATTTTAGTCATAGAAGTTGTCCACTTATGTTTTATCCATAGAAATTAAATTATGTATGTGATCATGAATCTACGTTTTGCTATTTAGTCTCTATTCTTTTTTTTTTTTTTTGAGATGTGGCCTTGCTCTGCCACCCAGGCTGGAGTGCAGTGCCGTGATCACAGATCACTGCAGCCTTGATCTCCCTGGCTCAAGTGATCCTCCCACCTCAGCCTCCTGAGTAGATGAGACTCCAAGCATGTGCCCCCGTGCCCAGCTAATTTTTAAATTTTTTGTAGAGATGGGGTCTTGCTATTTGCCCAGGCTGGTCTCAAATTTCTGGGCTCAAGCAATCCTCCCACCGTGGCCTATTTCCTGTTCTTATGATGCTGGCAATGCTGGTAAACTTGCATTTGTTCATTACATTTTACTTGGAAATGAAAATTTTCATCTAAGTAAAATGCCTGATGCATTTTTTTCCTTTAAATTCTGACCCCACTAGATTAGTTTTAAACCCTTCTTGAATCTAATTTTTTCAAAGATGCCATTTTTCCAGGCATTTGAGTCCCATTTTCCCCAGAGCCTGTGTTTTGTGAATAGTGCATTCTAAGTCAATTAAACCAGTGAAGGCTTAGTGATATAATTGGAAACCCATCAAGTCACTGCATCTTCTACAGTGGATTCTGGATTCAGCTTAAGTAGAACTAATAAGTACACTAGTCCTAGTGCCTTCTCTGCTCTCTTTTGTGGCTTTGGAATGCTTAATTCTATTTCAGGGCTTCATCTGCAAGAGAGGATAATAGCATTTGCCTCACAGACCATTCCCAAACCACTCAGAAGGCTGAGGCAGGAGAATCACTTGAACCCGGGAGGCACAAGTTGTAGTCAGCCGAGATCATGCCACTGCACTCCAGCCTGAGCGATAGACTGAGATTCCGTCTCAAAAAAAAAAAAAAAAAAGGCACTCTCAATCTCCAGTCTACATTACCTCATTAGTCTCTGCCTTACACCTCTTACACTTTACGTATTGAAGTTTCTCAAACTTGATTCCAAATTTTCAGGAGAAAAAATTTGGCTAGCCAAGTTTAGGTCAAATAACCACCTCCTCTCCCCTTGACTGGTCAACTTTGGTAAGGGAATATGAATAGGGTTTCATAATCTGCTGTCCTCCAGCAGAGGTTATTGGAATAGAGTCTGAGAAGGGAATACAGGACAGTAGAGAAACAATGAGTGTTGCATACCTCAAGTGTGATGTATAAAAATTAAGAATACCACATGTGGCTGGGCGCGGTGGCTCATGCCTGTAATCCCAGCACTTTAGGAGGTCAAGGCGGGTGGATCACCTGAAGTCAGGAGTTCAAGACCAGCCTGGCTGCTATGGTGAAACCCTTTTTCTACTAAAAATACAAAAAATTAGCTGGGCATGGTGGTGTGCGCCTGTAATCCCAGCTACTTGGGAGGCTGAGGCAGGAGAATCACCTGAACCCATTGCAGTACCTGAGTAATTGCTAATCTACTTAGGATCGGACCTGGCCATATGATTAATGGCACATTTATAAATATGGATAGGTCTCAGAGACCCCCAGCAATCATAACATCCCTTCACATTTTGTGTCAGATGCATGTCGCCAGTATTGTCTCTTTTGCCCTCTTTTTATTTTCTTTAAAACAGAGTCTCCCTCTGTTGCCCAGGCTAGAGTGCAGTGGTGCAATCATAGCTCACTCTAAAGTTGAACTCGGGCTGAAATGGTCCTCCTGCCTCAGCCTCCCAAGTAGCTGTGACTACAAGTGTGCAACACTGTGCCCAGCTGTTTAAAAAAAATTTTTTTTTGTAGAGACAGGGTCTTGCTATGTGGACCAGCCTGGTCTTGAATTCCTGGCCTCAACTAAACCTCCTGCCTCAACCTCTCAAAGTGTTGGGATTGCAGACATGAGCCATTGTGCCTGGCCTTCTGTTGCCCTCTTAAGGGACATACATTTTCATTATTTCTTTTCCCTGGGGATTAAGTTAATTTCAGTGCTCATACTGACTGTGATAAACCAAATTCTTCACCTTCCCTATTCCCTATCTCCCAAACTGTTCCCTGTGCATTAGTTAGGAGTGATTTGAATGCTATAAAAAAGGGGCTGGGAGTGGTGGCTCATACCTGTAATCCCAGCACTTTGGGAAGTCGAGGCGGGTGGATCATGAGGTCAAGAAATTGAGACCATCCTGGTCAACATGGTGAAACCCCATCTCTACTAAAAATACAAAAATTAGCTGGATATGGTGGCACACACCTGTAATCCCAGCTACTCGGGAGGCTGAGGCAGGAGAATTACTTGAACCTGGGAGGTGGAGGTTGCAGTGAGCTGAGACCATGCCAATGCCAGCTTGGCGACAGAGCGAGACTTCATCTCAAAAAAAAAAAAGGACCCCAAATGTAATGGTTCAACAAAATAAAAATTTATTTTTTCTCTCAAATCAGGTCAGGGACCCAAGTTGAGGGTGGCTCTGTCATCTTCAACATGTGGCTTCCAGGGCTGCTCCAGTACTCTAGTATTCACCTTCCAGCCCATGAGAAAGGGGAACAAGAATGGCGGATTCTGAGGGGATCACATGGCAGGTTTTATGCTCTCGGCCTGGAAGACACATACCACCTTTGCTAACACTTTATTGGCAAATATTTCATCATAAGGACACACCTAATCGCAAAGGAGACTGGGGAATTTCATGGCCCTGGGCAGTTATATGCTCAGTTGTAATTCTGACACTGGCCAAAAAGGCAACAATGGATTTTGATGGACTGGATCCATTAGTCACTTGAGAGGCTGAGGCAGGAGGATAAACTGGAGCCCAGGAGTTCAAGGTTATAGTCTCTCCTATATTCTCCTTCTCTGTTACCTCTCTTAGTTAATGGCATTATTCTCTCAAATACCCAAGCTTGAGTCCTTAAATTCGTCCTCCCTTTCTCCATCTCTCCCAATCCTCTTATGTGTTCCAACTACCTAAGTAACCCTGAATTTGTTCCTTGCTTTCCACTTCCTCTACAGCACGACTTAAATCCACTGTATCTGTTGCTTGAATAACCCATTAGCCTCCAGAATTAGCCCCCTGTGTCAGTCTCTCCAGGCTCATCACACCCATCCTTCACTCTGTCGTCAGACACTACTTCCGAACACAAAGATCTGGTTGTCCAAGACAGCGTGGGCCCCTTAACATGCACCTCCCACCTCACAGGCAAGGCTGGAAGTGCCGTATAGAAAGCATCTGCAGCTACGCCTTTGTGGCTCAGGAGATTATGGCAGATGACTGCCTCCTGCTTTCTGTGCCAAGCCCTGTCCTCCTGGGCTCGGGGTTCTCTGCCTCATACTTGAACACCACAGTGGGACTGTCTGCCCAGCTTTTCATTTAGCCCTGTCCCTAGAAACGGTCTTCAGCACCCTCAGCCCTCATATCACCCTCAGCCTCGTCTTCAGCAGGTCACTCCATCTCTCAAATCCAGACTCCATAGCTCCAACCCAGGCCCAGGGCCCTGGCTTGCTTTTGCTCAGAAGGAAAGTTTGGATACTGATCATTCTCTTTACCATAAGCTCCGTCAGTCTGCAGCGCTTACTGAGCAACAGATTTTTTAGCATGCCATCCATGGCCAACCACTGTCTGATCCTATCCCCCTTACCATCCCTACCAATGCAGTCTTATCATCCACCATCTTGACATTTTCTTATTCTTCAAGTTCTGACTCATATATCACCTCTTCCATGAGACCTTCCTCTTTCTCCTTGCTTTGTACTTCATAGCATCATATTTTTCTACGTATTGCTTTCTACCTCTAGTTTATTTGAGATGATGTCTTGCACTGTCACCCAGGGTGGACTGTGATGACATGATCATAGCTCACTGCAGCCTCAACCTCCTGGGCTCAAGTGATCCTCCCACCTCAGCTTTCCGAGTTGCTAGGGCTACAGGTGCAGGCCACCAGGCCTGGTTCCTACCTCTAGTTTTTGTGCACATGGTATATACTCTCCACAGGCAAGGACTGTGACTTAAATATTTCTTTACTTCCCATATTGTTGAGAATAATGCCTTGGACAATACTTTACACATCGTATCGATCACTGCTTAAAACCTCCTAATGCCCCAGTGGCTTACCATATCACCAGGTCAGTGATAAAAGCCCTATCTACATCTACCTGGTCCTATCTGAGCCGATGCGCTCTCTTTTTTTTTTTTTTTTTTTGAGACAGAGTCTCGCTCTGTTTTGCCCAAATCCAGTCAGGGACCCAGAGTCTCGCTCTGTCTCGCCCAGGCTGGAGTGTAGTGGCGCGATCTGGGCTCACTGCAATCTCCACCTCCCAGGTTCAAGCAATTCTCCTGCCTCAGCCTCCCGAGTAGCTACCATGTCCAGCTAATTTTTGTATTTTTAGTAGAGACATGGTTTCACCATGTTGGCCAGGCTGGTCTTGAACACCTGACCTCAAGTGATCCACCTTCCTCAGCCTCCCAAAGTGCTGCGATTACAGACATGAGCAACAGCGCCTGGCCCTGAAGTTCCTATTACCACTCCCCGCTTGCTCGCCCTGTCCATGCCATGGGCCCCTCTGCTGTTTTGAACACATTAGGCAAGATCCCACTTCAGAGACACTTCATTTGTTCTTCCCTTTACTGGGATGCTCTTTCCCCAGATAGCTCTATGGCTGCTCTCTTATGTCTTCAGGGCTTCTCTCGAAGGCCACTTTTTTTTTTTTTTTTTTGAGACCGAGTCTCCCTCTGTCACCCAGGCTGGAGTGCAGTGGCAAGATCTTGGCTTACTGCAACCTCCACTTCCCAGGTTCAAGTGATTCTCCTGCCTCAGCCTCCTGAGTAGCTGGGATTACAGGCCTGCACTACCATGCCCGGGTAATCTTTGTATTTTTAGTAGAGATGAGGTTTCACCATGTTGGCCAGGCTGGTCTTGAACTCCTGACATTAAGTGATCCGCCCTCCTTTGCCTCCCAAAGTGCTGGGATTACAGGTGTGAGCCACTGCGCCTGGCCTCAAAGGCCACTTTCTCCATGAGGCCTTCCCTGACCACTTATTCACGTTGTAATCCTTGAAATACTTCCTTTCCCCCTCCTCTGTTTATTCTTTCTTCGTAGCATTTTTCACCTCCTTACACAGTATATATTTCTTTCATGTGCTGTGTTCATTTTCTGTCTCCCCTCCCCCTTTTGGAATGTCAGCATCATTCTAGTTTAAATCTGTTTGTTTACTTCTGTATTCTCAGAGCCTAGGATAATGTCTGGCATAGAGGAGGCACTCAATAAATATTTTTTGAAAGAAGGAATAAGCAAATTAATAGAAGGTGCTCGGTAAATATTTGTGAAATTGAATTAAAAGCGTCAGAAAGAGACGGCTGTGAAATTCCTAAACTCTAAAAATATGTGAGCTCAGAAGAATGGTGGTGTTGAGTGCTGCCTCATTATAAACATCCTCGAGGAAGGACTGAAACTGTGTGCTTGCAGTGGGAGGGGCCGCTGCGCAGGGAACCGTGAACCTTCGCAGAAAGATTCGGGGCTGCACAACTCCCCGGTGAGAGCGCTGCATCTGGGAGCTGGCGATGCCGGCGGCTTGCCCAACCACCCCCTCTTAACACTTGTCTGTGACACAGGTGTTTTTTCTTAAGTTGTTTTGGTCTTTGCCTCTCTCCTCAGCTTGTGAAGCATACAGAAATCTGGGATGGCTTATAGGACACTTCTCAGCTCTAAGTAGGAAAACAGCAGTGAAAATGGCAACCAAAACATCACTCAGGACCAGAGGTCTTGGGGAAACAGAGCTCACTTCAGAGCAGTGCAGCGTAGAGCTTTCTGTCTGCTACCAGGCTCCGCCTTTAACACTGTTTATCTGAAAATTTTCTCCCTGGCTTACTCGCTTGCAGCTGCCCACTCTGCAGGAGGATGGCGCTCTGATCTCCCCGCTCCCTCTTCCTTTGGGGACTCCATAGTATATTTTTTGACGCTTCGTGGCTGCTACAGCAGACGCTTGCATTCTCATTATTTGCTGTACAGATCTCCGGTGCCTTGACTGTAAACAAAACACTTTAGATCCTCGCGAGGTCGTTGTAAGCAAAGCCTTTCTGCTGGCAACCAGACCTCTTAAGGTGGCATGACTGTGACTTGCTTACTTGTCGAGATTAACAACAAAAAAAGCGACAAAATGGTGCTCCTACATATTAGTTGAAAGATTCAGCATGTGAAGGGGATCGAAGTGTTAATTTTCCACTTTCATATAAGACATGAATTCCACGAGTAAAATCAAACTGCTGTGGCAAGGTGAAATACTCTAGAATATCTCCATTTACATATATGTGGTAGTTTGGGTGTTTATGCATATGGATAGATGCACATATATAATATAGAGTTCCTGTATTGTCTAGAAATTGTTTTAAAATTTGGACAACTATTTAATTTCGGGGGTAAGGTACAAATTATGGTAGTGAGGCCTACCCTAATCTTCCTGTCCCTTCTCTCCCAGTCTTCAGTCCAATAAATTGAGAGCACTGAAAGTAGAAAAAATAAAGAGGATGAGACCTCCTGCTTGATCCTAGGTGAATTCTTTTCTGTCAGTTAGGTAGAAGTCCTGACTTTAAACTAGTTCTGGGCACTGCCTCTGGGTATCACCTCTGTTTTCTAGAGTGTGTATTTTAGTTGAACTAGTGGATGGTGATACCAAAGGCCTGTGACAGCTACATTTAAATATCAGCGACCACAGGCCGCATCAAGGAAACATCTGCAGGCAACCCAGGGCCTGGGAAGGAGCCATTTTGAGTTACTTGTAAGACAGCAGGACCTGCAGACTACAGCACAATCCAACCCAGACAAAACCCTGAACCAGTAAGGACCATCAGGAAGGAAAACAACAGAAAATGAACCAACCGGAGTGGTAGGAGACCTGCAGCTAGTCCTGCATCCGTTACCAACCGAATGCATGTCCCTGGACAGGAAACCTCTCTGAGAATTTCCTCCGTGGTAAAAACGAGAGGGTTAAACCACAGGGTCCCAAAGGTCCCTTCCAGCTGTCACATTCTGGAGTGTATGAGATGAGGTAGACACACAAAGTGGACAAACAAGATGTGGCTAAGAAAACAAGCTACACATGAAGTTCATCTGTTGCATAGGTGCATAAGAAAATTTTGCTTCTGGGTAATATTAGAACGGAAGGTTGGTTTCCAGTAAAATGTATTAACTTTGGCCCAAACCAAGATGATGGGTACTGGGCATGTGGGTAGGGAGAGCAGCTGAAGATCCACTGAGCTTTGTCTCAGGGCAGCTCTGCTCATCGTCCTACTTTACCTTCCACCACCGTGCTCAAGCCCACAATGAGAGAAATTTCCAGCTGCAAAAGGGAGCAGAGAAACACTGGAATACCAGTATCGGACATTAGGACATGGTTTGGTGGTTTTAAAAATCATTTCATCATCTGGAGTTTGACCCCGAGGGGAGTATTTTCACCCTTCAGCCCTCTAAAAGCATTCACTAGCATCTGAATATTGTTCTGAGTTTGTTGGAGCAGTAAAATCTGGTGAGAGAGAAGGGTGGAGGAAGGAAGGAGCTGTTGTATTTGGCGGCTGGACTCAGGTAGAGGAAACTGCTACAATCCCGGGAAAGAACTGAAAAGTAGAAAGAGACGAGTTCCCACACGCAGCCAACGTCCATGGCCTTAACTGTGCTTGGGAAGCAAGAGCCTGGGCCAGGGGTGTAACCTCGTTTTTCAAAACTAAATGTGCCTGAGACAGCTACGAAGTTTAATGGACTTGAGAGACTACTCGTTTTTTTTGTTTTTTTTTAATCTTGAGTTCCTTTCTTATTTTCATTGAGGGAGAGCTTGAGTTCATGTTAAGTGTCGCGTCTACTCCTGGCTAATTTCTAAAAGAAAGACCTTCGCCTTGGCTTCTTCCCTAGGCCTCCCTACCTCCCCAGGGATGGCAGAAACTTCTGGGTTAAGGCTGAGCGAACCACTGCCCACCGCCTCCACCCACCCCTAAGCTAAGGCAAACCGGCAGGGACGGTGCCCAGCTCCCCAGCAAACGCTCCACGGCCTCCCCCACAGGCCGCGAGGTGGGGGCCACTGGGGAAGGCTGAGCTGGGGGCAGCTCGCCACTCCGGCTCTAAGCGAGCTGCTGGTGACCTTCGAGGTCCTCTGGTCTAGGCCCCCGGCTTCCCGGGCGAGGAGCGGGAGGTCGGGACTTAGGCGCCGCGGCGTGCCCACCAGCGCAGCGCCGGGCCCCGAACCCCAGGCCCCGCCCCAGGTTCCCGGCCGCTTGGCTAGTTTGTTTGTCTTAATTTTAATTTCTCCGAGGCCAGCCAGAGCAGGTTTGTTGGCAGCAGTACACCTCCAGCAGTCACGCGACCAGCCAATCTCCCGGCGGCGCTCGGGGAGGCGGCGCGCTCGGGAACGCGGGGAGGAGGCGGAACCGCGCCGGGGCCACCTTAAGGCTGCGCTAGCCAGCCTCGGCGGGGCGGCTCCCGGCGCCGCAACCAATGGATCTCCTCCTCTGTTTAAATAGACTAGCCGTGTCAATCATTTTCTTCTTCGTCAGCCTCCCTTCCACCGCCATATTGGGCCACTAAAAAAGGGGGCTCGTCTTTTCGGGGTGTTTTTCGCCCCCTCCCCTGTCCCTGCTTGCTCACGGCTCCGCGACTCCGACGCCGGCAAGGTTTGGAGAGCGGCTGGGTTCGCGGGACCCGCGGGCTTGCACCGCCCGGACTCGGACGGATTTTGCCACCCCCTCCGCTTGCCTGGTCCCCTCCCCTCCCCGCCTTCCCACTCGCCAGTCCACTTGATCAGCGGAGACTCTCGGCGGCTGGGCAGGGGCTTCCCCGCAGCCCTTTCCCGCAGACCCTGCGCCCTCCTGTAGCTCGGGCCGTGGCTCGTTGGGGTCTGTGTCTTTTGGCTCCGAGGGCAGTCGCTGGGCTCCCGAGTGGGGTTCGGGCTGCGTAGGGGCGTTTTGTTTTGTTGTTTTTGAGAGTGCGAGAGAGGCGGCAGTACAGACCCGGGGGGAAGATGTCAAACGTGCGAATGTCTAACGGGAGCCCCAGCCTGGAGCGGATGGACGCCAGGCAGGCGGAGCACCCCAAGCCTTCGGCCTGCAGGAACCTCTTCGGCCCGGTGGACCACGAAGAGTTAACCCGGGACTTGGAGAAGCACTGCAGAGACATGGAAGAGGCTAGCCAGCTCAAGTGGAATTTCGATTTTCAGAATCACAAGCCCCTGGAGGGCAAGTACGAGTGGCAAGAGGTGGAGAAGGGCAGCTTGCCCGAGTTCTACTACAGACCCCCGCGGCCCCCCAAAGGCGCCTGCAAGGTGCCGGCTCAGGAGAGCCAGGATGTCAGCGGGAGCCGCCCGGCGGCACCTTTAATTGGGGCTCCGGCTAACTCTGAGGACACGCACTTGGTAGACCCAAAGACTGATCCGTCCGACAGCCAGACCGGGTTAGCGGAGCAGTGCGCAGGAATAAGGAAGCGACCTGCAGCTGACGGTAATGGCCCCTTCCCAACCGTAGATTGTCTGTGTCTGGGGCCCCGCTTTGCCTGCTGGAGGGTGTTAACCTCAGCTTGCTTTCCGGCGTATTCTGATTTAGCTTTGGAAGAGCGAACTTTATTGGTCTTAGGTTTCCAGTGCCACCTGACCCACTGCTTGTCTGTTTGTGACTTTTAAGTCAGAAAATGGGGATGGTAAGAGCCGATAATTTCCCTGATTTAATACATCGCGGTCCCTCCCACTAGCCAGGTTTAGGTATGTGACAAAGTTGGGATGTTTATCAACGGTCCGCCTCCTGGCTAGCGAGAGCGCTCTGGGGCGGAGAATGCACTTTCTGTTTTTTGAAAACAACCTCATTTTGTGCCCTTAAAGGCCACTTGGGATGACGGATCCAGGATTGTGGGTGGAGGTAGTGGGTTTTTCATCTCCTAAATATCGGGCCAACTTCTGCCATCCATTGTTTTTTCTAATAAAGATTGTGTGTTCTTTTTAAAAATTTCCCCCACTCTTAGATTCTTCTACTCAAAACAAAAGAGCCAACAGAACAGAAGAAAATGTTTCAGACGGTTCCCCGAATGCCGGTTCTGTGGAGCAGACGCCCAAGAAGCCTGGCCTCAGAAGACGTCAGACGTAAACAGCTCGGTGGGTTGATCACTAAAGGAGCACGCACTGGAACCCGGGGCCTTCAGAACTCAGGATACCTGATCTTACTGTTTGCTGGCAGATTAAAAGCCTGTGGGGTTTTGTTTTGTTTATGAGGTCAAAAAAGTAACGATTGGGAAGGCTGGGAATCACTGTGGGGATACTGTAATTCTTCAAAGTTTCTTTGCCCGAAGATACTTTCTTTTGAAATGGTAGATCAGAGCAGCTGCTGTAACCAAGGCCCCATCGGGAAGGAAGGTCATTTTTCTGTGAGTCCCACTGAAACATATAACAATAGGTTCTTTCCCCATCTGAACAAGAATTGGGGTACTCCCTCAGTCCCACTTCATGAGAATTAATTTCCCAGAGGTTTAGCTTGTGTTAGTAACATTTTTGAGCCATACATGGAAAAATGGCAAATACATAATTAAGTTTAAATTTTGAGGGGAATATTTGGTAGAAATTGCTCACCTTTGGTGATGCAAGGGATTAGAGATGTGAATAGGGTGCTATGTTGTGTTCTATCTTTGATATTTTCATAAACGGTCACTTTCTCTGTTCTGGAAAGTTTGTAGAGAGAAGGAATCAGTATTTACAAAAAGCAAAATGGAAAGTAAAAAAATTACTAAAGTTTCTCAATTTCTGGTAACACTGAAGTTGCAAAGCAGAAGTTAAATTAACTCTGTCAGTAAGCAATCCATGAACACGTCAGCCAGTGTATGCTAATTGTGCTGTAACAGGGTGATTTCGATATTTGTAGTGGAAATAGGTAGTAAAAATCAAGACTGGTGACCGTGGGTCAACCCAGCACAAAGGAAGTGGAGATTTTTCCGTACTCAAGAATCTGATCACTGTTAATAGCTAATTTACATGGATTAGCTAGTCATAATTATCAAATTAACATACATATTAACAGTTTGTTAGTGTGTTATAGACCAAGACTGTGACCTCTTTTTTTTTAAAAGCACATACATAGCATAGCATATGAGGTGATCTTAATAAATGTTGATGTTAACTTATTAAATCCTCATTTATAAAAATTTTAACGGATTAAGGTGGGATTCAGGTTTGTTGTGTCTTTAAAGTGTGTGTGCGACTTCACGATACCTTATATTTTTCAGAGCTTATACAAAACAGTACTATAGAACCTCTGTTTTATAGCACCATATGAAGTGAGAAAGTTAGGTGAAAATTTTCCCGAAGCAGCCTTAACACTCGCAGCTCCTGTTGGTTTGTGACTTGTGACCTAGCTCATCAGATGAGCCACGAGAATCAGACCTGGATTTTGATCTAGCCCCATTCTAACATGTAGAGAGGCATTTGTTAGTAGTATTGCCAGTTCAAAGAA
Organism: Cacajao melanocephalus; assembly: GCA_963573385.1. Classification (NCBI taxonomy): domain Eukaryota; kingdom Metazoa; phylum Chordata; class Mammalia; order Primates; family Pitheciidae; genus Cacajao; species Cacajao melanocephalus. Next base: position 189,010 of record CAUYLG010030137.1, read on the forward strand.
TACTAGAAATAGTAGTAGGAACTTAGTCAAAAGGATTCATGAGTAAATTCTGCATATTAATAAAAAAAATTTTGAAAATGATGTTAATAAAATTTTTTTCTGGAAGGCCTTTGTAATTTTTATTCCTAATCATTTTTCAAATTTAGAAAATTTAATATGTCACAGGAGTAGAGAAAAAATTTTTTAAATTAAAAAAAAATTTAATTTTTAAAATAAATTTCTGAATAAAAAATTTGTAAATTTTTACCCTTAATTATTACAGTTTCCTAATTTTCCTGTTTCTTTCCCACTTGTCTGTGACCTAGATTCTTTAGACTAGGGTTTCTCAGCCTCTGCACTACTGACATTTTGGGCCGAGTAATTCTTTGTTGTAGGAAACTGCCCTGTGCGTTTTAGATTGTTTGGCAGTATCCCTGGCCTTTTCCACTAGATGCCAGCAGCATCTTCTCCCCCAGTGTGACAACCTAAAATGTCTCCAGACATTGCCAAATGTTCCCTGGGGGGCACGGGCAACACTGCCCACTATTAAGAACCACTGCTCTAGACAAAAGTACACAGCATCGGAGAGGGAAAAAATCCAGTTAAGAGATTTTTTCTTAGATGGAGATGAGTGTAGTCATCAAACTTAGAGTACATACATTTTTCCCCATCACTCAAGCTTATTTCCACACTAACGTAGTGACAAAATAATTCCTGTAGTCTATTGGTAACGTAACTCTAGTGCTTTTCCTCTAATTCTTCTGTCTTGTTTTCTTTTGCAGAATTAAGAATATGTTTCCTTGTTTATCAGATACATCACTGCTTGATGAAGCAAGGAAGATAGACATGAAAAATTTTAAAATACATATCGCTGACTTCATGGAATGGACATCCTGTATAAGCACTGAGAAGCAACAACACAATAACACTAAAATTTTAGGCACTCTTAAATGATCTGCCTCTAAAAGCATTGGATGTAGCATTATGCAATTAGGTTTTTCCTTATTTGCTTCATTGTACTACCTGTGTATATAGTTTTTACCTTTTATGTAGCACATAAACTTTGGGGAAGGGAGGGTGGGGTGGGGCTGAGGAATTCACATGGAGGGGGGGTATGAAGAGCTTGCTTTGATTTACAGCAAGTAGATAAATATTTGACTTGCATGAAGAGAAGCAATTTTGGGGAGGGGTTTGAATTGTTTTCTTTAAAGATGTAATGTCCCTTTCAGAGATGGCTGATACTTCATTTAAAAAGTTGCCAAAATTTGAACACTGGCTAAAGATAATTGCTCTTTATTTTTGTAGGAAGTTTATTCTCACTTGGTGATCTGGTGATCTCCTAAGTTATCTAAATTGTTAGATAGCTGCATATGGCTTTTTTTAAAAAGCAACAAAAATCTACCCTCAGTGCCTTCCACAGTCTCTTAAAGTTGGAATTTCACAGTTAATTATTTAGCAGATTGGTAATCACTCCAGGTGGTTTGGGGCAAAAATCCGAGGTGCTTGGGGGGAGTTTTGAATGTTCAGAATTGACCATCTGCTTTTATTCAGTTCGTTAACAAAATTTCTTCATTTTCTTTTCACTTTGAGCTGTGTAAGCACAGTCAAAATAATTCTAAATCCTTTGATATTTTTAAAGATCTGTAATTTCACATTAAAAAATGAAATAATTTTTAATTTAAAGCTTCCTACTCTGTCAATTTATCCAAAGGAAAGTGGTGTTTTTAAAGAAAGGTTCATGTAGAGAAAATCATACTTGTAGGATAAGTGAAATGGATACTACATCTTTAAACAGTATTTCTTTGCCTGTGTATGAAAAAACCATTTGAAGTGTACCTGTGTACATAACTCTGTAAAAACACTGAAAAATTATACTAACTTATTTATGTTAAAAGATTTTTTTTTTTAATCTAGACAATATACAAGCCAAAGTGGCATGTTTTGTGCATTTGTAAATGCTGTACTGGGTAGAATAGGTTTTCTTCCTCTTTTGTTAAATAATATGGCTATGCTTAAAAGGTTGCATACTGAGCCAAGTATAATTTTTTGTAATGTGTGAAAAAGATGCCAATTATTGTTACACATTAAGCAATCAATAAAGAAAACTTCCATAGCTATTCATTGAGTCAAATTGTAATGTGCTTTACTAAACTAGGTGTTTGACCTGGCATTCTAGTCATATTTACACAAATGTAAATGTGAAGTGGCAAATACCTAGGTAATTCAGGCCCACAACCCAGATGATGTTTTAAGTAGTCCGAATGTAGTTAGCAGTTACTGTTTTCCACTTAGCTCTGTGTGGGTAGACAAAACTTTAGAAGGTGAAAATGGAAAAGCTACATTTTCATATGAATAAGATTGTCAAAGTCTGCATTAGCGAAAATGTCTTCTAGGATATGAACATGTCAGAACCAAAAAATCCTTACATAAGGGTAGACTGATACACAGTTGCAGGATTGAAAATGAAAGTAACATGGTGACTTCTCTATTTACACATGCGAAGTGTTATGAGGAATTAAAGCAATTGTTTGGACCATCTAATATATAAATCTTGCTTAAAATATTCACACAGGGGCCCTTAAGAAATTGGTGTGCACTCTAGGTAGTTATTTTTGAAATTTAACTGGTTGTCATATAAAAATTATTTCAACTTCTAAATATCCTTGTTATAATCTACACAACCAAAAACTGGCTAATGTAAGTAACCAAATCTGAGGGTTTTGAGTCTCCATATCCATACAGCAGATATATATTTTTTACCGAAGGAAAAAAATATAAGAGAAAGCATTTTTAAAGTCAGATTACTAAAATGATTTCCTGTAATTCCACATTCAAAAAAAAAATGTGTTTAAGGTGTAATAGTAAATTAGTTCTAGGACTTATTTAGTAAGTGGGTAAATCGTAAAAATCTGGATTTGGGTTAAATTGTTTTGCTCAAATATCTACATTTCCATTTATCGTACCCCAACAGGAGCTCTCAAATAATACTTTCAACAGTTTTTGACCCTAAGATTTTTTTTTTTTTTTTTTTGAGCAGGTTGGACTCCGGCCTCCTGGAAGGGAAATATAGGTCCTTTAGTGGCTGGGCCACATCCTTCAAGTAGGTATTATTTTAATGAAAGACTAAAGGTGTTTTGTGATTTTGCTTAAAACTCGCATCCAAGAGTGTTTTTCAGAAACAAACTGAGGGAGCAAGAAAAACAATTCAAAACGGGGAGGAAGGAGTGGAGGGTCAGAAAATAATGAAAGTTCCTCTGAGTTAAAAAAAAGATAATTCAGAAAGTGTCTCTAACAGTGGAAAAAATACCGCCTGAATCGCTGCAGGCACCCCAGTCTCCTTTCCTAAAGAGGTCTCTTTAAAGAGAATTTTGAGAGTTGCGTTTTAGGAATGCGGGCCAGGGAGAAGTGGATGCTCGCCGCGCCAGGCACGTTCACAGGAACGCAGCCTCGAGTCACCGTATCCTTCGTCCTTTACCCGCCTGTGTCAAGCTTCCAAAAGTGACCGACAGTTCAGCTCGTCCTTCCCCGCGACCAGGTCTGCTGGGATCGCCGCGAACGTCCCTTTGCGGGGATGCGGCCGCTGGCGCCCGCCACCCCTGTCCCGGCTACCCAGGCCACTGCGCCGTCGTCTCCCCAAACGGCCCCGCAGTCCCGCGCCTGCCCGCCGCGGCAATTGCAAGGTCAGGCTGGCTGGTGCCTCGGGACGAAAAGGCCATCAAGTCTTGCTCCCCATCTGTAACGTGCAGACCCCGCACTGTCTCCGTCGTCGCGCAGAGTTCCCGCGCCCGGGCGCCCACAGGCCGCTCAGGGCGGCCGCGCCTCCGCCACACAGCTGGGCTGGGCGGTTTCTCAGAAACTTTCCTCCCTCATCCTCTCCTCTGCGCTGAGATAGCAGCGAAAGCCCCCACTCCCCTCCGCAAACGGACGCTCCACCTGAGTAACCGGCCGCCTCCCGGGCCGTGGGGATATTAGAGCTAAGGGGAGCGCCGTCCCGAGTTTGCGGACCCTCGGGCGCGGCAGCCCGCTCCCACCCCTACCCCAGGCTCCAATGATCCGCAGCCCCGCGCATTTCGAAAGCCCGCCCGGCTCGCCCGCGCCCAGGGAGGGTCACAGCGGCGCGCAGCCCGGGCCCAGCGCCACTGCAGCCCGCGGGGGTCCCCTCCGCCCTCACCCCAGCTCGGCAAAGTCCCCCCATCGCATCCCCGGCTGCCCGGCGCGAGGGCCTGGGACGGGGAAGAACTGGGGAAATGTGGACCTGGGGGCGTGCTTGGGGGACTTCGGGAACGTGGGCTTCACAGGCGGGGAGTGGGGCGAGCGGCCTCTCAGGCTGGGGTGCGTCCACCAACCCCGGCCTCATGGAGCGACTTTGGCGGAGGCCCGGGGACGCTGCCTTCGCCATTTCATCTTTATTATCACAGCGCCCACACTTGCTCTTCTCAAGCTCTCTGCACTGAAAAAGGTGATTCTAAAGCTCGTCTAGGATCTCGGGTCTGGTGTTCAGAGTCTAAATTTCTTTTTAAAACTTGCCGTGTCTTTCACCTGGGACACACCCTACGCCCACCCACCCCCCCCTCTCCGCCAAAAGGGAGGTTAAAAAAAAAAATCCTACAGGCGCAGCTGGGGGTGGGGAAGGGGCCCACAATCCCGCTGGAAAACCTCAACGGCCACCTCCGGGATCGGGGCTGGCCTGGGGGCCGGGCTGGGCTGGGGTGGGGTCCGCCGCGGGCGGACCCCGCGGAACCGAAAGTGCCGAGTTGACACGTAAGCCCCAGCCCCCCTGCCGCCGCCTGCGCGCCAAGCCTGTCACGCGTGGGGACACACAGGGCGGGCAGGCATCTGAGCGAGCAGTACAAAAAAGAATCAAGGCGTTGGGCGCGAAACCTCGACGCGCCTCCGAAGGAACGTTGAGAAAAGGCAGCGAGCAGGGCGCGCGCGGCCGGGACGCCGGGCCGGGGGATTGCATCATTGCGGCTCCCCCTCCAGAAAACGGGCTCCGAGCTGCGGCGACCATCATGGCGCTCGGGCCGGGCCGCGTCGCGTTCCCCGCGCGCCTGCCCCGCGCTCCAGCCGCGGCCCTGGAACCTGGGACTCTCATTTCGCAAACATTCTCGCCCTCTCCCGAGCGCCTGCCCCACCCCCTCCTTTCCGTGTGTGTGTGTGTGTGTGTGTGTGTCTGCGTGTGTGTGCGCGCGGGTACGTGTGTGTGTGCGCGCGTATTTTGTGTAGGGGGACTTGCAGATGATTTTTTTCTCTTTTTTCCCTCCCGTGCTGCTGGTTGTAAACTTGATTGGCATTGGCTGCGCCCACTGACCCCGATGCCGAGTCCGCTGAAGATTTAAGGTGGATCCGAGAGGCTGCAGTTTCAGGCGGAGTCTCGCGTTCCAGCTGGTTTGGGAGGTGGGGGGAAAAAAAAAAAAGCAAAAAAAAAAAAAAGCCCCGAACCGGGCGCCCGCCGCGTTTTCCGAATCCCCCGCGGTCCCAGCCCCCGCGCCCGCCGGCGCTCCCTCCCCGCCGCGCGCGCTGCGCGCCGCCTCCGCCCACCTCCTACTTCTTCCCCATTGGCCGGCGCTCGCAGTTTGAATTTTTTTTTTTTTGGGATGCTTGTTTTCTTGTAAAAAATACAGTCCCCCACATCGTGTGGCGAAACCTGCTTCGGCGTCCCGAAGTGGGGGTTTTGAGCCGGTTCGTGCAGGCAGAAGGGAGGAGAATGGGCGGAGCTTCTGTTCCAAAATTTTCCCCTAAGTGCGGTTGACAGTGTGCAGGCAGGCGGGGGTGCGCGGGGTGGTCAGCGATCTGCAGCCTCGCAGGGGCAGAGATGTAACTGAACCCGTTCAAGGATGTCCCGCGCGCCTTGTCACCGGGTGCGGGCCGGGGGTACTCGGAAGGCGTGCGGGCAGGAGCCTGGCGAGGATGCACCTTCCCCTCCCTTGGAAAGGTAGAACTGGGGAGTGCGGGAGGGTGAAAGTGGCCGGGAAAAGAAAGAACACCTCTTCGCAAAAAAAAAAAAAAAAAGAATGGGGGAGAGGGGAAATAGAAATAGAGGAAAAATGTGTTACTTCAACCGCCACTCAGAACCCATCATAATTGACCCAGTCGGTGTCATTTTTATTGAATTAAATTTTAAAAAAAGTTTTCTGGTTTCCAGAGTGTTTTTGCGGGTGGAATATGTTAAAACAATCTCAAGATAGGAAATGAGACTTTTGAAGTGCCTTTGATTTCTGGGTCTGGAAATTCTATTGATAAAATATGTGTACGTTAAGATTTAGGGTAACTTTTTTTTTTTTGGTAACACGTCGAATAGAAATGACATTCTTTATGAATTAGAACCCAATTATGTTTTACTTTGGGAACATTTTTAAAGTTTGTAATAAGTTAAATGATTCTCCCAATCACTGTGTCCACATTAGTGAAATTCTTTCTCCATATTAGCAAAATTTGCATGGATACATAACCTTTTTCTTTCTGTTAGTCTTGCTGCAGTCTATTGGACGATTTTAACCAGATATCCAGCTCTAGCCTTGTAACAGTTCCTAACTCAGTGGTGACATTTTTTAGTTCTTAACTCGCCCAGTCCTTCTTAGCCTAACAAACCTCTCAATTATTCAACCCAACTACAGTCCATGAAAGGCCATAAACCAACCTGATTATGCCTTTAGCAAGGCTCTGTTCACTTAATCTCGAATCCCACATCAATAAAGGTCTACTAGTCACTCCTCGCCTCCAGGTACCCGCCTATCCAGGGTGGACACTATAAGAAAACATGTGTGCCTTAATGGAAATAATTTTTTTGAGTTGAAGACAGGCTAGCCTCAGGAAGCAGTGAGCTCGCCATCCCTGGAGTGTGAGTCAACCACTAGTCTTGGATGACCCCTTGATAGAAACGTTGTAGACAAGATTCAAATATCAAATAGTATTTGGACTAGATTCAGACCCTTGAGAAACTATTTCTAACCTTGGCCTTTCTGGATTTCCACTAAATTAAGCCATTTTCCTTGCTCATTAGCATCTTGTAGAGCTGTGTGGCTATTTGAGTGCTTGAATGTGGCTAGTCCAAATTGAGATGTGCTATGTGACATAAACACCACGTTTCCAAGATTTAGTATGAAAAGAAAGTGTTAAATGTTTCATTAATAATTTTAATATGGATTACATATTGAAATAATATTTTTGTTATATTGGGCTAAATGAAATATTAAAATGGATTTCATCTGTTTCATTTTACTTTTTTGTGTAGTTACTAGACAATTTACAGATGTGGCTCAAATTATATTTCTATCAGACATTACTGTTGAAGACTAACACCTGTGGTAATTTAAGGCCCCATCTTTAACAGTGGTGACTCTTAATACTGAGGAGTAGGTGGTAACTTCCAACTGCCATCCTAACTTCTCAAATTAAAGTGAGACACAAACTCAGCCTCTGAAAGCTTTATTATTTATTTCTTCTTCTTCTTCTTTTGAAACAGAGTTTCACTTGTGTTGCCTAGGATGGAGTGCAGTGACATGATTTCAGTTCACCGCAACCTCCACCTCTCGGGTTCAAGTGATTCTTCTGCCTCAGCCTCCTCAGTAGCTGAGATTACAGGCATGCACCACCACGCCCAGCTGATTTTTTGTATTTTTAGTAGAGATGGGGTTTCTTGATGTTGGTCAGGCTGGTCTCGAGCTCCCGACCTAAGGTGATCTGCCTGCCTCGGCCTCCCAAAGTGCTGGGATTATAGGCGTGAACCATGGCGCCTGGCCTTTTTTTTTTTTTGAAGACGGAGTCTCCCTCTGTTATCCAGGCTGGAGTGCGGTGGTGTGGTCATGTCTCACTGCAACCTCCAACTCCTGGGCTCATGCAATCCTCCCACCTCAGCCTCCACAGTCACTGCAATAAATGTGTGCTCTGAAACCTTTTTTTTTTTTCCTTTGTAGAGAGAGTTTTGCTATGTTGCCCAGGCTGGTCTTGAACTCCCGGCCTCAAATGATTCTTCTGCCTTAGCCTTCCAAAGTGCTGAGATGACAGGCATGGACCACCACACCTAGCATCTCTGAAACCTTTAAATAGAATTCTGCCAACATCTAACACCTGTTGTTTAATCTTTAATTAATTTATTTGTTTATTTTTCTTTCTTTATTTCTTTTTTTTCTTTTTTTTTTTTTTTGAGACAGAGTCTCTCTCTGTTGCCCAGGCTGGAGTGCAGTGCTGCAGTCTTGGCTCACTGCAACCTCCGCCTCCCAGGTTCAAGCAATGCTCCTGCCCTAGCCTCCCAAGTAGCTGGGACTACAGGTGCCCACCAGCATGCCCAGCTAGTTTTTGTATTTTTAGTAGAGACACGGTTTCACCATATTGGTCAGGCTGGTGTCCAACTCCTGACCTTGTGATCCACCTGCCTTGGCCTCCCAAAGTGCTGGGATGATAGGTGTGAGCCACCCCCTTACCCCACCCCAGCCTATTTATTAAAGACGGGTCTCACTTTGTCACCCAGTCTGGAGTGCAGTGGGCATAAGCATGGCTCACTGCAGCCTCAAGCTCCTGGGATCAGGAGATCCTCTACTTCAGCTTCTGGAGTAGCTGGGACTACAGATGTGTGCCACCACACCCAGCAGTTTTTTTACTTTTGTAGGGATGGGGGTTTCGCTGTGTTGACCAGGCTGGTATTGAACTCCTGACTTCAAGTGATCCTCACACCTTCTCTTCCCAAAGTCATGAGATTACAGGTGACAGCCACCGAGCCCAGCCTGTTTAATCTTTAACACTTAATGTAGGGTTCAAGCCCAGACTATGGGAATATAGTATAGATATGTCTGATGAACTCATACTTGGTCACCACAGCTTTTCACATTATGGCAGTAGGAAGACTGGAGGCTGGGCACAGTGGCTCACACCTGTAATCTGCACACTTTGGGAGGACGAGGTGGGCGGATAGCTTGAACTCAGGAGTTCCAGACCAGCCTGGGCAACATGGTGAAACCCCGTTTCTACAAAAAAAAAAAAAATTGTAGCTGAATGTGGTGGTGCAGCCTCCCAGCTACTAAGGAGGCTGAGGTGGGAGGATTGCTTGAGCCTGGAAGCTGAGGTTGCAGTGAGCTGAGATCATGCCACTGCATGCAGGGCAACAGTGAGGTCCTGTCTAAAAAATAAAGAAAAAGAAAGATTGGAAAGTCCAATATGTTAGGAATGACTGGAAAAAAAATATTTAGACCCCAAACAAAACCTGCACAGGCAAAGCCTCACTGCTGCTCTTCAGTGGATGGAAAGACGGTGAGGAGACAGAGCAGTGTGCTTATTCTAAGATTGAAGCTCTAGCAGAGGCCTGCACAAGTGAAAAGGTGTACCATATTCTTGGATGGGAACACCCAACATGACAAAGATGGCAGTCCTCCCTAATTCATCTGCACCTCTTTATACTGAATTCTGATAATAGGTTCTGATCATCCTATTTTGTTCCTTTGTTCTAGCAGTCTGTTCACTCAGGATCATATTATAAGGACTGTAAATTTACAGTAAGTTTTAATTGCTGGTGGGACTGGTCCTCCGCATCTCAATGGGTCCCTTTACTTTTTTATTTTTTTCCCCAGAATTTTCCTGTCTTCTTTTGCTTGCTATTTTTCCCATGTGGATTTAAAATGAACTTGTCTAGTTTTAAATATAATTGTGTCAGCATTAAAAAAAATAAAGTGGGATTCTTATCGCACACATCAGGATAATTCCTGAAGAATCGAAGAAGATGAAGTAGAAAGAAATGAAACCATAGACATGCAAGGAGAAACCTCAAAGGATTTTAAAAAATAAAATCTCAGAGTTGGGGAAGGTATTTCTAAGTACAAGAATAAACATAGAATTCAAAAGATGTAGTTTTTATTTTCTTTTTGGTAGAGACAGGATCTCCCTACGTTGCCCAGGCTGGTCTTGAACTCCTGGCCTCAAGTGATCTTCCTGCCTTGGTCTCCAGAAATGTTGGGATTATAGATATGAGCTACTGTGCTCAGCTGGAAGGATCTCTTGAGGCCAGGAATTTAAGACCAGCTTGGGCAACATAGTGAGATCTGTTTGTTTTTTGTTTTTTTAAGACGGAGTCTTGCTCTGTTGCCCAGGCTGGAGTGCAGTGGTGCGATCTTGGCAGTGAGACCTGTTTCTAAAAAATAAAAATAAAAATAAATAGTTAAGCTATTCTGGAGGCGGAGGCAAGGGGATTGCTCTAGCTCAGGACCTCTGGGCTGCAGCTCAAGCTACAATGAGCTATGATTTCACTACTTCACTCCAGCCTCGCAGTTCTAAAAAAATAAAAATAAAAATAAAGTAATAGTTTAAATGGCAAGTACCACAATAAAAGAAAATATACAACTACTGGAACATTTTTATTGTTTGTGTTGTGACCAGGTTTCATTCTGCCACCCAGGCTGGAGTGCAATGATTCACTGCAACCTCGACCTCCTGGGCTCACATGATCCTCCTGCTTTAGCCTCCCAAGTAGCTAGGACAGCTGGTGCATACCACCATGCCCGGCTAATGTTGTGTGTGTGTGTGTGTGTGTGTATGTGTGTGAGAGAGAGGTGTGTGTGTGTGTGAGAGAGAGGTGTGTGTGTGTGTGAGAGAGAGGTGTGTGTGTGTGTGTGTGAGAGAGAGAGAGAGAGAGAGAGAGAGAGAGAGAGAGAGACAGACAGACAGGTTCTTGCTATGTTGTCCAGGCTGGTATTGAACTCCTAGCCTCAAGTGATCTTCCTGCCTCAGCCTCCCAAAGTGCTGAAATTACAGGCACGAGCCATCATACCTGGCCCGCTGGAAAATTTTAAAAGTTCCTTCATGTTATGTCTAAAAGAGTCTCACATAGTGTACTGGATTGCATTATTTGTGAGATGCTGTAGTGGTTCAATTTCAGGCTCTGGAATCCAACTGCCTGGTTTTGAGTCCAATTACTGAATGGCCATTTGCAAGTTACTTCACCTTTTAAAGTTTTTATTTCTTTGTCTATATAATAAGGATGCTTATAACTTTCATAGGGTTATTAAAAGTATTCAGTGGAATAATATATGTGCAGTATTTAGCCCAATACATGGTATATAATAATGACCATTACATATCTGTAAACAATCAAATTAATGGAGATATCCAGTCTTCCAGCCAGTACTATGTTAACCTTGTCAATATGTCTTATTATTTTAATTACTGCTGTTCTAACCATTAAGAAAAGTAAATATTTTAAACTGGCATTTAATAAACAATTAGATAGGTTAAAATGGTTAAAATGGTAAATTTTATGTATTTTTACCACAATAAAAATTTTGTAAGGCACCTTTTGAACTTAGTGTCACTTCTAATGATTTCTGAAAGGACTTGGTATAGGTTTATTTGCAGTAATAAATCAATATCACATGTACCCACATACATATGCAATGAAAAATTGGGAAAAATGTTTGCAACCCATATATCAGAAGGTTAATTTCTCCAATAAATAGAGTTTCTACAAATCAACGAAGAAAACACAAACCAGTAAAAAAGTAATCAAAGGTTATGAACACAGTTACCAGAAAAGGAAATATGAAAGGCTCTTAAATGAAACATGCTAAATTGTAAACTATTAGGATATAAACCAAATACAGGATATATAAATTTAGGTAAGTTAAGACACTCAGATATAAAGACGGCCACTATTCTTTCTTGACAGTTTAACCTTTGCTTCCCTCCTTTGATTTCTATCCAAGGGTGAGTAATATTTTTCCAGCTTCATTGGTGACCAAAGAAGCAAAGAGTTTGCATGTGTGGGAGCCACGGCCATCTTTCAGGTTCAGTGTAAAATCCCTCTCATCCAAATAATCTCATCTTTAGCTTAGTGGCATCTCCTTACTTTGTACATAGAAATCCCCTGTATCTGCTGGGCAGGGTGGCTCATGCCTGTAATCCCAGCACTTTGGGAGGCTGAGGTGGGTGGATCACGAGGTCAAGAGATTGAGACCATCCTGGCCAACATGGCGAAACAACATCTCTACTAAAAATACAAAAATTAGGTGGGTGTAGTGGCGCGCGCCTGTAGTTCCAGCTACTGGGGAGGCTGAGGCAGGATGATCGCTTCAACCTGGGAGGCGGAGGTTGCAGTGAGCTGAGATGGCACCACTACACTCCAGCCTGGTGACAGAGTGAGAATATGTCTCAAAAAAAAAAAAAAAAAAGGGAAAAGAAAATAGAAATCCCCTGAATCAGCCTCTTAACAGCCTGCACAACTGTAAGTATGTAAGAGGCTGATTCTCAACACATCCCCATCCATTCCTGCTTTTGATTTTAATGCCTGTATGCTACTGGTAATACCAGTCTCTCCAAAAGCATCATCTTATTCTGGCTTTTCCTTAAAGCTCTCTATTCTCTTTTAAAAGCCTCATGAAGAGTTGATTACATGATAAACATAAATTGTCTAATTAGTAGAGAGAAAGTATGTTATGCAATAAATGGTGTTAGGTTACAGGTAACCGTTTGGAGAAAAATGTCAAATCCCCCTTACACACACACACATTTTTAATTTTATATACTGTGCGTTTCAAGTGAATGTACTTTTCCACTGGGCACGGTGGCTCACACCTGTAATCCCAGCACTTTGGGAGGCTGAGGCGGGAGGATCACTTGAGGTCAGGCGTTCAGGACCACCCTGGCCAACATGGCAAAACATCGTCTCTACTAAAAATACAAAAATTAACCGGGTGTGGTGGTGTATGCTTATGATCCCAGCTACTCAGGAGGCTGAGACAGGAGAATCGCTTGAACCTAGGAGGCAGAGGTTGCAGTGAGCAGATTGCGCCACTGCACTTCACCCTGGGCAACAGAGTGAGACTCTGTATTTAAAAAAAAAGTATGTATTTTTCTACAGATTTAATTTTGAGAAATAGTCAGAAGCATGACTAAAGATATATTTACCAGAGTAATCACTGTAATGTTACATATTAGATTTTAAAAAGAACAAAAAAGTAAACGACCAAATAAAAGCCTAATTTAGATGTAGGATTACAGAATTGATTATGTGATTGAACCAACTGTAGTATATGCAAGAAGAGCACAAATTATAGCCATTAAAACACCCTGGGTAGCTTTATATGTATTAATAGTTATATGTCTTGGCTGGGCATGGTAGCTCATGCCTGTAATCCCAGCACTTTGGGAGAGCACGAGAGGCGGATCGATTAAGTCCAGGAGTTTGAGACCAGCCTGAGCAACATGGTGAAACCCCATCTCTACAAAAAAATACCCCCCCCCCAAAAAAAAAATTAGCTGGGTTTGGTGGCACAGGCCTGTAGTCCCAGCTACTCAGAAGGTTGAGGTAGGAGGATCACCTAAGCCAGGAGGTTGAGGCTGCAGTGAGCCATGATCTCGCCACTGCACTTCAGCCAGGGTGGCAGAACAAGACCGTGTCTCAAAAAAAAAATGTTATACGGCTTAATATTAAAGTTTCCATAACACATTAAGGCCAAAAGCAGGCACAGAACAGTATGAAAGTATTTTTGTGAAAAATTTTAAAATTCACGTGTATATAGGCATACAATTGTCCTGGAAGGTTACCCATCAGATTAACATCTGTAGTTCCTATTTGTGAGGGCAAGATTATGAAGAGACTTTCCCTTAAATGTTTATGTACTGTTTGCATTTTTAACAGTAGATTTTAACAGGGAAAAAACTATAAAGGTATTTCAAAAAAAATTTTTTTGAGACGGAGTCTCCCTCTGTCGCCCAGGCTAGAGTGCAGTGGCACGATCTTGGCTCACTGCAACCTCCACCTCCTAGGTTCAAGCAATTCTCCTGCATCAGCCTCCCGAGTAGCTGGAATTACAGATGCATGCCACCATACCTAGCTAAGTTTTTGTACTTTTAGTAGAGATAGGTTTTCACCATGTTGGCCAGACTGGTCTCAAATTCCTGACCTCAAATGATCTGTCTGCCTCCACCTCCCAAAGTGTTAGGATTACAGGCGTGAGACACCACGCCCAGCTGGTATTTCAAATTTGAAAAAGAATTATCATGACAATTTCTTGAGAATGGAATGAGAGTTTCTCTTTACGTCTCACATACGGTCTTGCTCTTCTCAGACATTAGCAGAGCACAGGGCATTTTTATAATAATTTCTCCTCCATTTTTATCTGTAACTTCAGATGCCATTAAGTCTGTACATGAGTTATGAGGAGTGTGTGTATGCGTGTTTGTGTACATAGTCTGGCTTCTGGGGCACATACATGAGGTATAAATATCATCCTCATTAACTCAAGGATATCTTAACAAACCATGGAAAATTGAGGTTATTCCAGCTTTTTGCCATATGGGATTTTACTGGTAACATGATCCCAAATCTCACATTCCTTGATCTTTGGCACTTGGCATACTCAGGGAATTCAACAGATCAACTCCCTGCCTTAGATTAGTTACTTAGGACATAGCGATGGGAAAATTGTTTTATATTTCAAGTTAGCCGACTAATCTTTGGGTGTCCCTCTCCATGTGACTGACCTGGGGCAAATCTTAGGATCTCAGAATATTGGCTGTGGGAGATCACTGTATCCACTCTCTCCATTTTACAGATGAGAATATTCTAATTCTTGATTTCCTGTAAAGTGGGGAAGTTAAACGAGATGATTTATAGGTTCCTCTGGCTTACAGATCTGTGCTTCCTGTTTCCTAGTCAAGATCACACATTCCATCCCTGTGGATCAGGTTATTTTTCAGGGAAGCTAGAGTTTTGATTTTTGGCCACAAACCACATTTTCAGAGGAGTCAAAAGAAGACGATCGTAAATAGCGTTGGCTGAACAATGTACGTTTATAATCTCACTAGAAAAAAAGCACGTGAATGTGTAACCTGACGGTTGCTTAGCAGTGCCGGATATTGCTGCACCGTTGCATTCACACTCAGGGAGCCTCTACCAAGGCCAGGCTGTGTGGGCTACAAGGTCGCAAACAGGAGCGCTGGCCTCCTTGGAGCTCCAGGCTGGTGGAGGAGACCACAAGGTGTCACAGCTGTAATTATTTCATGGAATTTAGATGAATGTTGTGAAGGATGCGTGCCATGAAGGGACCTCAGAGCTTCTGCTTCATGCGCTAGCAGTTTGGGTCCCAGACAAAGGTGACCAGCTGAGGAAGCAAGCAGGGGCTAAAATCGAAACTCTTTTCCCAAGCCAGCCTGTGTTTACTGAAAAGAAAAGGGCCTTTAAAATCCACTCCACGCTCCCTTTAGCTGGGCAGCCACTTACAGTCCCAGCTTCTTGGGAGGTTGAGGTGGAAGGATCCCTAGAGCCCAGGAGTTTGAGTCCACCTGGGCAACAGAGCAAGACCCATTTCTAAAAAAAATTTTTTTTAAATGCCATACCATCCCCCTCACCAGCAGTGCCTTCCCCTGTGTTCCAGTGGCTGCCCTGTAGGATGCTATAAGAGTCTGAAATAGAGGTCCTGACCTAGGTAGGGGCTAGGGAATCTCTCCTAAAGAAATGACTTTCAAGCTGAGACCTGGAAGCTGAGCATGAGTTAACCAGTTGAAAGGAGGAAGGGAAGGAGAGTGATCCAAGCAGAACACAGTCCAAGGCTGCAAGTCAGAGAAGGGCTTTGAAGGAAGGTGCTTATGGCTGGGGGGCAGGGAGCCAAGGGCAGTAGGAAAGGGTGCTGTGGCTGGAGCGATGGGCTTTTTAAGCCACATGAGGAATTTTGGACTTTCAGAGCAATGGGAAGCCACTGGATAATTTAAAAGTGATTTGGCAGGCGCAGTGGCTGATGCCTGCAATCTCAGTGCTTTGGGAGGCCGAGGTGGATTGCTTGGGAGGCCAAAGAGGATCATTTGAGGTTAGGCATTCAAGAACTGCCTGGGCAATATGAGACCTCATTTCTACAATAAATAAATAAATTAGCTGGGCATGGTGGCAAGCACCTGTAGTCATAGCTACTTGGGAAGCTGAGGCACGAGGATCGCTTGAGCCTAGTAATTCATGGTTTTAGTGAGCTATAATTCACCACTGCCACTCAGGCCTGGGTGACAGGGTGAGATCCTGTCTCTAAAATAAAATAGGCTCACGCTTGTAATCTCAGCACTTTGGGAAGCTGAGGCAGGTGGATCACTTGAACCCAGCCTGGGTACCATGGCAAAACCCCATCTCTACTAAAAATACAGAAAACTAGCTGGGCATGATGGTGTGCACCTGTAGTGCAAACTATTCGGGAGGCTGAGGTGGGAGGATCACCTGAGCCCAGGAGGTCAAGGCTGTAATGAGCCGTGATCACACCACTGCACTCCAGCCTGGGTGACAGACCAAGACCCTGTCCAAAAAAATAAAATAAAATAAAATAAGAGTGACTTGAGCAGCTTCAGTTAAATATAATTGTTTCCTCATTTTATCAAATATTAGTTGAAATCCTTAGTGTTCCATTGGGGTCATTCCATAGGACGTGGGAGGGGAAGTTCAAGCTTTCGCTTTCGTAGTTCTCCGTGATGCTGCTTAACAATACACAATCTAATTTTCAAAAACCAAAACTCTGGTTTTATTTTGTTTTGTATTTTTAGTAGAGACGGTGTTTCACCATGTTTCTCAGGCTGGTCTCAAATTCCTGACCTCGTGATCCACCCGCCTCAGCCTCCCAAGTGCTGGGATTACAGGCGTGAACCACTGAACCCAGGCAAAACTCTGTTTTTTTTTTTAAGTAAGGAGGATGTAATGTGAAGTGCTTGGACCATTAGAGGGGATGTGGTCACAAGTGGTATATTTCAGGCTTTTGAAGGAGCACATTCAAGGAAGAGCCATGCCTCGTATCAGCTTTAAAACCAGAGATCCAAAGAGGTGGACCTCGACAGCCTCCTGCTCCACCCAGCTACCAGGCTTAGCTGGAGTTCCCTTGTCATTGTCATAATGAGTCAGTCGCTCCTGCTGTTTTAGGGTCTGGCCCATGTTTTGCTCTTTGGCTGTGCAATTGGTGTGAATCTTCTAAGGAAATGAATAGCTTAGAGGAATACTGAATCTTTTGCTTCAAGTAGGTCAGCATTTTTGTCTTTCATTTTTACTAAGTGACTAGATTCAATATTCGAAGATGCTTTGGCCAAATGATTCATTATTTATTTGGCTTTAGAAAGAGACTTCAAAAGGATAATGGAAATAAACAACCCAGAGGGGTTTTTTTTTGGTCGTTTCTTCGTTTTTTTAAATTGGAGATTAATAAAAGAGAGACCTCTGCTGGCTACAGTGGTGTAACAACCTAGAGTTGGCCAGTGACTCCACAGGAAGCTACGGTGGCTGTGACCCTCCCCATTCGCTTTTACAGTTGTCAGCAAATTGATCACTACTTGTTCATTTCTTCAGCCATCAATTCAGGTTCTTTTGGAGCTAAGCTAAGTGATATATACTTCCCAGTCCAATCACAGTTGTTTCTGTTTCAATCTTTAGGAAAAGTTTGAGTCATTTATATTTCTTGAACATAACAGCTCTACATATGAGCCCCAGCCAAAACTGACACCTGAAATAACTCCTGCATCTTATCTTCTTTGCTTCCTTTCCCCTGTTTTGCCTTCACCTCTCCTCCTTCCCTTCTCCAGTAAAACAAAATAAAACAAATCTACACTCAAGAGAGAGTACTGCTGATAGAAAGCGAGAAGGAGGGAGCTGGGCGCTTGTCTGTGGCGTATCCTCAGCTGAGGATCCAGGCTGGGGGCTCAGGGTTGGTGTTATCTACCTGAGCAGAGCTGTAGTTGCTACTGAGGTTCAACCGTGGGATTGTGGCTGCACGATAGTGGAGGAGATTCAGTGAATGCCTGAGAATGTGGAGGGTCGTTATCTAGGGGGAGGAAGGGGACTGAACGTTCTCTTGAGACGTTTTGTTGGCAACATCAATAATGAGTGCCTACTATGTGCCAGGTCCTGGACTAAGTAAGTACCTTACATACCTTAATCCTGTTTCCTGTCTTTCTTCTCTCTTCACGTCTTAAGAATATATTTCTATGAGAAAACCGTTGAATATATGTAAAGAACTTAAAATAAGGCCTGCATAAAGTAGTAGCTATGTGTGTGTTCACTATTTTATTATTACGTTTTTACTCTGGAATACGCCACCACTCCTACACACGAGGACAGATTCTCCCAGTACTCACCAGAGCAAGCATTGATTTATTTATTTTTAAGACACATGGGGGCTCTCTCTGTTGCCCAGGCTGGAGTGCAGTGGCATAATCATGGCTTACTGCAGCCTCAACCTCCTGGGCTCAGGTAATCCTCCTGCCACAGCCTCCAGAGTAGCTGGGACTGCAGGTGCATGCCACCATGCCTGGCTAATTAAAAAAAAATTTTTAGAGATGGGGTCTCACTACATTGCCCTGGCTGGTCTTGAACTCCTTTGCTCAAGCATTCTCCCAACTAAGCCTCCCAAATCATTGGGATGACAAGCATGAACCACTGTACCTGATTAATTATGTAGATATTTACATATCTTAAAAGGCTATCCTTTTTAAATTTTATTATTATTATTATTATTTTTTGTATACAGATGGGATTTCATCATGGCTAGGATGGTCTCCATTTCCTGACCTTGTGATCCACCCTCCTTGGCCTCCCAAAGTGCTGGGATTACAGGTGTGAGCCACCACGCCTGGCCAAAAGACTGTCCTTTTAATAATTTCAAATGATACTTTGTAGTTCCTAATATGGTGTCCTGGGTATACTGTTGATATTTACTATAAAGTTTTGTGCATGATAAATTGCCCTGCTTCAGTAGTGCCACAAAATCAACTGACTCTTGTATCTGAAGTTATTTAACGAATGCTTATGAAGTATGCTGGACTGCGTTAAGCCCTGAAGGCATTTGAAAAGAAGTTTGACATCTGCCTGTCTGTACCCTCTTGGCTGCCTACAAGGTGTGTAAGATGGCTGCAATTTGAGGAGGCATCCTTTGTTCCTGAGGATAGAAGGTGCATTGTGGAGCAGAAAGATACAGGAACTATTGGCGATGCCACACCAACTCTGTGTCACTTATCTCCAGAATTCTTCTACAGAAAAGAAAAATACACTTTTATCTCGTTTAAGCTGCTATTATTTCTGGGCTCTGTTACTAGCTGCCAAATGCAAATCTTAACTGATACAGAAGTCCTTGGGGATTTTTGAGCAAGGAACTGACTGTAAAATTGGTGGCTCTGGAAGGGACAGATTTGGGGACAGGGGCGTTCTGGAGAGTATTAAGAGATAAAGTTGACTTGGCAGGTGGGGACAGATAGTAGGGGAGACTGAATGGGGAGAATACACACCTTGCACAGGTCACTGATTTTGTTTTTTTTCCCCGGGATGACTCTGCTGAACTCCTGTTTTTACTGTGGTTATTTAAATAGGTGGTTATTGAGGAATTTGTATCCTGCTGTGGTCAAGTGGCCTGAAAGCCAGGGAGATTGAGAAGATGAGTGCTCTTTGTGCCTTAAAAAGAAGCAGGCAAAAGCTGGACCGGGAACAGAGTATCAGTGTTACAGTAAAGTGAAGTTACTATGTTTTCTGAACTCCTTGCAAGCATTTTCAAGGAAAGGAACTTTTGTTACAGGTGACTGTCTAATCAAGATACATTTGAAATGTATCCTTTACTGGATAGCAACTGAAAATAATATTTAAAAAATAAATCTCAGAGTGACTTGTAAAGATAATTTCATATGCTAAGAGTTTCTAAAAGGAGAAAAACCTTTTTTATTAACTTTAATGTTCATATAATCACATTGAGGAATGGCTATTTTTTTCTTAGTGAACTTTTCATTTTAGGTTGGGTAAGTAATTTTATACTTTTAATTACATGGGTTTAAAAAATATGATCCTATAGCTATAACTGAATATCAGAAGCTTGGGTACTTTATGTTTCATCTTTCATTAAGGAGTATATTTCTCAGATCCTGCCAGATCTAACTTTTTGTTTGTTTGTTTTTTTGAGACAGAGTCTTGCTCTGTCACCCATGCTGGAGTGCAGTGATGTGATCTTGGCTTACTTCAACCTTCGCCTCCCGGGTTCAGGCAATTCTCCAGCCTCAGCCTCCCAACTAGCTGGGACTACAGGCATGTGCCACCGCATCCAGCTAATTTTTGTATTTTAAGTAGAAATGGGGTTTCACCGTGTTAGCCAGGCTGGTCTTGAACTCCTGACCTCAGGTGATCTGCCTGCCTCGGCCTCCCAAATTGCTGGGATTATAGGTGTGAGCCACTGCACCTGGTCCTCAGATCCTTCTTTCTATGGACACCCTACTTTGCTTCAGCCATGAGGTCCCAGTTGCCCCGTTCAACATTTTTACCTTCCTTTTCTGCATTGTCCTAATCTTTAGAAAACCTGAACCCCAGTAGTTAACTGTCCTCTGAACTAGGTGAACTTAATATTGCAATCTCTCTGTTTCCCTAACAATGGGTTGGCAATTCTAAAGTTCCTTCTAAAACTAGTTGGACAGATAATTATAAGCCTTAATGCAATAATGAATTTCACGGACCCTCTAGGCAGTGACCTTCAGCCTTCCTTCTACACATGGAAGGGGATGTTCCCAGTATTACCTGAAAATTCTTACTAGGTTTTGCCTCAAAATCTAATATTTAGAATCATTTTTTATATTTTTCTCACTACAAACTGGAAACAATCTATATGTTACTATTAAAACTGAGTTGGGGCTGGGCATGGTAACTCACACCTGTAATCCCAGCACTGTGGGAGGCTGAGGCAGAAGGCTGTTGAGTATTACCTGAAAATTAAGGACACTTCACAATAGCAGAATGCAATTACTCGATAATCACATATTTCAATAGCCACGGTGAAACAGGAGTTTAGCAGAGGTGACCTGGAAAAAACTAAACCTATTAATTACGTCTCTCAAAGTCCTTGTATCTTTTTTGTACCTTGTACCCCCCCCCAAAAAAAATTATATCCCCTACCTTTACCTCCCCATTTGGAAAAAATACCTTAGAATGCAAGAGACCAAACATTAGGTTGTAACCTGGACTATCAGTTGCAAACTTTCATACTTTTTCTACCAACTCAACTTAAAAAAAGAAAAATGTTGGAGACAGAGTCTTGTTCTGTCACCCTGGCTGGAACTCAGGGGTACCATCACAGCTCACAGCAGTCTCAAACTGCTGGGTTCAAGTGATCCTCCTGTTTCAGCCTCCTGAGTAGCTGAGACTACAGGCGTGTGCCACACCCAGCTAATTTAGAACAGTTTTCTTTTTTTGTAGACAGAAGTTCTTGTTATGTTGTTCAGGCTGGTCTTGAACTCCTGACCTCAAGCAATACTCCTGTCTCAGCCTCCCAAAATGCTGGAATTATAGGCATGAGCCACTGTGCCCAGCCCCAACTCAATTTTTATTGTAACATATGGATTATCTCCAGTTTATAATGGGAAAAAGTATAAAAAATGATTCCTAATTTTAGGTTTTGAGTTATAGCTCCCTGAAGTTCCTGGGTTGCATTTTGGTATAGTCCGCACACAAGAACAACAACAAAAACAAATCAAACAAAACAAAATAAAGCACACAGTCTGAGAAGCAGAGAGATGTTCTCTCTGTACAGTTAAATAAATAATAACAGTAGCTAACATCTGTGGAGCACTCAGTGTGTGCTAAGCTACTCATCTACCTTATTTCCTTTAATCCTGATGCAAATTCTGAGAAGTAGCTGGAACAATGAGGAAACTGAGCCTTGGAGCTGTAGCTCAGTGTCACACGAGGCAGCTGTGTCTGGGCTCAAATTCAGGTCTTTGGGCTGTCCTGTCATTCTTATAAATAATCTCA
Source organism: Cacajao melanocephalus (assembly GCA_963573385.1). Taxonomy (NCBI): domain Eukaryota; kingdom Metazoa; phylum Chordata; class Mammalia; order Primates; family Pitheciidae; genus Cacajao; species Cacajao melanocephalus. The sequence goes on from CAUYLG010030137.1 coordinate 210,710, forward strand.
ACAGGAAGAAGCCCAACTGGCTCAGTGTGACACTCGATCCTGAATTATTCCCTTTCACTTTCTGCCTGATTAAAAGACTGTATGGTAATTAAATATTTCTGGCCAGCAATGTCTTGCCATTTATTGAAAAATAATACCACAATATCTCTAGTAATTGTTTCATTAAAAACAAAGAGCAAAGGCCCAGCTATGTCTGGAATGGCTCTAAGAACACCTTTCTGCTTCTCTGCACCTTATCCTCTCCTGAGGGAAGATGGAAAGAATAAAATCATTTTGCGAGGTTGCTTTGGCCAAAAGAAAGAGAGAGAGAGAAAGAAAGAAAGAAGGAAAGAAAGAAACAATGGATACTACTTTATTAGGACTAGCAGCCACTTTTTATGGCAGGTTACAACTATCACAGGACATTTTAGGGTCAGGAAGCCCGTTCGCAAAGGACAAAGGGTGTTCATAGTAAGGAAAGCACGGAAGGTCCAAGGGAGAAGTTTTAAAATGAGCTTGCCTCTAAACCTCCTTTGATGCTCACCTCCATATAGGTGTTTCTCAAAAGCCAGCTTCTTCCAAGGTAGATAAGAAGGCCCTGGGCAAAGCTTTCTTTTTTTTTTGAGACAGGGTCTCATTCTGTCACCCAGGCTGGAGTTCAGTGGCACGTCTTGGCTCACTGCAGCCTTCTCAACCAGGGCTCAAGTGATCCTCTCACCTCAGCCTCCTGAGTAGCTAGGACTACAGGCACGTGACACCACACCTGCTAAGTTTTTGTATTTTTTGCAGAGATGGGGTTTGCCATGTTGCCCTGGTCTCGAACTCTTGGGCTCAAGTGACCCTCCTGCCTCAGCCTCCCAAAGTGCTGGGATCCCAGGCATGAGCCACCATGCCCCACCATGGACAAAGCTTTCTATTTGCCAATCTTAGTTGAGCTGGTTTCCCATCTCCTGTATCATTTGCCTGAAAGGGGAGACCCAGCTTACTTTGGAGGTAGGTGTAGGTAGATAAGAGCCAAGTGTTGTTTGCTAATTCTATTGAGTGAGGGATCTCATTAAAAGGTCATTTTCTTTGTGCAATCAAAGAACTCCTATGGAGCCCAGTAGGGTGTCACACACTTGGATTCCTAACTACTAAGGAAGCTAAGATGGAGAATCTCTTGAGCCCAGTCAATCACTGGTGCTAGCCTGGGCAACATAGTGAGACCCCATCTCTTAAAAAAAAAAAAACAAACCTAGGGAAGTTTTCTCACTTATCTGTTTTTCAGTTCCTATTTTCAAATTAATTCTGTAAAGAACAGTTAAACCCTAGGTCTTCTTTTCAGCCTCTCTTTTCAGCCCCACTGTACAGGCACAGAAGGGGCCATTTGCTTTTCTGATGAAAATATACTCCTGGATGGAGGTGCGCATGGGTGTGGATCTGATTGACTGAAATGTAAGGTAGTCTTCCTCAGTGGGACATCTCCATCAGCTAGGCCAGGACCAACTTGTAGGTTGGGTCATTCTTTTTGTGCCTAACCTCTCTAAGCTTATAAAGAAAACGACCTCACAAAGGTGTTGTTGTGATTGACTGAAATAATGTATCTGGAAGCGCTTTACAAATGTACTATTATAATGTGTGCAAATGATGATTAATGGAAGTGCTACAAAATGCTAACTCTTATTAACAGCAGTGCAAGTCAATGTTATGTCTAATTGGAGGAAGCTGGTTTATGTACTCAGGTGGTGACTTTTCAATGTCTATCTTTTCCCTGCCCCCATCTCTTTTATGTTTTTGTTTGTTTGTTGCGTTGTTGTTGTTGTTGTTTTGAGATAAGATCTCTCTGTGTTGCCACGGCTGGAGTGCCGTGGTATAGTCATGGTTCACTGCAGCCTCGACCTCCTGGGCTCAAGTGATCCTCCTACATTAGCCTCCTGCGTGGCTGAAACCACAGATGTGCACCAGCACACCTGGCTAATTTTGTTTATTTTTTGTAAAGATGAGATCTCACTATGTTGCCCAGGCTGGTCTTGAACTCCTTGAGCTCAAGTGATTTTCTTGCCTTGGCCTCCCAAAGTGCTGGGATTACAGGCGTGAGCAGCCCTTCCAGCTTTAATATCCTCTTTTTATGGTGGAGAAAACTGAGGTCAAGAGGGGTTATATGACTTGCTCAAGATGACACATCTTGACTGATGGAGCTTTTTGGATGAATAAAATAGAGTTATCTACTCATCAAAGCTACAGTAATCAAGAGAGTAGTATTTATTGAAAGGATAGACACATATATCAATGGAACAGAATACAAAGTCCAGAAACAGACCCACCCATGTGTTGTCAACTGATTTTTTAAAAAAAACACAAAACCAATTCAATGTGGGAAGGATAGTCTTTCAATAAATGGTGTTGGAGCAAACGGCAACCATATGCAAAAAATTTTTTAAAAGAACCTCAACAGGTACCTTGCACATTTTGCAAAAATCACCTCAAAATGAATCATAGACCTACTTGTGGCCTTGGATGAGGGAAAAAGTTCTTGGATAGAGTGTCAAAAGCATTATCCATAAAATAAAAAAAAAACTTATAAATTAGATTTCATAAAAATTAAACATTTTTGCTTGGTGAAAGACACTGTGTTTTTGAGACAGGGTCTTGCTCTGTCACCTAGGCTGGAGTGCAGTGGTGTGATCACAGCTTACTGTAGTGTTGAACTCCTGGGCACACGCAATCCTGCCACCTCAGCCTCCTGAGTAGGTGGGACTACAGGCACACACCACCATACCTGGTTAATTTTTGCATTTTTTGTAGGACAGGGTTTTGCCATGTTGCCCAGGCTGGTCTGGAACTTCTTAGCTCAAGTGATCAACCTGCCTAGGCTTCCCAAAGTACTGGGATTACAGGCATGAGCCACTGCACCTGATTGTGAAAGACACTGTTAAGCTGGGCATGGTGGTACACACCTGTAGTCCCAGAAACACAAGAGGCTGAGGCAAGGTAACTGCTCAAATCCAGGAGTTTGAGTCCAGCCTGGGCAACATAGACCATGACTCTAAAATAAAACAAAATAAATATAAAAATGTTTAGGCTGGTCCAAAGGTAGTAAGTTGTCAATAGATTGTTCACATTTATTGAACTCCCAGCCAGACGCTCACACCTGTAATCCCAGCACTTTGGGAGGCTGAAGTGAACAGATTGCCTGAGCTCAGGAGCTGTGTGTGATGGTGCATGCCTGTGGTCCTACCTGCTTGAGGTGTTGAGGTGGGAGGATCACTTGAACCCAGGAGGTTGAGGCTGCAGTGAGCCAAGATGGGACCACTGCACTCCAGCCAGAGCAACAGAGAGAGACCCTCTTTCCAAAACAAACAAACAAACAAAAGCCCACAGTTATTAAACTCCTTGTTCTACTGTTTCCCTTTTGCTCACTACTGCACTTGACTAGTCTTTCAAAAGTTTTTTAAAAAGAATGGAAAGACAAATCACAAACTAGGAGAAAATATTTGCAAATCACCTATCTGATAAATAACTTACATATAAGTTATATATAAGAACTTTCAAAACTCAACAATAAGAAAACAAACCACCCAGTGAACACCCTTTGAATTACAGGCATGAGCCACCCAGTGAGACCCATGTTAGACTTCTAGCACATAGTACTGCAAGATATTAAATTGATGATGGCTGGGCGTGGTAGCTCATGCCTGTAATCCCAGCACTTTGGGATGCTGAGGCTGGTGGATCACTTGAGGTCAAATTCCTGAGGTCAAACCCCTGACCTCAAGTGATCCACCAGCCTCAGCCTCCCAAAGTGTTGGGACAGCCTGGGGAAAATAGCAAGACCTCGTTTCTACTAACAAAAAATTAGCAAGGGGTGGTGTGCATCTGTAGTCCCAGCTACTCAGGAGGCTGAGGCAGGAGGATCTCTTGAGCCTAGTAGGTTAAGGCTGCAGTGAGCTATGATGGCACCGCTGTACTCCAACGTGGGCAACAGAGGGAGACCCTGTCTCAAAAAAAAAAAAAATTAAAAATAAATTGTATGGTGTTTCTAGCCACTAAGTTGGTAGTAATTTATTGCAGCAGCAGTAGGAAACTAACACATATGGAGAGTGTATTCTTAAGTGTGAAAGGAAAATATTAAGAGTAGGGAAGTAGCTGGGCATGATGCTCATGCCTGTAATCCCAGCACTTTGGGAGGCCGAAGTGGGTGGATGGCCTGAGCTCACAAGTTCGAGACCAGCCTGGGCAACATGGCAAAACCCCGTCTCTACAAAAAATATAAAAATTAGCTGGGTGGTCCCAGTTACTCGTGAGGCTGAAGTGAGAGGATTGCTTGAGCTTGGGGGGCAGAGGTTGCAGTGAGCTGAGATTGTGCCACTGCACTCCAGCCTGGGCAACAGAGCCAGCCCTGTTTTAAAAAAAAAGTGACTGGGTGTGGTGGCTCAGGCCTGTAATCCCAGCACTAGGGGAGGCTGTCTCTACTAAAAATACAAAAATTAGCCAGGTGTGATGGCATGCACCTGTAGTCCCAGCTACTTGGGAGGCTGAGGCAGGAGAATCACTCAAATGTGGGAGGCAGAGGTTGCAGTGAGCCGAGATCGCACCACTGTACTCCAGCCTGGGAGTCAGAATGAAACTCCATCTCAAAAACCGAACAAACAAACAAAAAAAGAACTGCTTGGTTCCTCATTTCTCAGCTCTTGACTCTAGGCAAGTGATGTATTTGTCCACTTAAGAGATGGGAATTGGTCACTGCCAGTGGGATCAGTTCTGATCCTGGCAGTGCATTTCTCGGGTGCTCTGCCTTAGAACTCGGTTCATTGCCTATTAAGTTGCTTTCCTGCTGCCTGTGCTCCGTGTCTGTCTAGCTCCTGGCCTCCTCTTGCTAGGGGATCTGGCCTCATTCTGAACTTGTTTTATGTAGAGTGTCTGTCTGCCTGACTCCATGGGGGCAGATCACGGAAGAAGATCCATGTGCTGTGATCTGCTTTCCCTTCATCAAATATCACTATGAACTTGTGCCTACCTGGACCCCATACTTGCTTCACTCCAACAAAGCTTTTTCTTCCCTCTACTTCTTGCCTGCTTGGAATTCATTGTTTTATGCGTGTGTGACAGAGGGAAAAATATATTAAAATGATGTACTGGCAATACCTCCCTTCTTGTCTAAAAAGTGAATAGTTTGGGTACTCATCTCCCTAGAGGGCCTTTGTTGAATTGAGCAGGTGGTTGACTATGAGAATTAAAAGGCAGAGAGAAGACCAAATTGCTCTACCCAACACAAAATGAAGAGATATTTGAAAGAGAATTTTACAGGGAGAAGATTGAAGAGAGCCGGGCGCGGTGGCTCACGCCTGTAATCCCAGCACTTTGGGAGGCCGAAGCGGGTGGATCACCTGAGGTCAGGAGTTAGCAACCAGCCTGGCCAACATGGCAAAACCCTGTCTCTACTGAAAATACAAAAATTATCCAGGCGTGGTGGCAGGCACCTGCAATCCCAGCTACTAAGGAAACTAAGGCAGGAGAATCGCTTGAATCTGGGAGGTGGAAGTTGTGGAGAGCTGAGATTGTGCCACTGCAATCCAGCCAGGGCAATAGAGTGTGACTCTGTCTCAAAAAAAAAAAAAAAAAATTGAAGAGAAGATGAAGGAGAGATGAGTGAGCTATCAATTTGTGAGGAAAGAAAGAAACCCAAAGAATATTTTAATGGAAAGCTTCCTATATTGCATGTAGTATAACATTCTCTTTGCCTAAGCATCCAGTACACATTAAATTTGTGGTAGATTGGGTGTATTAAGTGCTGAGATTGGCCTCAAGGCAAGAGCAGGATGACTCAAAATAGCACAGATAGTTTCAGGTGGGAAGGGAGAGGAAGAAGAGAAGCAAAAGGCAAGCAAGATGCAGGTGATCATGCCCACAGCAGGCCTCTCAGCCAGCATGCTTGCTCCGTACTCACGATTCTCTAGAAAGGCGACAAGAAGAAGCTGCACTCCAGAGTAGTCTGAGAAAGGGATCAAGAAGAGGGCATTTCCCATCAATGATAGACTGGACAGGGAAAATGTGGCACATATACACTATGCAGCCATAAAAAACAATGAGCTCGTGTCCTTTGTAGGGACATGGATGAACCTGGAAACCATCATTCTCAGCAAACTGACACAGGAACAGAGAATCAAGCAGCGCATGTTCTCACTCATAGTCGGGTGTTGAACAATCAGAACACATTGACACAGGGAGGGGAGCATTACACAATGAGGTCTGTGGTGGGGGGACGTGGGGAGCGACAGTGTGGGGTAGGGAGTTGGGGAGGGATAACAGGGAGGAGGAGTAAGGCCAGATATAGGTGATGGAGATGGAGGCAGCAAACAACATTGCCATGTACGTACCTATGCAACAATCCTGCATGTTCTTCACATGTACCCTAGAACCTAAAGAGCAATTATATATATATATACACACACACACACACACACACGTATACATATACATATATATATATATATATAAATAAAAGAAGAGGGCATTTATCTGCCAGCTCCCTCTTGTCCCCATTTGCTGTGGCTGAGGTTCATACTACTTAGCAGAGCTAAATCCCCTGAATGCCACATGGTGTCATCTGGCAGCTCAATGATCACTCAGGAAATTAATTTTACACCTTGCAGTGTGGCTATTTCATCCGAGTCTGGAAGTGAGAAGTGAGCAAGAAAGAACAAAGGGAGGGTGGAGGGAATCCAAGAAGGCTTAAAATGTGTGTCTCTATAGTTGAGAAAAGGTTTTATTTAAATCTTGTTCAAGGCTGGGTGCGGTGGCTCACACCTGCAATCCCAGCACTTTGGGAGGCCGAGGTGGGTGGGTCACCTGTGGTCAGGAGTTCGAGATCAGCCTGGCCAACATGGTGAAACCCCGTCTCTACTAAAAATACAAAAATTAGCTGGGTGTGGTGGCACACACCTGTAGTCCCAGCTGCTTGGGAGGCTGAGGCAGGAGAATCACTTGAACCCAAGAGGCAGAGGTTGCAGTGAGCCAAGATCATGCCACTGCACTTCAGCCTGGGTAACAAGAGTGAAACGCCATCTCAAATAAATAAATAAATAAATAAATAAATCTTGCTCCAAATGGTGAACATGGTGCATGACTAAGTATATGAACTCAGATGTCTTCACAAAGACATTTTAAAAAACTATTGGAGAACATGGGGAAGCATCCTCTAATTTTTTAAAAATTTCAGATTTGGGGGGTATAGGCACAGGTTTGTACGTAGGTATATTGCATGATGCTGAGGCTTGGGTTTCTGGAAGATCCTGTCGCTCAAGTCATAAACATAGTACCTGATGGGTAGCTTTTTAGCCCTTCCCCCATCCGCTTCCCCCTCCCCTCCTTTTGGATTCCCCAATGTCTGTTGTTCTCATTTTTATGTCTGTGGGTACCCAATGTTTAGCTGTCACTTATAAGTGAGAATATGCAGCATTTGGTTTTCTGTTCCTGCATTAATTTGCTTAGGATAATGGCCTCCAGCTACATCCATGTTGCTGCAAAGGACATAATTTCATTCTTTTTTTTTAATGACTGCATATTCTCTGATGTTAATTGATAATGCCAGGTAAATCTTATCTTTAGACTTCCAGATTATAACCCTGGCACCAGGTAGCAGCTTCTACCATCTTGCTTTTTAAGTTATTTAATTATCCATGTAATAAAACATATATATTTTTTCCTAGAGACAGTCTTGCTTTGTCACCCAGGCTGGAGTGCAGTGATGCCATTATAGCTCACCTCAGCTTTGAATTCTTGGACTCAAGCAATCCTCTCACATCGGCCTCCTAAAGCACTGGGGTTATAGGTGTGAGCTACTGTGCCTAGCCCATGTCTCTTACTAGTTAAAAAACAAAAAGCAAAACCTGTCCTTCCAGGTGAAGGGACTTGCTTTAGTGTAACACCTGGCTTTTCTCTGCCCTTTCCTAACTCTGCTCCTGAGCTGTGAATTAATCGGAAAGTTTGGCGAAAATAAAGCGGGCATGCTCGGCTTTTCCTGTCCACCTTCCCCTTGGGAATCCAGCCAGCATCAGGCCTGCTGTAGGGGCAGGCTGACACTCTGGCCCCCAGTGAGGCAAGTCTACTTTGGGCCAGAACTGCTAGATCTCATTCCGCAGCTTGGTATTGGGAAGCTCTTCTGACTCTCAGATTAAACTGCATCCTGCAACCCAGTCCTTTTAGGAATAAACTAATAATTTGGTCTTCTCCCTCCATTCCTTTATCTAATTTCTTAGTTTGCTGTGAAATTTAAAAAGGAGAAGGGGTGCTTTTTATTGGGCCCTTCTTCCAACATTTGGTGCATTGGCTAAGAAATTGAAACGTAAGAAAAAAGGAAGAAGCACAATTAAGGAGAAGCAAGTTGTGGGAAGCAAAAAATTTCCTTTTTAAAGTTTCCTTTCTTGTTAAAAAATAAGTGTGCTAATAACTTTGTTAAGCCCTATGTAGCTGTTAAACATGCCATGCTTACAGGCACATAGTACATTCTATGTCCTTGTACTTTAACCAAAACATCTGTGCTGGACGTGCTCACAGGCATGTCTCAGCTCTCCATTGCTTTTACCTGTTTAGAAAAGTTTTAAGTTATTAGCCGATCCGGTTTTAGTTTGTGAGGTCTGGCTGCAGCCAAAAGAGATTAGATACAGCAGTAAGGATGACCCCAGATTTGTAAGGGTAACTTTGTCTGTTTTCCTTTGTTCATTGCACTCTCATGGCACGATGGCTAGCAAGGGTACCCTTCCTATAGTCCAGGAAGTAAAAATTGCATTGCTGAAAGATCCTTTGTCTCAGTGCTAATTTTTCTTTGTGGCACCGACCATCTATTTCCAACCCAAATGAACACATATGGAGTGATCGAGGCTTCTGGAGTGGCGAGGGATTGGCCTTGGCCCTGAGTCTTGTTCTTAGTATATGTGCAGGACATTTTGATCTTGGCAGTTTGCATAGGCTTATATTGGGTTGTTAGCTCTTGACAGTTAGCTCTTAACAGCCATGGCCTGGCGAAAATTTTAGAAAAGCCACTCAGAGGCTATAGCAGGGCCTTGACAAGGGCCTAAGTGGTGTCTGGCTGGCTGAAGAGCCTTAATAAGCAGTCACAGCTGATGCAAGTATTCAATTATAGGAGGAAAGAAACAGCCTTTTCACATACTATCCTTTTAGATATTAAGAGAGTAAAAAAAAATATATATATATATTTTTTTAGATGGAGTCTTGCTCTGTCACCAGGCTGGAGTGTGGAGGTGCAATCTCGGCTCACTGCAACCTCTGCCTCCTGGGTTCAAATGATTCTTCCGCCTCAGCCTCCTGAGAAGCTGGGACCACAGGCGTGTGCCACCATGCCCGGCTAATTTTTTTGTATTTTTAGTAGATACAGGGTTTCACCGTGTTGGCCAGGATGGTCTCGATCTCTTGACCTCATGATCCGCTCACCTCCGCCTCCCAAAGTGCTGGGATTACAGGTGTGAGCCACCACACCTGGCCAATATTTGATGTTTTTAAACCATGGAGCAGCTGGGTTTTCTATGGACCACAGAGCGTTAGTGAGAGATTGGTTTCCAATGTGTTAGCACTAGGTCTAGGTAGGTAATGTAAATAAACAGCCTGAGTTTTAATTCCCCTTTTATGTTGTTTTGCACTATCCTCAAGGTCAAGAGAGGGCAGGGTGGAGGGGCTAAGTTTGACTTCATGTGGCTCAAGAATCAATCCCTCTACTTGTTCTCAAGGTTGGTAGAAACTGGGTGCTTGAATTTCTTTCTTTCTTTCTTTCTTTTTCTCTTTCTTTCTTCTTTCTTTTTCTTTCTTTTTTAGCAGGATAAAGTATTAAGCAATCTTTTTTAAAAAATTTTTAAAACTGATACATAATGCTTGTGCCTATTTCTGGGGTGCATGTGATATTTTGATACATGCATACAATGTGTGATGATCAAATCAGGGTAACTGGGATATGCCTCAAACCCACCTCAAACACTTATCATTTATTTGAGAACATTCCAAATCTTTCTTCTAGCTGTTCTGAAATATATAATGATGGTTTTTTTTTTTAGGCCTAAGGAATTTCACAGAAAAAGAGAGTGGGAATGCTTCATTACCTGATAATCAGTAAAATAAAAGAAAAAGAAAAGGATAGTGGGAAAAGCCACTGTGGCGTAGGAAAAAAATATGTTTCTTTGGTATTGTGGGATCCTGTTACTAGGCAGAAGTTCACTTGCATTGCAGCACTGCAGTGCAGGCACCTAAAGTTCAAAGGGGACACGGAAATGTTAAGGTTTTGAATATCTGGGTGAGAAAGAACAGCTCCTCTCAAGTAAGATATGATGACTGAAGATGTTGCCATTGCATATTTCTAAACTTTGCAAGAAAGCAACATCCTCTCAAATACTCTGAGGCAGATGAACAGTACTCAGAGGGGGATCTTCCTGGATATGGTAAGTGTGAGGTCCCACAGTGCTGAAATTAACCTGTGTCCGGGAGATTCCTACTAACTGGGTTTAAATTCACAGGCTGTAGATTTGTACTCTTGGTATTGATCAACTGGCATTTTTCGGTGAAATTGTAGTCTGTGCAACAGTCTTTGGCCACCCAAAGCACTGATTCTGGATATGCAATTCTGCTTGAGCTGCCTGCTAGGAATTGGGTCGTTTTATGAATATGGTTGGTATGGAGTCAGTACTATGATCATTTTTACATGGTCTGTTAAATCTATAGACTCTTTAGAAAAAAGTACACCCCAGACTAGGCTGATACTGAGGCAGGAAAATGGCATCTGGAAAGGGAAATACTTTAGGCTATTTCACGCCAACTTCCTAGAACTAAATTGAAAGGAAAACCCTAACTTTTCACGCCTAAATAACAAAAGGACTGGAGGCTACTCCCTTTGCAAACTCCCACCTTTTCTGCCCAGCAGATGGGCAATTGGCTGTCAGCAACCAATCAGACGGATGGCAGACCGTCTTCGTTTTTCATAGAAGTGCAACTTTGTAACTTCATCTTAGCCTCTGATTGGTTGCTTTTTGCAGCCAATTAGATGTTTGCACAGGAGTGTGACCTTTGTAACTTCACTTCAGCCTCTGATTGGTGCGTTTCTGCGACCAATCAGACCAACTGCAGGCCCCCACTTCATTTACAAGTGACCACCAAGTAGCCTGTGGAAAACCTGTAGGGATATTTGGACCCAAGAAAATTGTATCTGGGTTTTTGAGCCGCTGTTCAGGCTACTCCCACACTGTGCTGTTTACTTTCATTTTCAATAAATCCCTGCTTTCATTCTTTCGTTGCTTCATTCTTTCTTTGCTTTGCTGGGCATTTTGTCTAATTATTTGTTCAAAACACCAAGAACTTGGACAACTTGCAGTCAAGACCCTCTACTGGTAACAATATTATCATTATTTTTTGACTTGGGGGCCCTGAAGGAAATGCCCCCATTCCAATGAAATACAGCATAAGCTGCGCTTGGCAAAAGGTCCCTAACTCTACCCCCAGATTGAAAGCCCCTCCAGTAGAGAAAAAGCATAATAAGAAATTGGGGAAGATACATTTTGGACTTCTTTGAATTTTAACCCAGACACACAAGATAATTTTATTTTGAACTTCACTTCCTTTTATCTTTAATGTCTCATGATTTTGACTTATAAGGAGATGAATTTCATTTCTTGGACATTAATTTCTCCCTAGAAACTTGATAAAGGGATGAGATTTATGTTAAAATGTGCTTTTTCTCAGCATTATTGGCATTTTTTTATAGAAGTTTTTTTGTGCATGTTATTGGAGTAGTATGCTTTTGTCATTTAATCTCATTGTTGATCCTCTGATATGTGGACAATATGGGTTCACAGAATAAAAATTAGTAATAGAAAATGAATAGAGTTCAGCCTTGGATACAGAATAGCACTGAACTTTTTTTTTTTTTTTGGAGACAGGGTCTTACTCTGTCACCCAGGCTGGAGTGCAATGGCCTGATCATGGCTCATTGCAGCCTTGACCTCCCAGGCTCAAGTGGTCCTCCCACCTGAGCCTCGCAAGTAGCTGGGACTACAGGCATGTGCCACCACACCCGGCTAATTTTTTTTTTTTGTCTTTTTTTGGTAGAGATGGGATTTTTACCATGTTACCTTGGCTGTTCTCGAACTCCTGAGCTCAAGCAATCCACTTGCTTTAGCCTCCCAAATTGTTGGGATTACAGGTGTGTGCCACCATACCTGGCCCCTGAACTATTAATGCATTATAGTTAACTATTTTGGAACTGCATGTGAGCAAAATCGCCACTGCCTACCAGAGTTCCTGGAAAGGTACAAAGTTGGGTGGTATGAGAGGGAAGGGTAACGTCACGAAGTTGGGGCATCATCACAGGCTGCCAAGATACTGTCTGGAGGACGTCAGCCACACCTCTGGCTGGCACAGGCTGAATGATTAAATCAATGTCTTAAGAGAACAAACATCAAGGGACTATTAGTGGGAAATGATTCTTTTTTGTTTGGAGACATGGTCTTGCTCTGTTGCCCAGGCTAGAGTGCAGTAGTGTAAATGTGGTCACTACAACTTCTACCTCCTGAGCTCAAGGGATCCTCTTGCCTTAGCCTCCCAAGTAGCTGGGACTACAGGGGTTCTCAACCATGCCCCACTGATTTTTAAATTTTCAGTAGAGACAAGGCCTTGCTATGTCACTTAGGCTGGTCTCAAACTCCTGGCCTCAAATGATCCACCCGTCTTGGCCTACCAAAGTGCTGGCATATAGGGGTGAGCCAGCGAGCCCACCCAGGAGTGATTCTTTACCAACCTTGATATTACCTTCTGTGATAGGCTGAATAACGGCCCCCCAAGTATGTTCGCATCCTCATTCTCAGAATCTGTGAGTATGTTATATGGAAAAAAGAACTTTGCAGGTGTGATTAAGCTGAGGATCTTGAGATGGGGAAGTTATCTTGAATGTCTAATATAATCCCAATGGTCTTCATTAGAAAGACAGAGGAAGAGTTAGTAAAATAAGGGGATGTGATGGCAGAAACAGGTTGGAGTGATGAGCTTTGGAGATAGAGGAAGAAGCCACAAGTCCCGAAATTCAGGTGGCTGCTGGAAACTGAAAAAGTCAAGGAAACATTCTCGCCTCAGAGACTTCAGAAGGAACCAGTCCCTCTGACACCTTGACTTTACCCCTAGTGAAATGGATTTTGGACTTCTAACCTCAAGAACTATTGAGAATAAATGTGTTTTCTAAGCATCTGTGCTTGTGGTAATTTGTTACAGTGGCAAGAGGAGAACTTGATTTTGTTTATCTCCTGTGTTTTAGGAGAGCGTAATTTAATCTGACTGGTACATTCTAAAACAATACACTGAGACTGATTGGCTTAGTTTCCTTCTCTTTGTTCTGTGGGAGCCAGTCAAGCCCAAGAAGGCACAAGTTCTACTTCTTGCAGGGCAGGATGCTGCCCACGTGATGAGATGTGTCTCACTCAGTGCTGCTGGGCCTGGATGGCTAATTCAGTTCATGTAACTTTGTGGTTCAGTATTAGCATTTGGCGTTCATGTTAAGCTATCATCTCCAGTACTTTTAATCAGAATACGGTGAGATTTTGACCTCCACAGACTGCTTCTTTGACTTATCTCTTTGTTCATCACTCAGGCATGGCCAAAGGGTGAATTGGAGGATAATGGATTGAACAAAAATGATACAATCTCTTCTAGGTCCAAATTTCTATAAGTAGTGGAGAAGAGTGAAAAAAAAATCACAATTGCATTGAAAACAAGAAATTTCCAGGAACCAGAAACTATGACAAATCCCTGAATGACACAGGATCAGGTGAAGGAGATAAACCACAGTTAAAACCAGAACAGTAGGCTATTGCTGCAAAATACAGCGGGACACTAAGAATACTCCTTGCCCCAAAGTGGTGGATGGCAGCACCAGGAAGTTCAAAGGTAACTAATAGATTGACCATCTCAGGTACCATAGTAGGACTATCTAGATAGTTTGATTGCTGCTTGCTATTCTTTCTGTTTAGCCAGGTAATAGTGGTGGGTGGTGTCTATCTCCACTCAAGAAAAATGGGTAGGAGGGTGATGGTTAGATAAGGAAGGCAGTACCCCACCCCCAGTGTCTGGCAATACCTGGAGGAGGGAGGTGCACTCATATTGGAACACTAGCCACCAAGGTATGACCAGGGCTACATCCCCTCCTTCCTCACAATAGGCCACAAAAATAGATATGACATACATCTAAAATGACATTGCCTCTGTAAAGATGAGTGACAAATCAAGAATGGCCAAACTTTAAAGCTTGCTAACGTGAAAGAAAGACAAGAAACTCAACAGATGATAAAACTTCCATCTGAGAAAATTGAATTAACACAACAAGAAGATTAGGGCTTTACAATAAATATGACTTGTATCAGTAAAGAAATGTGAAAGGGTAATATACATAAGAATAAATTAAATATTGTGGAAATTTGATTGATTGTTGAAATAATTTAATAGAGGAGGCTGGGTGTGGAGGCTCATGCCTGTAAATCTCAGCACTTTGGAAGGCTGAGAAAGGAGGATAGCTTGAGCCTAGGAGTTCAAGACCAGCCTGGGCAACATGGCGAGACCCTGTCACTACAAAAAAATAAATAAAAAGGTTGGGCTCGGTGGCTCACATCTGTAATCCACCACCATGTTCAGCCAATAACTTCATATTAAAGGTAGATTTCGGCCAGGCATGGTGACGCATGCCTGTAACCCTAGCACTTTGAGAGGCAGAGGCAGGTGGATCACCTGAGGTCAGGAGTTTGAGACCAGCCTGGCCAACATGGCAAAACCCCATCTCTACTAAAAATACAAAAATTAGCTGAGTATGGTGGTGCACGCCTGTAATCCCAACTACTCAGGAGGCTAAGGCGGGAGAATTGCTGGAACCTGGGGGGCAGAGGCTGCAGTGAGCCGAGATCGCACCACTGCCCTCCAACTTGGGCAACAGAGCAAGACTCTGCATCAAAATAATAATAGTAATGATAATAATGATAATAAAAAAATTTAGCCAGGGATGGTGGTGTGTGCCTGTAATCCCAGCTACTCCAGAGACTGAAGTGGGAGGATTGCCTGAGCCCAGGAGGTCGAGGTGGTTGCAGTGAGCCGTGGATCACACTACTGCACTCCAGCTGGGGCCACAGAGTGAAACCCTGTCTAAAAACTTTCCAGAAAGAAAAAAATATGAGAGGGGAAGAGAGGAGTTCATTTAAATAATTCAAAGCAGGTTTAGTTCCTGAGATTGACAGAACCTACAAAGTCCCTACAAATAGCACAGAGTTTGTGAATAGAAAAGATAAAGAGAAAATCCTTAAAATCATCCAGAGGAAAAAACAGAATGCTTACAAAGGAAGGAGAATCAAATTGAAATCAGACTTCTTATCAGTGATATTGTATTAAAAAATATTAGTGCGGGCTGGGTGTCGTGGCTCACGTCTGTAATCCCAGCACTTTGGGAGGCTGAGGTGGGTGGATCACCTGAGGTCAGGAGTTCGAAACCAGTCTGGCCAACATGGTGAAACTCTGTCTCTACTAAAAATACAAAAATTAGCTGGGTGCCTGAAGTCCCAGCTATTTGGGAGGCAGAGGCAGGAGGATCAGTTGAATCTGGGAGGCAGAGGCTGCAGTGAGCCGAGATTGTGCCACTGTACTCCAGCCTGGGTTACTGAGTGAGACTCTGTTTAAAAAAAAAAAAAAAAAATCACTGTGGTGAAATGTTTGTAGTTTTGAGAGAAAATAACTTTTAATTTAGGATTCTGTTAGATCCAATCAAATATAAGAAAAAGATAGGGAAAGGCCTTTTCCTACCAGACATCTTCCTTTATTTTTATTTATTTATTTAGAGATGGAGTCTTGCTCTGTCACCCAGGCTGGAGTGCAGTGGCACAATCTTGGCTCACTGCAACATTGGCCTCCTGGGCTCACGCACGTCTCCTGCCTCAGTCTCCAAGTAGCTGGGACTACAGGTATGTGCCACCACTTGTGGCTAATTTTTGTATTTTTAGTAGAGACGGGGTTTTGCCATGTTGGCCAGGCTGGTCTCCAACTGCTGACCTCCAGTAATCCACCCATGTGGGCACTCCAAAGTGCTGGGGTTACAGGCGTGAGTCACCATGCCTGGCCGAAATCTACCTTTAATATGAAGTTATTGGCTGAACATGGTGGCTCAAGTCTGTAATCCCAGGACTTTGGGAGGCTGAGGTGGGGGCATGACTTGAAGTCAGCACTTTGAGACCAGCCGGGGCAACATAGGAAACCCTTGTCTCTTAAAAAAAAAGAAATTATCCTAATATTGTGGCACACACCTGTGGTCCCAGCTACTTGGGAGGCTGAGGTGGGAGGATCGCTTGAGCCTGGGGATTCAAGGCTGCAGTGAGCCATGATCGGCCACTGCACTCCAGACTGGGAAACAGAATGAGAGACCAGCTTGATCAACATGATGAAAACCCGTCTCTACTAAAAATACAAAAATTAGCTGGACGTGATGGTGTGCACCTGTAATCCCAGCTACTCAGGAGGCTGAGGCAGGAGAATGGCTTGAACCTGGGAGGCATAGGTTGCAGTGAGCTGAGATGGCACCACTGTACTCCAGCCTGGGTGACAGAGTGAGACCCTGTCTCAAAAAAACAACAAATGAAGTTATTGTTATTAAAACAGTGTGATATGAGTGCAAGGATAGATAATTAAACCTTTGGAACAGAATAGGGAGCTCAGAAATAGACCCACTCATATATGAAAACTTGATTTATATAAAATCAACATTCCATATATGTAGAAAAAAATGCATTAGTCTATTAGTAGTGCTGGGAGGATTTGTTATATATAATGAGATCCCTAGCTCACTTCATATACCAAAAACAAATTTCATAGAAGGATTCAAAATGAAAAGCAATTTTTAGAAAAAAATGGATAATATCTTTATGATCTTGTGTAGGGCAAAAGGAAGCCCTATACCCTTTTACAAGGATGTACACAGAAAAACAAAAACAAAAAAAAAAGAAAAAAGAAAAGAAAAGAAAAGAAGAAAGCCCTATACCCAAACCATAAAGGAAAACATTGATAATTTCAGTTATATTAAGATGAGAAAATATTTGCTTATTAAGAGGCATCATGCCTGTAATCTCAGCATTTTGGGAGACCAAGGCGGGGCAGATCACGAGGTTAGGAGATGGAGACCATGTTGGCTAACACAGTGAAACCCTGTCTCTACTAAAAATACAAAAAAATTAGCCAGGCGTGGTAGTGGGTGCCTGTAGTCCCAGCTACTCAGAAGGCTGAGGCAGGAGAATCGCTTGAACCAGGGAAGCAGAGGTTGCAGTGAGCCAAGATCACACCACTTCACTCCAGCCTAGGGGACAAAGCAAGACTCCGTCTTAAAAAAAAAAAAGGCAACATAAAAAGTGAGAAGTTACAATCTGAAAGAAGATATTGGGGCCAGTTGCAGTGGCTTATGCCTGTAATCCCAGCACTTCGGGAGGTCAAGGTGGGCGGATCGCTTGAGGTCGGGAGTTCAAGACCAACCTGACCAACATGGAGAAACCCTGTCTCTACTTAAAATACAAAATTAGCCGGGCGTGGTGGTGCATGCTTATAATCCCAGCTACTCAGGAGGCTGAGGCAGGAGAATTGCTTGAACCCGGGAGGCAGAGGTTGCAGTGAGCCAAGATTGTACCATTGCACTCCAGCCTGGGCAACAAGAGCAAAACTCTATCTCAAAAGAAAAAGAACAACAACAACAAAAATATATTGGTAACAAATATAACCCACAAGAATTAGTATCCAGATTATTTGAAGAACTCAAAACTGCAACATCAGCTGGGAGGGATGGCTCACACCTGTAATCCCAGCATTTTGGGAGGCTGAGGCAGGTGGATCGCTTAAGCTCAGGAGTTCAAGACCGACCTGGACATCATGGAGGAACCTCATCTCTACCAAAAAGACAAAAAATTAGCTGGATGTGGTGGCACATGGCTGTGTCCCAGCTACTCTGGAGGCTGAGATGGGAGGAGACAAAGAGATGGAGGTTGCAGTGAGCTGAGATTGCACCACTGCACTCCAGCCAGGGCAACAGAGTGAGACTCTGTCTCAAAACAAACAAACAAACAAAAAACCCGACACCCAAAATAATGCAACATCAATCTTTCCCTGAGTTTCTGGCCTGCCAGCCTGCTCTAGAAATTTCAGACTTGGCTGCCAGCACAATTATGTCAGCCAATTCCTTAAACCAAACCTTTCTCTCTCTCTATACATCTATATCCTATTGGTTCTGTTTCTCTGGAGAATCCTAATATAAGTCATAAGAATGAAGCCTGGGAGCAACTGGGAAATTCTGAGTGGTGAGGGGTGAAAAGATTCATTGTCCGATGGAGGTGGACCCTTGGGTGAATAATCATATTGAAGAATCCTCTGCCAGATGAAAAAGCCCAAGTGACTGCATGGATTTGGTTTATGTTGTGTTTTTAACCTTCTGTTAATGCCAGCAATCGATTTTTCCAGATTTCTCTTCTTTGAGTTCTTTTTCTAGAATAACTACTTTACTGTAGAATACAGAATTAGACCCGTTTGAGTTTTCAGCAGCAGCCTCAGATCTGCTGCCCCCATGCCTCTTTATGAAGGCTGGCACCTTTTAAGGATAATTCTAGGCCATCTTAATCTCTTTTAATTTGGTTAATCTTTTTAAGAATGTTTGCATTTTCCTTCAATTAGTTTGTTAAATGGTATAGTGAGTGCCTTTTCCTTTCTCTATGGATTTTTTTTGTATTTGAAAAACTCATGGTAAACATAACATAAATTTATTATTTTACTATTTAAATCACTTTTAAGCAATTTCTCATTGTTGTGCAACCATCACCACTATCCATTTCAAGAATTTTAAAAAATATCATCCCAAACAGAAGCTTGTACCCATTAAACACTAAGTTCCTATTCTCTTCTCCCCTATTCCCTGGTAATCTCTATTCTGCTTCTGTCTCTGTAAAGTTGTCTAGTCAAGGTACCTCATATAAGTGGAACCATACAATGTTTTTCCTTTCTACAGCTGCTTTTTTTTTTTTTTTTTTTGAGATGGAGTCTCAATCTGTTGCCCAGGCTGGAGTGCAGTGGTGTGATCTTGGCTCACTGCAACCTCCACCTCCCAGGCTCAAAAGATTCTTCTGCCTCAGCCTCCCGAGTAGCTGGGATTACAGGTGCCCGCAACTGTGCACAGCTAATTTTTGTATTTTTAGTAGAGACGGGGTTTCGCCATGTTGGCCAGGCTGGTCTTGAACTCCTGACCTCAGATGATCCACCCTCTTTGGCCTTCCAAAATGCTAGGATTACAGGCATGAGCCACCACTCCTGGCCTACAGCTGCTTTTTAATTGAACAGAAACTTCTTCGAAGTAAGAATTATAAAATATTCTGGCATGGCCTATAGTCTCAGCTACTTGGGAGGCTGAGGCAGGAGAATTACTTGAATCCTTGAGGTGGAGGTTGCAGTGAGCTGGGATCACGCCACTGCACTCTAGCCTGGGCAACAGAGTGAGACTCCATCTAAAAAAAAAAAAAAAAATATATATATATATATATATATATATATAGGTGTGTGTGTATATATATTATATATATGTGTATATATATTTTATATATATATGTGTATGTATATATATGTGTGTGTGTATATATATGTCCAATATATATATCCAATAACTCTTGCCCATACCATCATCTCCAAAGAGATTTGAAGATACTTGACTCAGGTTCATGTTTTTAGGCAACACAGCCATGATCTTGCAAGTGTCTCCAGGAGCAGCTTGAAGCTCAGTTCTGAGGCAGTCACAATCCTTTTGGTGAGCCCAAGTTCACCACAGACCTGCCTCTGGGGGTATATTAGTCCACTGAACCACAACAGCCCACCCATATCATTCCACAATGTTCAGCCAACCCCGCATGACACCAGGGACAGCAGGCTCAGGGCTCAGAGAGACACATTGAAGAACCAGCCCTGTGCAGCCCCTTCTCACCCATGCTTTAAAAGTAATAATTTGGCCAGGCATGGTGGCTCATGCCTGTAATTCCAGCACTTTGGGAGGCCAAGGTGGGCGGATCATGAGGTCAAGAGTTCGAGACCAGCCTGACCAATATGGTAAAATCCTGTCTGTACTAAAAATGCCAAAATTAGCCGGGCATGGTGGCACATGCCTGTAGTCCCAGCTACTTTTTGCTTATTCACAGAGTTGTGCAACACTCTCCTGACTTTTATAGCATTTCCTTGTATCCATTGGTATCTGTATTTTCAGGCATCCACTGAAGGTCTTGAAACATATGCCCTGTAGATAAGGGGGAACTGCTGTAACTGGTCACATTTGGAGGATGGAAAACAACTAATTCAATATCTTAAAAACTGATAAAGGGCCAGGCACAGTGGCTCACACCTGTAATCCCAGCACTTTGGAAGGCCGAGATGGGTGGATCACGAGGTCAGGAGTTCGAGACCAGACCGGCCAACAGGGTGAAACCTTGTTTCTACTAAAAATACAAAAATTAGGTGGGCCTGGTGGTGTGTGCCTGTAATCCCAGCTACTAGGGAGGCTGAGTCAGAATTGCTTGAACCTGGGAGGCAGAGGTTGCAGTGAGCTGAGATCACACCATTACACTCCAGCTTGGACAACAGAGCAAGACTCTGTCTCAGAAACAACAACAACAACAACAACAAAAAACCTGGTAAATAAAGGAACAGAGCCAGTATTTTTCCTGCCTTTCCTATTCAATGAACAGAAACGTTCATTTATCCACCCATAAACGTGATGCTTTTTCCACCTCAACTAAGCACTTAGGTATTTTGGCCTTAACTTTTGCAGTTTGAGATGCAACAGCAAAACTAGCACAATTTCTTTTTCCTTCTTCACAGTTTCACAGAGTCATTCTTAACCACAGGCCTCAGCAATCTCAGCGTATTTATTTTCTAACCTTTACCTTTTCACTTAACGGGAACACTTTACAGCTTCTCTTTGGCATATATGAATTGCCGGCATCACTATTCTTGCACTTTCTGGCCATTAGGAAGTAAAATAGGGTGACTTGAACACAAGCACTGCGATATCATCGCAGCCAGTCTGATAACCAAGAAGGTTACTAAGTGACTAATGAACAGGGAACGCCTACAGTGTGGTTCAGCTGGACAAAGGGAGGATTCACATCCTGTGTGGGAGGGAGCAGGATGGCACGAGATTTCATCACGCTACTCAGAATGGCATGCAATTTAAAACTTTTGAATTGTTTATTTCTGGAATCATCCATTTAATATTTTCAGACTGTGGTTGACGGAATGTAACTGAAACCACGAAAAGTGAAACCATAGAGAAGGGGGAGCTGCTATAGTTGTTGGTTTTTAAACCATTATGAACACATGGATTCAAATATCTTTGAAGGGTTTCATTCCATTGTAGTTAGTATCCTTAATGAACTCAAGTTGTCCATCTTGGCCAAAATTACCTCTCGTGTCCTTTTGGCAGAACTGTAGCTGTCTTTGTTAGCTTCCTTGCGATCTTGTATGACAAGATGCCATAAAGCATATCACTGACTTCTGGTAATTTAAATGATGTGAAATTGATTTAGAAATAGACAAATGTGTTAATGGAAATAAGGGATGGGATAATTCATAAGGTTATGCAGTAGATATCTGTTTTTGTTGTTGTTGTTGTTGCTGCTGGCATTGCACTTTCTTCAAGGACGGTTTCACAAAATTTATTTTGAATATCACTCTTCATTCATTTAGCCTTATTGAAGTGTGTCAAAGGGACTGACCCCATCTGCAGCTCCAGTGGCTGCCTTGACCTAAGTATATCCAGTTACCCTGTTTGAAGTGACTAGTTTACAAATGGGCATGGCCAGAGTCAATGAAAGATGAGACATTCACTGGACTTCTGGGAAAGACATTAGAATAATTGGCCTTCCATTTGGAGGAAGATGCTACACTTCTACTTCTTACCATTTGCAAATATTAATAGAAGTGGAATTAAAAACCTAGAAAAGTCTATGATTATTAGAAGATGCAGAAAAGCAAAAAGCCACATTGATAGATTGATAATTTGATTACATGCTGTCAGAACTATACAACTCCATGAAAAAAAATTAAGACAAGCAACTCAATAGAAGTAAACGTGTTATATACATAACAAAACATTTGGACCAGGCGAGGTGGCTCATACCTATAATCCCAGCACTTTGGGAGGCCGAGGTGGGCGTCTCTACTAAAAATACAAAAAGTAGCTGGGTGTGGCAGCGGGCGCCTGTAATTCCAACTACTCGGGAGGCTGAGGCAGGAGAATCGCTTGAAACCAGAAGGCAGAGGTTGCAGTGAGCCGAGATCGCGCCACTGCACTCCAGCCTGGGCAACAAGGGCAAAACTCTGTCTCAAAAAAAAAAAAAAAAAAATTGTGTTCAAGCCAGGTGTTGTGATTCATGCCTGTAATTCCAGCACTTTCGGAGGCCGAGGCAGGCAGATCACTTGAGCCTAGGAGTTTGAGACCAGCCTGGGCAACATGATGAGACCCCATCTTTACAAACGATACAAAAATTAACCACCATGCCCACAGTCTCAGTTACTCAGGAGGCTGAGATGGGAGGATTGCTTGAGCCTGGGAGGCAGAGCTGCAGTGAGCCGTGATTGTGCCACTGCACTCCAGCCTGGGTGACACAGTGAGACCATGTCTCAAAACAAACAAAAAACAATTCTTGTGTCCATACCACAGTAAACCTTCTATATGTGGATAAGAAGAAAAGACAAATGAATAGAAATATGTGCAAAGGATATGAATAGACAATTTACATATGAGGATATAAAAGACCAATCCTCTCCCCAACATATGAAAAGTGCTCAACCTCTCTAATAATCAGTAAAGTGCATTTTAAAACTTGGTACATTGTAGGATATACCAAAGTTTAACCATTCCCCTACTAATGGAAAGTTAGATTATTTAAAAGTTATTATTGCCGGGTGCGGTGGCTCATGCCTGTAATCCCAGCACTTTGGGAGGCCAAGGTGGGCGGATCACCTGAGGTCGGGATTTCAAGACCAGCTTGACCAACATGGAGAAACCCCATCTCTTCTAAAAATACAAAATTAGCAGGACATGGTGGCAAATGTCTGTAATCCCAGCTACCTGGGGGGCTGAGGCAGGAGAATCGCTTGAACCTGGGAGGCGGAGGTTGTGTGAGCGGAGATCGTGCCATTGCACTCCAGCCTGGGTGACAAGAGTGAAACTCTGGCTCAAAACAACAACAACAACAACAACACCAACTTATTATTACATACAAGGCTTACTGAAGATGTGTCTTGCCTCTTTGGAACGTATTTGTGCTTTTGAGATATTAAACCTTATAACCTAAACCTAGAATGTGATAGCAAACATCTTAGTGTCTGCATCCCAAATAGAAGTTATATATTATGTGAACATACACTAAAATTTAGCATCAGAATGTTCTTTGAATTGCATTTTTAATCATGTGCTTAATCTAATACACTTGGGAACTACTGGAACTTTTTCTGGTCAGATTAGTTCAAACAGTTGGAAATTGTTCTCTTTCCTTGAAATAAAGCTGATTGAAGGATTATGTTGTCTGAATAGCTGTAGGATTCAGAAACTCTTTATAAAGACATACTTAATTTTAGGTTTAAAAATATCCATGATTTCTTTTGGATTAATGGTCTAAACATGCATATTTGACTAAAGCCTTACTTTTTTATTTATCATGGCTATAGCTTGTTCGTTGTTCATTAGTCTTAAATATGTTCCAGCAAGAGGAAATTGTTTAATCTCTACCTAGTAGGGAAAAAAAAAATATGTATCAAATTCAAAATATGTATGCCTTTTGTTCAAGCAATTTCAATTTGGGGAATCTTCCCTACAGAAATACTCATAAGTATATACACATGCCCATATTCACACACAAGGATGTTCACTGCACCATTGTTTGTAATACATAATTCAGTTGAAAATATGATAAATGTCTGTCGACAAAGGAATGAATCATGACCTGTCCCTACAATGAGTGACAGCCACACGTATCACTTTGGAAAAATGTCTATATGAGAGGGTGCTGGCAGGGAACAGAATTCACCCCCAAATGGTTTGAATGAACATATAAATAAAATATATATATATATGTACACACACACATATATATACATATAAATATATATATAGAGAGAGAGACAGAGAAACAGAGAGAGAGAGAAAAAGAGGAAGAGAGAGAGAGAGAGAAAGAGACAAGGTCTTACTCTGTCACCCAGGCCTAAGTGCAGTGGTGTGATCATAGCTCATTGCAACCTCCCAACTCCTGAGCTTAAGCAACCCTACTGCCCCAGCCTCTTGAGTAACTGGGACTACAGGCGTGCACCACCATGCCTGGCTAATTTTTTGAATTTCTTTTTGTAGAGATGGGATCTCGCTATGTTACCCAGGCTGCAAATGAAGATATTTTTAAGGAAGATTTACTTACAGGGGTTGGGTGGTGACAAGCAAACAAACAAACAAGGGATGGTGAAGTGCCTAGAGACTGGCAATGGTGGAAAATGATTCCCCTTCTAGGGCCTCAGATCAAAGGAGAGGGCATAGTATAATAGGAACCCGGTAAAATTTGGAACCGTGGAGGCAGGGCCACCCAGTGGAGCTATAGCCAAAGATGGATACAGCTACTGCAAAAGACAGAGCTGATGCAGGTAGAAAACAAGGAAGGAATACCCTGATTTTTTCCTTTTATTCTCTGATCTTTTACTGCAGAGACCTCTGCAGTGACCTCTGATTGGCTGAACCCAGTGGGAAGCATTTGGAGGGGAGCCTGAGTAACGTGGTCCACTCGCCAGAGAGAAAGAACAAAAATGACCTGTGAAGATAAGGAATGACTAGCACGATGTTTTGGGGATATTTTGGTTTTGAAATAAATTAGGCTGGGTGCTGTAGCTCACATCTGTAATCCCAGCACTTTGGGAGCCTGAGGTGAGAGGATCTCTTAATCTCAGGAGTTCATGACCGCCCTGGGCAATATAGTAAGACCCTGTCTCTAAAAGAAAATTTTAAAAAGCCGAGTGTAGTGGTGCATGTCTGTAGTCCCAGCTACTCTGGAGGCTGAATGGGAGGATTGCTTGAGCCTGGGAGACAGAGGCTGCAATGAGTCATGACTGCACTCTAGCCTGGGTGACAGAGCAAGACTCTGTCTCAAGAAAAAAAAATATTATTTTTAATTGACAATAAAAGTTGTATATACTTATTGTGCACAGCATGATGTTTAGATAAATGTGTGCATTGTGAGATGGCTAAATCAAGGTAATTAACATATTCATTACCTCACGTATTATTTTTTTGTATGCAGTGAGAACTTAAATAAACTACCCTTTTAGCAATTCTTAAGTGCAATTATCCTTCCATATCCTAGAAAAATTTGTTCTGGGACCCCCTGTGAATTCCAAAATTTGGGGAATGTTCAAGTACCTTATTAAAAAAAGCATAGTATTTGCATATAACCTATGCACATCTTCCAATATATGGTCAGCGTTTTGTATCAGTGGGTTCTGCATCTGTGGATTCAATCAACCAGAAATTGAAAATATTGCAGGGGGAGCAATACAACAATAAAAATAATACAAATAAAAAAGCAATAAAGTGTAATTATTATATAGCATTTGCATTGTATCAGGTATTATAAGTAATCTGGAGGTGATTTACAGGATAGGGAGGATGGGCATAGGTTATATGCAAATGCTCTACCATTTCATATAGGGACTTCAGCATCCTCAGAGTTCTGTATCTACAGGGGGTTCTGGAACCAATCCCCCACTTATATGAGGGGGATGTCTATACTTTAAATCATCTCTAGATTACTTATAATACCTGATATAAGTGTTATAGAAATTGTTATACTGTCTTTTACAAATTTTATTTATTTATTAATTTTATGTATTAATTTTTTTGATAGAGAGGGGGTTTCACCATGTTGGTCAGGCTGGTCTCAAAACCCCGACCTCAGGTGATCCACCTGTCTTGGCCTCCCAAAGTGCTGGGATTACAAGCACGAGCCACCATGCCCGGCCTATACTGTCTTTTAAAGTTTGTATTGTTTTTAAGTATTTTTTTTCCCAAATATTTTTGATCTGAGGTTGGCAGAATCATGGATGGAAAACCTCAGGATCCAGAGGACTGACTATATACAGTACATTTAATTAATTAATTAACTAATTTATTTATTGATTGAGATGGAGTTTCACTCTGTCACCCAGGCTGGGGTGCAGTGGCGGGATCTTGGCTCAATGTAACCTCCACCTCCCGAGTTCAAGCAATTCTCATGTCTCAGCCTGCTGAGTAGCTGGGATTACAGGTGCCTGCCATCATGCCTGGCTAATTTTTGTATTTTTAGTAGAGACGGGGTTTCGCCATGTTGACCAGGGTGGTCTTGAACTCCTGGCTTCAGGCTATCCTCCTACCTCAGCCTCCCAAAGTGCTGGGATTACAGGTGTGAGCCACTGCACCTGGCTACAGTGCATTATTATTGACTGTAGTCACCACGTTGTACAATAGATCTGTTCAATTTATTCCCACTAACTGGAATTTTATATGCTTTGACCAATATCTTCCCAATTCTCTCCAATAATGTTTATGTTATGGTTTTTAAGTGGAAAAAAAGTGGCATAGCAATATATAATATGCTATTTTTATAAAAGAAAACCACAACCATACATTTGAAATGCACATGGTTGTATAGTCATCAGCGTTATGTACCAACACATAGCAAACTATAAGCTTCAGTATTACCTGTAGAGGGTGAAAACATGGAGAAGTATTTTATTTCTAACTTTCCATATTTTAATTTTTATTATATATTTTTTATTTCTACTAAGTGTGGGCTTTATTGGTTGATTTCTTGGTGAGTACATTTCCAGGTGTGAAGGTACCCTTCCTGTAGTGTCTTATATACAGTACAGTGGGAATCTTCCTTATTTGGCAGTTACTCACACACCTTTATGTGTATCTCACATGGTGTTCTTCCCCAGGTGGATGTGATTCTCCATGCCAGTGAAGGGTAAGGAAGACCACAGCATGGTTTGGGGATAGAATAAACTCTGCTGGGCTAACAAATAAACCCAGAACTCTCAATGGCTTAATGCAAGAAAGATTTGTTTCTTATTCATGCTGATGTTCCTGGTCTGAGAGTTCACCAGAGCAGCTCTTCTCTAAGAGGCAAATTCAGGGATCAGGGCTTCTCCCTTCCTATGCATCTGCCATCTTGGAACCTTCATTTCCACCAGTGCAGAGGAAGAGAGAACAAGCCTGAGAAACTGGGAGAGGTGGTTTATGCAAGGGAGTGCTGGGAAATGTAGTCTTGCTGGTCCCGCAGGCTATAGGAGAGGCATAGACCAGAATCTGCTTCTGATGAAGGCCTCAGGAAGCCTCCAATCATGACGGAAGGTGAAGGGGAACCAGAGAGGAAGGAATGAAAGATTTTCATTTTGAAAATTAGAAATGAGGTCTTGCTATGTTGCCCAGGCTAGACTCGAACTTTTGGGGTCAAGTGATTCTCCCAGCACAGCCTCCTGAGTAGCTGGAACTACTGCCTCATGTCACCACACTCGGCTCAATATATTTTTATATTATAGAAATTTGTTATAAGAATCAGGCATTTTTTGGTGATTAAATGAATAAACTATATTTTGCATGAAAAGAAAGCACTGTTACACTTAAGGTGAAGACAAAGGTAAGAAAAACTCCTAAATGGTTATGAAACATTTAATTCACTTAAGGGCACAGCAAAGAAGAACTATTTAGAAATCTATGTTAATTCCATTAACATTAAAGCCAGAGAGTGTAGGCTGGGCATAATCCCAGCACTTTGGGAGGCTGAGCTGGGAGGATTGCTTGAGCCCAAGAATTCAAGACCAGCCTGTGCAACACGGTGAAACCACATCTCTACAAAAAATAAAAAATTAGCTGGGCGTGGTGGCATGCACCTATAGTCCCAACTTCTCAGGAGGCTGAGGTATTAGGATCTCTTGAGCCTGGGAGGTAGAGGCTGCAGTGAGCCATGATTCTATCACTGTCTTCCAGTCTGAGCAACAGAGTGAAATGCTGTCTCAAAAACACCCAAAACAACAACAACAACAAAATGTCAAAGTCAAAGAATAGATCTCCTGTGCTCTACTGTTGGTTAGGGTCTTCTGTTGCAAAGATCAGAGATGAAATCACTCAAGGAATAAAAGGGGAGCTAAAAAAATAGGAATATACTAATGGCTCATAAAACGGAAGGATGGCAAGAAATAAAAGTTAAGACTCTCTGTTTGCCTCTCAGGTCCTTATCTCTTAATTTTCTCCAGCAAACAAACTTTCTCTGCTCTTGGGGGAACATGATGGGAAAATATGGCTGCCCCACAGATCTTGAGTTCCGTATTTCAGTTCCAGTCATTGAGAAGACTGCCTCAACTCTCTTTAAGTCCAAATTCTAAAATCTTAAAAGAATTTGGCTCGGATGTCCACCTTTAGTCCAATTGGCTATAGTCACAGTATGCAGGATCATGTACTGTAGTAACAACATACTGGAATATTTTAAATGGAGATAAACAGATGTTGTGAGGATCAGGGTGGGGGCCATAAGTTCTCAAGCTGCCTATTACAGTTGCACAAAGGACAGAGGATATTATAGATTGATGAGTTAAAAATCACTTTTGCATTGCCCCCATAGCGAAAAAATTTTAAGATATTTCTGAGAGAGCCATAAAAAGGCAATAGTAAAACACTGATATAAAATCAGCTGGGGCCAGGCTTGGTGACTCATGCCTGTAATCCCAGCACTTTGAGAGGCTGAAATGATCTGCCCGGATCACCTAAGGTCAGGAGTTCAAGACCAGCCTGGCCAACATGGCTAAACCCTGTCTCTACTAAAAATACAAAAATTAGCTGGTTATGGTGGAATGCGCCTGTAATCCCAGTTACTCGGAAGGTTAAGGTAGGAGAATCGCTTGAACCTGGGAGGTGGAGGTTGCAGTGAGCCAAGATTGCACTCCAGCCTGGATGACAGAGTGAAACTGTGTCTCAAAAATATTAAACAAAACAAAAACAGAAAAAGAAGAAAAAAACCAGCTGGTAAATCAGCTGGCATATACTATCAGAATAATAAATAAGGGTTGGCCTTCTGGGCTAGGTGCAGTGGCTCACGCCTGTAATCCCAGCAGTTTGGGAAGCCAAGTCAGGTGGATCACCTGAGGTCAGGAGTTCAAGACCAACCTGACCAATATGGTAAACCCCATCTCTACTAAAAATACAAAAATTAGTGAGCGTGGAGGCGCATGCCTATAGTCCTAGCTACTTGGGAGGGTGAGGCAGGAGAATTGCTTGAATCCAGGAGGTGGAGGTTGCAGTGTGCGGAGATCACGCCACTATACTCCAGCCTGGGTGACAGAGTGAGACTCGGTCTCAAAATACATACATACATACGTACATACGAGTTGGCCCTCTATCTTTGTGAGTTCTGCATTTGTGAATTAAACCAATCACTGATTGGAGTTATTTGGAAACATTAAAAACAACAGTATAATATTAAAAAATAATACACATTTAAAAACTGGCTAGGTGTGGTGGCTCACACCTGCAATCCCAGCACTTTGGGAGGCCGTGGTGGGCAGATCCCTTGAAGTCAAGAGTTTGAAACTAGCCTGGCCAACAGGGCGAAACCCATCTCCACTAAAATTAGAAAAATTGGCCGGGTGTGGTGGCCCACGCCAGTAATTTCAGCTACTCTGGAGGCTGAAGCATATTAATTGCTTGATCCCGGAAGGCGGAGGTTGCGGTGAGATCACGCCACTGCACTCCAGCCTGGGCTACAGAGGGAGACTATGTCTCAAAACAAAACAAAAACAAAAACAAAAAACAAAAAAACTTGTATAACAACTATTTATATAGCACTTACATTGTGTTAGGTATTATATGGAATTTATAGATGATTTAAAGTATGTGAAAGAATGCGAGCAGGTTATGTGCAAATACTGTGCCATTTTATATAAGGAACTTGAACATCTGTGATTTTGGTATCTGTGGGGAGTCCTCGAACCAATTTCCCATGGATGCTGAGGGACAACTGTACAAATATTAAATAATTTAAAAGGCCACAGATAACTAGAAGTAAAAAATAGTTACTGGCTTGAAAAAAGGTAAGAATACCTTATAATCGTACCACATTTTGTAGGTCTCACAGGGTTTCCACATTCCTTTTCTAATGTAACAAGAAAACCTTATAAAAGCAATTGAGGCTGAATGCAGTGGCTCATGCCTGTAATCCCAGCACTCTGGGAGGCCGAGGCAGGAGGATCATTTGAGTCCAGGAGTTCAAGAAACCTAGGGAGGAAACCTAGGGAGTCCCTGTCTCTACAGAAAATAAAAATTAAAAAAATTGTCACACACCTGTAGTCCCAGCTACTCAGGAGGTTAGCCGGGAAGATTGCTTGAGACCAGGAATTCGAGGTGGCAGTCAACGAATCACACCACTGCAATCCAGCCTGAGCAACACAATGAGACCCCATCTCTTAAATAAATAAAGCAATTGAATCTCAATAGGTCAAGTCGCTTGCTCAAAGTCACACATGAACCACAGACTTGGGACTCAAGCTCCTTGTTTTCACTTTTTGTGCAGAGGTCTAACTTATAGAATCTGCCTCCCCCCTTTTAAACTTTTTAAAAATTTTACTCTTTATTTTATTTATTTCAAATTTTTTTTAGCATTGAAAGTAAAGGCAGAAATGACTTTTAAAGTGCTACATTTTCAGGGGAAAAAAAGTGGATTAGGAACGTTAGTTTCCATTCTGGCATACAAGGAGCCTAGAAGTCACCACTCCTGACTGAGCGCCATAGCTCATGCCTGTAATCCTAGCACTTTGGGAGGCTGAGGCAAAAGGATTACTTGAGCCCAGGAGTTCAAGACCACCTGGAGCAACACAGCAAAACCCCATCTTGACCAAATATACAAAAATTACCCAGTTGTGGTGTCACACGCCTGTAGTCCTAGCTACTTGGGAGGCTGAGGTGGGTGGATCACTTGACCCTAGGCAGTTAAGGCTGCAGTGAACCATGATGATACCACTGCACAGCCTGGGCAACAGAGCAAGACCGTCATCTCAAAAAAAAAAAAAAAAAAAAAAAAGTCACCACTCCAACTTAACAAGTAAAAAGCTGAGTAAACTGAAAAATCAACAGCTCTTCTTAGATCTGCAAGAGATGGGAGGTCATAGAGCAAACCCCAAATTAGAAAGATAGGTGAATGCAGATAATAACAACTTACAGGAGCAGAAACCTTCATGGGAATCAGTTCTGGAGTGGGAAAACCTGAAGTGTAATTGATAAATTGCTGGAGGCTTGGTGTGGACAAGTCTGCCAGATAAAAACTTCATTGGGAGGTTCCCACACTTCTGTACTTTTACCTCCAGGGGCTCTACTAGGTTTTTGCAGTGGATTTTGGAGAAAGAGCCTCTCATGCTTCCATCAAAGGGAGAGGAAAAGGAGCCACCTTGAAATACCCTAGAGTGACGGGCTTGGTGACTCACGCCCATAATCCCAGCAGTTTGGGAGGCCGAGGTGGGTGGATCATGAGGTCAGGAGTTCAAGACCAGCCTGACCAACATGGTGAAACTCTGTCTCTACAAAAAATACAAAAATTAGCTGCACATGGTGATGCATGCCTGTGATCCCAGCTACTCAAGAGGTTGAGGCAGGAGAATTGCTTGAACCTGGAAGGTAGAGGTTGCAGTGAGCCGAGATTGAGCCATTGCAGTCCAGCCTGGGTGACAGAGAGAGACTCTGTCTCAAAAAAAAAAGAAGAAAAGAGAAAAGAAATATTAGAGATCAAAAACACTGCAATAGAAATGAAAAATGTCTTTGACGTACTTAGTATAGTAAACATGGCTGAGGAAAAAAATCTCTATGTTTGAGGATATCTCAAGAGAAACCTCCCACACTGAAAAAGAGGAAAAAAGACTGGTAAAAAAAAACAAAACCAAAACAACAATAACAACAGAAAAGAATATCCAGGAACTGCAGGACAACTACAAAAGGTGTAAGTGTGTAATGAGAATACCAGAAGTAGAAGAAAGAGAATACAGAAGAAATATTTGAAACAATAATGACTGAGAATTTCCCCGAACCAGTGTCAGACACCAAATCACAGATCCAGAAAGCTCAGACAACATCAATAAGAATACATGTTTAAAAAAAAAAAAAACCCTACACCTAGATATATCATACTTAAAATACAGAAAATTAAAGATAAAGAAAAAAATCCCTATAGAAACCAAAGGTGAAAAAAAAATCTTATAGAAAAGAAAAGAATTACATCCCACTTCTCCTCAGACAGTAGGCAAGCAAGAAGAGAGTGGAGTAAAATATTTAACGTGTAAGAGAAAAAGGTACCACCAACCTGGAATTCTGTATGCTGTGAAATCATCCTTTAAAAGTGGAAGAGAAATAAAGGTCTTCTCAGATAAACAAAAATTGGGGGAATTTGTTGCCAGCAGACCTGCCTTCCAAGAAATAGTAAAAGAACTTCTTTAGAAAAAAGGAAGAGTATATAGGTCAGAAACTCAGATATAAAGAAAAAAAGACCATCCAAGTAAGGGAAGGTAAAATTAAAAAAAAAAAACTTCTATTTTTCTTATTTTTAATTGCCCTAACAAATAACATTTTTTTCAGAGCTTTGGGGGAATTTATCGGACAGATTTTGTGTACCAAAAAGGTGCTGGGCTTTTATCTACCATTAGCAGGTGTCATGCCTGTGGTCCCTTTACGGACCTCAGTTGGTTTGGCCAGACTGCAATGGCTACAATAGCCATGAGCAGCAACAAAACCACCATTATTATCCAGCAAGAGGTTGACTTTCTGTCTACAATGTTCAAATGCCTGGTTTCAGTGCAAAGTTTTTCATCTGTGTTCTCCAGCAAATTGGCAAAGTTGTTAATTATCTCATGTTGTCTGTCCAATTCATTCTCAATTTCCTGCCCCATTTGTTTTTGGCAACTTATGATGGAGGAAATGGCATCAAGGCCTGTGTCCTGTTCATGGACAATTTTCTGCTTGCTCTTGTCAGAGTTCATTAAAACCCAAGCCTCTTGTCTCCTCTGGCTCCTCAAAGAGCCAGGAGTTGGGCATTTCCTAACAGATAACAGTTTGTTCAAAATAATAATAGCAATAATTACTTGATTACATATTACGTATATATATATATATGTGTATGTTTATGTATAAGTGAAACAAATGACTGCAATTATACAAGACATGTGAGAGAGAAACTAGGATTATTTTGTTATTATAAGGTACTCACTAGATGTGAAGTGGTAACCAGAGGTATAAAAAAAAAAGCACTTATTCAAAAGTGACTCAGATTAGTTTTAAATGTATATTGCAAACTCTAGGGCAATCATTTAAAAAGGTTAGAAAAAAGAAGTATAACTGATATGCTAAGAAATGAAAAAAATAAATGTACATAAAATGCTCAACTGTAATGACAAAAGGCAAAATAAAAAAAGAGTGGAAGATAAAAATAAGAACAAAGAACAAGGACAACAAATAGAAAACAGTAAAAAAACATAATAGATATTAATCCAATTGTATTAATAATTGCTTTGAATGTCAATGGTCTGAATTCACCAGCTAAAAGAAAGAGATTGTCAGAGTGGCTCAAAAAACAAGACCCAACTATATGTTGTATGCAAGGAACCCACTTTAAATATAAAGACACATATAAATGGATAGAGGAAGATACACCTTGCTAACATTAATAAAAAGAAAGCAGAAGGAGCTATGCTTATGTCAGACAGAACAGACTTCAGAGCAAGGACAGTGACTGGGAAGAGGGACATTACATAATGATAAAGGAATCAATTCTCCAAGAAGACATAAGAATCACTAACCCAATGTATGCACCTAACAATGGAGTGTCAAAATATGTGAAGCAAAAACTGACAGAACTGGAAGGATAAATAAATGAATCCACTATTATAATTGGAGACTTCAACACCCCTCTCTCAGGAATGGACAGATCCAGTGGGCAGAAAAGCAGTAGGGCATAGTAAAACTCAACACCACCATCAATCAGTAGGGCATCTATGGATGTAATTGACATCTATATGACTTTATTAAACAATAGCAGGTTACGTATTCTTCTCAAAGTCACATAAAACATTTATCCAGATAGAGCACATTCTGGGCCATAAAATATACCTTAACAAAATTTAAAAGAATGAAAATAATATAATGTCTGCCCTCAAATCACAGTGAAATTAAACTAGATATCTATAACGGAAAGGTAGTTGGAAAATCCCAGTATACTTGGAGATTGAATAATATACTTTTATTTATTTATTCCTTTCAAAAGAAAATTAAAATATTTTAAACTAAATGAAAATAAAAGCCTGGCATGGTGGTGGACTCCTGTAGTCCTGGCTACTCGGGAGGCTGAGGTGGGAGGATCACTTGAGCCCAGGAGTTCGAGGTTACAATAAGCTGTGATTGCACCACTGCATTCCAGCCTGGGCATCAGAGTGATAGCCTGTCTCTAAAAAAGAAAAAAAAAATTGGCTGGGTGCAGCGGCTCACACCTGTAATTCCAGCACTTTGGGAGGCTGAGGCAGGTGGATCACCTGAAGTTGGGAGTTTGAGACCAGTTGACCAACATGGAGAAACCCTGTCTCTACTAAAAATACAAAAAATTAGCTGGGTGTGGTGGCACATTCCTGTAATACCAGCTACTCTGGAGGATGAGGCAGAGGAATCACTTGAACCTGGGAGGCAGAGGTTGCAGTGAGCTGAGATCATGCTATTTGCACTCCAACCTGGGCAAAAAGAGCGAAACTCTGTCTCAAAAAAATTATATGAAAAACACAGCTTGCCAAATTTGTGGGATGCAGTAAAAGCAGTGCTTAGAGGGAAGTTTATAGCATTGAATCCATATATATGAAAAGAAGAAAGATCTAAAAATCAATAATCTAAGCTTCCACCTTAGGAGACGAGAAAAACAAGAACAAATTAAATCTAAACTAAGCAGAAGTGGCTGGTCACAGTGTCTCACACCTGTAATCCCAGCACTTTGAGAGGCTGAAGTGGGAGGATTGCTTGAGGCCAGGAGTTCAAGACCAGGGTGGGCAATATAGTGAGACTTCATCGCTACAAATAAATTAAAAAATTAACCAGGTGTGATTGTGTGTGCCTTTAGTCCAGCTACCTAGGAGGCCGAAGCAGAAGAATCACTTGAACCCAAGAGTTTGAGGTTACAGTGAGATATGATTGCATCACTGTACTCCAGCCTAGGTGACAGACCCTGTCTATTAAATAAATAAGTGAAAAGTAGAAGAAAATAGATTGTAAAAATTAGAGGAGAAATCAATGAAATTAAAAACAGGAAATCAAAGTCTGTTTTTTTAAAAAGATTAATAAAATCAATGAACCTTTTCCCGACTTAATACTTCCTATAAAGCTACAGTAATCAAGACAGTGTGGTATTGGTGAAAGACTAGAAAAGTAGACCAATAGAATGAATAGAGAGCCCAAAGTGGACCCTTATAAATATAGTCAACTGACCTTTGACAAAGGAGCAAAAGCAAGACAATGGTGCAAAGATAGTCTTTCAACAAATGGTGCTGGAAACCTGACATCCACATGCAGAAAAAAATGAATCTAGACACAGATCTTACACTTTTCACAAAAATTAACCTAAAATGGGTCACAGACCTAAGAATAAACATAAAACTATAAAACTCCTAGAAGATAAGAGGAAAAAGTTTAGATGACCCTGGACTTGGTGATTACTTTTCAGATACAACATCAAAGACACAATTCATGAAAGAAAGAATTGATAAACTGGACTTTAGTAAAATTAAAAAATGTTACTGTGCAAAGGACACTGTGAATAGAATGAAAAGGCAAGCCACAGACTGGGAGAAAATATTTGCAAAAAACATATCTGATAAAGGATTGTTACCCAAAATATACAAAGAACTCTTAAAACTCAACAATAAGAAAAAAAAAAAAGAACCTGGTCGTGTATGGTGACTCACACCTGTAATTCCAGCCCTTTGAGAGGCTGAGGTGGGCAAATCACTTTAGATCAGGAGTTCAAGACCAGCCTGGCTAACATGGTGAAAACCCATCTCTATCAAAAAATACAAAAATTAGTCGGGTGTGTTGGTGTGCGCCTGTAATCCCAGCCACTTGGGAGGTTGAGGCAGGAGAATGCCTTAAACCCAGGAGGCGGAGGTTGCAGTGAGCTAAGATCGCACCACTGCACTCTAGCCTGGGTGTAAGAGCAAGACTCTGTCTCCAAAAAAAAAAGAAAGAGAAAACAAAGAACCTGACCAAAAAAAAAAAAAAAAAATGGGCCAATGACCTTAACAGGCACCTGATCAAAGAACATATTGACAGTAAATAAGTATAGGAAAAGATGTTCCACATCATATGTCATCAGGGAAATGCAAATCACACAGCAATGAAATACCCCTATGTATTAATTAGAATGGCCAAAATCTAGAACTGACAACACTAAATTCCCTGATGAGGATCTGGAGCAGCAGGAACTCGCTCCTTCATTTCTGGTGGAAATGCAAAATGGTACAATGAATTTGGAAGGCAGTTTGGCAGTTTCTTACAAAACTAAACATACTCTTGTCATAAGATCCAGCAGTCACGCTCCTTGGTATTTACCCAAAGTGACTGAAAACTTAAGTCCACACAAAAACCTGCACATAGATGTTTACCACAGCTTTATTTGTAGTTGCCAAAAATCAGAAGCAAAGCAACCAAGTTGTTCTTTAGCAGCTGAGTGAATAAATGGTGGCACATCCAGACAATGGGACATTATTCAGTGCTAAAGAGAGATGAGCCATCAGGCCGGGGGCGGTGGCTCACGCCGGTAATCCCAGTACTTTGGGAGGCCTAGGCAGATGGATCACAAGATCAGGAGATTGAGACCATCTTGGCCAACATGGTGAAACCCCATCTCTACAAAAATACAAAAATACAAAAATACAAAAATTAGCTGGGTGTGGTGGCACGTGCCTGTAATCCCAGCTACTTGAGAGGCTGAGGCACGGGAATCGCTTGAACCCAGGAGGTGGAAGTTGCAGTGAGCTGAGATCGCGCCACTATACTCCAGCCTGGCGCCAGAGCGAGACTCCATCTCAAAAAAAAAAAAAAAAAAAAAAAAGAGAGAGAGAGAGAGATGAGCTATCAAGCCACAAAAAGACGTGGAGGAAATTTAAGTGCATATCAGTAAGTGAAAGAAGCCAACCTGAAAAGGCTACATACTGTGATTCCAACCACATGACATTCTGGAAAAGGTGAAACTATGAAGACAGTGATCA
Organism: Cacajao melanocephalus; assembly: GCA_963573385.1. Classification (NCBI taxonomy): domain Eukaryota; kingdom Metazoa; phylum Chordata; class Mammalia; order Primates; family Pitheciidae; genus Cacajao; species Cacajao melanocephalus. The sequence goes on from CAUYLG010030137.1 coordinate 248,045, forward strand.
AGATCAGTGGTTGCCAGGGGTTAGGAGGGAGGAAGGGATGAACAGGTGAAGTGCAGAGGATTTCTAGGGCAAGTAAACTACTCTGTATGAGACGATAATGGTGGATACGTGTCATTAAACATTTTTCAAACCCACGGAACATACAACACCAAAAGGAACTCTAATGTAAACTGCAGATTTTGGGTCAATGTAGGTTCATGAATTGTAACATAGGCACCGCTCTGTGGGCGTTGGCAATAATGGATGAAGTTATGCATGTGTCAGGGCAGGGAGCATGGGGTGTCTCTGTGTGTTCCACTCAATTTTGCTGCAAATCTAAAGTGGCTCTAAAAAATAGTCTAACAAAGCAAGATTGGAAAGGAAAATAGATTACATAAAATTATTTTCTTAACTAATTCAAAAGCAAAGAGAGTTGAAAACTCACCATAGAAGCTACACTTTTTTAGAAAAACAGTTGGGTACAATGGCTCATACCTGTAATCCCAGCACTTTGGGAGGCCAAGACAAGAGTATTGCTTGAGGCCAGGAGTTCATGACCAGCCTAGGCAACATAGTAAGACCTCACATCTACAATTTTTTTCTTTAATTAGCCGGGTGTGGTGGTGTGTGCCTGCAGTCCCAGCTACTCAGCAGGCCGAGGTAAGAGGATTGCTTGATCCCAGGAGTTCAAAGTTACAGTCAGCTATGATCGTGCCACTGCACTCCAGCTTGGGTGACAGAGTGAGACCCTGTCTCTAAAAACAGAAAAAAACTAAATTAATAAAAGCAAATAACTGGAACAATAATGACCAACTTTCAGGGTGTTAAAAGATACACCCCTTGCATCATGATATTGTTTAATGTGCCCACTGAATTCTACTAAAAACAGACTTTAAACAAAGTTAGAAAAGAAAACCAATATCTAATATTCTTTTGCCTGTAAGAGGCATATTATAAATTAAACCACTCAAATAGTCTAAAAGCTGAGGGAAAGCTTAAGACTTATTATACCTCTGTAGATACAAAACAAGCAGGTGTTAAAATCCAGGGTGCAATACTGCTGTAGATGTCTGAGAACTCGCAAGATAATGACTAAGCCTGGGAAAGGGACAGACAAAGGTAATTGTTTCCCAGCATCCTGGAAGATAAGAGAATCTTTATGGCCACTGGAGGGATGTGGACTCAGCTGCAGTCTTTCTGGCACCAGAGGAAAAGGCATGTGGTAAACTAGATATTCTGTAATAGGGCCCATGGGGCAAATGCTTCTGTATTAATGATAAAGTGTAGGTTTCACCCACAGGATCCCAGGTGTTCTGTGCAGGTGTGCACACCTGTGGGGAGGAAGCAGAACAAACTTTAAACTGCCTTCTGTGGATCACATTAGGAAGCCTGGGACAATTAAAGAGCTCCCGGCATCAGATATGTCCAAAAGAATAGGCAAGTAGGATTACCAAAGATACATGTTTTTTTTTTCCTCAGCAAAAAGTCGTGAAGGTAGAGTCTCCCTTTAAAAATAAAAATCTGATTATGAAGTAATATTCAAAATCATATTATATTGAATTAAAAACAGGTAAACTATTTAGTGGAATAAATTTCCTAGAAGTACATGTTAACAATGGTAACAAATCAATACAAGACTAACCAGCAATAATACATCTATAGAAAAGCATATTTTTAAAATAAAAAATGATCAAAATTACATTCATCTGAAGAATTAGCACCCACTAGGCACTATATATAATAAACTCCAGGTGGGTAAAATTAGGTTAAAATGTTTATTGTGGCTATTTTCTTTCGACTTATCTAAGCATCAGTTTCCCTTTCCTCGACATAGCAATCCTACTGTAATTTCCTAGTGTGAAACTTTTTCTCCCTGACTATATATATAATGTTAGTGGGAAGGTCAAGTTCTTTCACCATCTCCCACTTGGACTCTGAATCTTGACTCACTGGAACCTCTGCCTTCCGGGTTCAAGTGATTCTCCTGCCTCAGCCTCCCAAGTAGCTAGGACTACAGGCGTGTACCCCACACCTGGCTAATTTTTTTTTGTATTTTTAGTAGAGACGGGTTTTCACTGTGTTAGGATGATCTCAATCTCCTGACCTCATGATCCACCTGCCTCTGCCTCTGCCTCCCAAAGTGCTGGGATTACAGGCGTGAGCCACCGTGCCCCACTGGAACTTTGATTCTTAAACTGATACAAGGACAAAAGGAAACAGTTGCTGGTCAGTTTCACCACACAGGCTATTCCAATTACAAAACAACTGCTGTCCTTTCAGTTTCTTGGTTCTTTAGAGCTCTGTGGTCCTTTCCCATGTTCAAGTAAGTTCCCTCAGTCTCACAGCAACAATTCACTTATATTAGCCAGAGTGAGATTTTTACTACAGGTTGAGTATTCCTTATCCAAAAGTTTTGGGGACTAGAAGTGATTTGGATTTCAATTTTGGGGGGCTTTTGAAATATTTGCATTATATGCTTACCAATTGGGCATCCCTAATCCAAAAATCTGAAATCCAAAATGCTCCAGTGAGCATTTCCTTTGAGTGTCACATTGGTGACGCTCTAAAATCCAACACTTACTGAGCACTAGCATGACGCTCAAAGGAAATGCTCACTGCAGCATTTCGGATTTCAGATTTTTGGATTAGGGAACTCAACATCTCAGCCTGTATATCCAGATGGAGACTGCAATTCCAAAGAAGAAACTAAAGAGGAAGAAGGTATTGGAGGTGGATGGAGGTGTCACAGTTCACCTGGAAATATCTTCTCTATAAGGAAAGGTGGTTTTTTTTTTTGTTTTTTTTGTTTTTTTTTTAGACAGGATCTCACTCTATCACCCAGGCTAGAGTTCAGTGGCACAGTCTTAGCTCACTGCAACCTCTGCCTCCTGGGCTCAAGCGATCCTCCCATTTCAGCCTCCTGAGTAGCTGGAATTATAGGGGCGCACCACCACACCTGGCTATTTTTTTTTTTTGTAAAGACAAGGTTTTGCCATGTTCCCCAGCCTGGTCTCAAACTCCTGAGCTCAAGCAATCCCCTGCCAAAGTGCTGGGATTACAGGCGTGAGCCACCTTGCCTGGCCAGAAAGTATCCTGACAATAATCTGCTTGCTTCTTCTTCTTGCTTCTATCTGTGAGAGGCTTATACCTCTGTATCCCTTTGTTTATTTTATTTTACATTTTTGAGACAGAATCTCACTGTTGCCCGGGCTGGAGTGCAATGGTGCAATCATGGCTCACTGCAGCCTCACCCTCCCAGGCTCAAGCAGTCCTCCCACCTCAGCCTCCCAAGTAGCCGAAACTACAGGGGCACACCTCCTTGTGTAGCTAATTTTTTTTTTTTTTTTTTTTTGTAGAGTTGGGTTTTTACTATGTTGCCCAGGCCGGTCTCAAAAACCAGGGCTCAAGCAATCCTCCTGCCTTGGCCTCCCAAAGTGCTGGGATTACAGGAGCGAGCCACAGTGACTATCTCCTATCCCTTTAATGTTGGGCTGGCCACAACTTGATTGGCCAATAGAATGTGAGTGGATGTGATGGCTACCCTGTCAGAGCAGCCTTAGGTATGATTAGCCAATTTTGCTTCCAAAACATATTCTGTACTTTATCCATTCCATTCCATCCTAGCAACACTGGCCAAATCTGAAATAATCTCTGTCAACTACTTCAATAACCTTCCAACTGTCTCCTGGCTTTAGTTGTGTACCTCTGAAAACCATCCTTCACACAGCCGTCAGCGATGTCAAACTGAGCCTTGTAAGGCCACAGACAAACGCCTTCAGTGGCTCCCTCTTTCCCACATGGCACTGGAAAGCTGCTATGATTTGGCTTCTACTTACCCCTTCAGCCTCATCCTTGGGCCTTCCCTGCTGCCCACTTTGTGTTCGGCAACACTTAACTGCCTGAAACACCCTGGACACTCCTCCATGCCTTTGTCCATTCTGTTCCTTTGTCCAGCCTGCCCTCCTCTCTCTCCTAATTGTTGTCCAAATAACTTCTGTTTAACTCTCAAGATTCAGCTCCATGTCAGTGCTTCCAGAAAGTCTTTCCTAGTACTTCCTTGGCATGCACTTTCCCTGTGTTTTCTTGGTACCAGCACACACCCCTGGCACTTCCCACATTAAATTTAAATGTTACGTTCTGTCTTTTTCTCTTCCAATAGATTTACTGTCTCCTGGAAAGCAGAGACTATATCTTATTCAGCTTTTTGTCCCCAGACTCTAGCGTGATGTCTGACACACAGTAGGTGTCCAATGCACATCAGTGGAGCTGAACTAGACCAAATTAAACATTCATATAAGAAAATTCTGAAAGCCTTCTGCCCCTATTCCTACAAAAGCTGGTGGCATTATAAATGGGTTCTTCTGGAAAGCAATATAGCAACATATAACAAAAACTATGAAAATGTCCGTTCTCCTTGATGTGGTATTTTCCCGTTTGTGAATACCCTCAACGAAATAATCCAAAGGAAAAAAAAATGTACACAGATGTCCTGGCAACTCTAGTTATAACAGTGAAAACCCTGGAAGCAATCCAAGTGTCTAACAGGGAAATGACTAAGCAAACAATGGGATTATTACATAGCTATTAAAAAATGACAGAGGTGAGGATTATGTCAACACAACCAAGTGTGTATCTATCTGCAGGAACGTTAAGTAGTAAAAAGAACACAGGCTAGTGTTTAAACACTAGTGATTAAGGTTGTGTGTGTACACTAACAAAGATTGGAGGGTAATCTGGAGAAATGAAAATGGCTGCAGTGCAGTGCTTGTTGGGTCTTCATTTTCCTGTGCAGTTTCATGAATTTTTGACAATAATACTTGAGATTCTACGCAATACAGATATCCTAGAAGTCTTCTGCAGAATAAGTACTCTAAGTTATCCCAGACTGTAGATTCCAAGAGAAAATTTTATGTTAAATTCTCAGAAAATTGTTATAAAAATAATGATATTTCTTTAAGTGAACAAAACATTTTTCTTTAGTTAAATTCAACAAGCAACTATGAAAGCTTGACTATGTTCTAGAGCATTCACATTCTGGTGAAATTCACAAAAATCATGGGCAAAAATCTTCAGAGAAATATGTGTTATTATTTTAATTTACTTTTTTTTTTTTTGAGACAAAGTCTGGCTCTATCGCCCAGGCTGGAGTGCAGTGGTGCGATCTTGGCTCACTGCAGCCTCACCTTCCAGGCTCAAACTGCCCTCCCACCCCACCTTAGCCTCCCAAGTAGCTGGGACTACAGGCCCACACCACCGAAGTAACTGCCTCAGCCTCCCAAAGTGTTGGGATTGCCATCGTGCCCGGTTGAACTTATTTTTATTTTTATTTCAGTGAATGTACATATTAGAACAGATGACAGAGGAAAGTCTGCAAGACCTTTGGACTAAACTTCACATTCATGAGTTGTTTCAATTTTATTTTTATTTTATTTATTTATTTTGAGACAGAATGTGGCTCTGCTGCCCAGACTGGAGTGCAGTGGGGCAATCTTCGCCCACTGCAGCCTCTGTCTCCGGGGCTCAAGCGATCCTCCCATCTTAGCCTTCCCAGTATCTGGGACTGCAGGTACAGGCCACCACGCCCAGCTAATTTCCATATTTTTTGTAGAGATGGGGTTTTGCCATGTTGCCTAGGCTGGTATCGGACTCCTGGGCTCTATCGCCCAGGCTGGAGTGCAGTGGTGCGATCTTGGCTCACTGCAGCCTCACCACCCAGGCTCAAACCATCCTCCCATCCCACCTTAGCTCAAGTGATTCTTCCACCTTGGCCTCCCAAAATCCTGGGATTGCAGGGTGAGCCACCACACCCGCCCTCAATTTTATATTTCAATGTCTCCAAAAGAGGTGCTATATTTAGTCACTGAGACATACTGTTAAGGATTAAAAGGAAAAAGTCATCATCATATAACTTTAAACTTATGCTACTTTTCCACTTAGTACACTATGAATTAATATTTTATAAATTCATGATTATATTGTGAATAGCAAAATATTAACATTATAAGATATATTACAATGCAATTAAGAGAAATAAGCCACAATTTTTAATATTCCATTATAGAATTTCTCCGTTTTTAAAATTAACTGAGAGGCCAGGCACAGTGGCTCATGCCTGTAATCCCAACACTTTGGGAGGTTGAGGCAGGTGGATCATCTGAGGTCAGGAGTTCAAGACCATCCTGGTCAACACAATGAAATCCCGTCACTACTAAAAATACAAAAAATTAGCCGGGTGTGGTGGTGGGCACCTGTAATCCTAGCTACTTGGGAGGCTGAGGCAGGAGAATCGCTTGAACCTGTGAGGTGGAGGTTGCAGTGAGCTGAGACTGTGCCATTGCACTCCAGCCTGGGAAACAAGAGCAAAATTCCATCTCAAAAAAAAAAAAAAAAAAAAAACCTGACAGCCTCACAAAATGGAAGTGGCCCAGGCCTCTGGGAGGCCTTGAGCATAATTATCACTTTATCTTTAAAATGTGATAGTTTTAAGTAGGGTCCTAAAGCAAATGGGTCGTTAATAACTGTATAAACACCTAGCTAACATAGTCCTGTCACTAGACTTACTGTTTCTGCTGCCACGTGATCAGTTCTTAGAGCAGTGGTTCACAAACCCGGCTGCAGGTAGGAATCACCTGCATTTTCCCAGATGCCACTCCAGACCTCCGGGGCTGGGGCCTGGAGATTCCTATCCTTAAAAAGCTCTCTATCTCTCTTCCTTCCTACATTGAATTTCCTTATGGAATTCAAACTGTTATAGCTAATGCTGCGGTTCAGCTGCATCAAGAGTTTAACACAGTGAGAACTTGTCTCTCCAAAAAGTCTAAAAATGAGGCGGGAGGATCACTTAAGCTCAAGACGTTGAGGCTGCAGTGAGGCATTGTCCTGCCATTGCACTTTCACCTGATTTCACCTGAGTGACAGAGCGAGACCCTGCCTAAAAAAAAAAAAAAAAAAAAGAGTTGAAGAGATCTGAAGCCTAGTTTGAAGGCCAACCACCATTTTTAATGTAGTCTCTCCAATGTGATGTGTTGGAGGTGCCCAACAAATAATTTATAAAAGAAGTTTGAGAAAGTGGTCTGCAGATTTTTTTGGGGAAACTGACCACACATAACTTTTGATCAAAATGCCTTCATTTGTTCCTCAAATTTCTTTCTTCTTCTTTTTTTTGTTGCGAAGGAAGTGGCTTTTTATTCAGCCAGGAGTCTTGGCAGACTCACGTTTCAAGAACCGAGCTCTTGTTCCTCAAATTTCTTATTGTGTCTTTACTATATGAAGTAAACAAATGCTGGCTGGGCATGGTGGCTCACACCTGTAATCCTAGCACTTTGAAAGGCTGAGGCAGGCATATCACCTGAGGTCAGGAGTTTGAGACTAGCCTGGTCAACATGGCAAAACACTCTCTACAAAAATTAGCCAGGTGTGGTGGTGTGTGCCTGTAGTCCCAGCTTCTCAGGAGGCTGAGGCAGGAGAATCGTTTGAACCCAGGAGGCGGAGGTTGCAGTGAACTGAGATCGCGCCACTGCACTATAGCCTGGGCAACAGACTGAGACTCTGTCTTAAAAAAAAAAACAAAAGTAAACAAATGCTGAATTGAAATTGTTAAGTTCAAGTGTAAGTGTCAGTTCTTATCAACAAGGTGAAGTGCCAGTTTTTTGTTTTGTTTTGTTTTGTTTTGGAAACAGAGTCTTACTCTGTTGCCCAGGCTGGAGTGCAGTAGCTTGATCTCGGCTCACTGTAACCTCTGCCTCCCGGGTTCAAGTGATCCTCCTGCCTCAGCCTCCAGAGTAGCTGGGACTACAGGCGCACGCCATCACACCCAGCTAATTTTTTTTGTATTTTTAACAGAGACTGGGTTTCACCATGTTGGTCAGACTGGTCTTGAACTCCTGACCTCAGGTGATCCACCAGCCTCGGCCTCCCAAAGTGCTGGGATTACAGGCATGAGCCACAGTTCCTGGCCCAGTTGTGGTTTTTTACTTTTTTTTTTGAGATGAGATCTCACTTTTATCACCCAGGCCACATTGCAGTGGTACCATTATGGCTCACTGCAGCCTTGACCTCCTGGAAGCAAGTGATCCTCCTGCCTCAGCCTCCTGAATAACTGGGACTACAGGTATGAGTCACTATGCCTCGTCAATTTTAAAATTTTTTGTAAAGATGGGGTCTTACTATGTTGACCCGTCTGGTCTCGAACCTTTGACTTCAAGTGATCCTCCTTCCTCTGCCTCCCAAAGTGCTTCAATTACAGGCATGGGCCACCATGACCAGCCAAAGTACCAGGTTTCTGTGGGCAGTAAAACTTCAGCCCAAACTGTCAAATAATAATTGTTTTTGCCTCCATAAAGAGGCAAATACAAAGAAAATGAGAAAACACAGAGAAAAACAAATTCTAAGATAAGGGCTGAAGTCAGTATACATACTGCCTATTCTCCTTTACCTTCTGGTTCTTCATCCTACCTCTGAACTACGGTATCGATGCTCTGAAGAAGACCCTGCATCCCAGCAATATTCCTCGTCTATAAAATATTTAATTGTGTTCCTTTAAACCCAAAACATACAAGATCATGTCCAGGGAAGTTAGAGGGACATGTGTCAGTTGAAGAATCAGGGGTATGGTCTACCTCCCCAATTTACTCTGGCTCACATCCCATTTGGAGTGACCATGTCTATGGCGACAGAAGAGGATATTCTTCCACTTTTAACCTCAAAAGGAAACAGTGGAGGCATCTAGATCAAGGTAACAGTTATCCTTTGAGGCGCTGTAACAAGAATATTTGGAAGTGGACCAAATCCAGAATAATCCAGCTTGAAAGGACTGTAATTGTAAGTAGTAGCAAATGCTGTTGTCTTGATAAATACAAAGTACAGTCATAAAGATGGGGGATTTAATCATGTTCCAGAATGATATGGCCGTTAAGGCTTTCCAGGTAAGCTAGAGAGTTTGAGACAATCCACATTCAAGTGAGAAACATTTGCCCCTCCTTATCTGCAGGTGAGTGTTAGAAGGACAATGGATGGATTTGAGGCCTTGCAGTAGGACTGAATTCCCAGGATGAGCTCCAGCCACCTTTGAATGCCCCAGAGATATCTATGTTCCATGTGATCTGGTCTGCAGCAAGTCCACAGAAGCTACACTCACTTTGCCCTGCCGAATTCTCAAAATAATTGCCCTTCAGCCCATGCCTTACTACCCTGTAGACAGAATCCACTCATTTCCCTATCACATGGGCTACAACTGCTACTTCAAATGAAAACCTGGGAAGCCAATTCCCTGCTGCGGCTGAAAGTGTATAATTAACTTCTCTTGCAGCCTGTCCCCACTGATTTTTCTGACGCATGTTGCCTGGAGTGTGCCCTGTCTGAGACCTCCAATGTCTTCTCCACAGCTGGAGATGCCCAAAACTGCACGCAGCACTTCCTGTGGGTGTGGCCTTGCATTCTTAGGACTAAAGGGTACCCGTTACATGCCAAATGGATCACAGGCTCCAGCCACTCACAGATTCACAATGCTTTTAAAAATACAGCAGTGGAGTATGAGTGGCTATATCAGATATGAAGGTTTTCCACCCCCTCCCTTGTCTTTTAAAATATGATTTTGTAATGGTGGCCTGAAGAAACACTATAATTGGTCAGCCTGGGGTGCGTTTGAAGGCCTTCGCTATCGCGTCATTAGCTATTCTCAGGAGAGGAAAGGCAGGGTATCCCCCCGGGAGAATGACAACACACTTGTTTCAAGTTAGGGAAGAGCCTGCGGTTCTCTTCCTGAGTTTGGGGGAAAGCGAACACACAATGTTCATTTCCTAAATACGGGATGTGCTGCGCTGGCAGGTCATTTTCCACCATGTCACATCCTTCTGGATGAAGGCAGCAGGGGTCAGGACGGGAAATGGCAAATTCTCAGAATGAGACAAGGCTTTCCCAGGGCAGCCATTGGTTCTTTGGAACTATAAAGCATACTCATCCAGAAACGGCCTCAGATTTTACTTTGGTTCTCTGGAACTATAAAGCACACTCATCCAGAAACAGCAGCCAGAAGTGAATGGTAAGTGGGGAACACGGAGGCATATATTTGGGATGACTTTTTCTCATTTTCTCTTTTTACCTGGAAAATTATCCCTGGTGGACTGGATTATGGAAGCATGGAAGTAAAATTAAGTCCTATGAGTCAGGAGATGAGGATTCTAGCCTGGGCTCTGTGAAGGATCAGCTGCTTCTAGAACATGTCTGATGCAGGTGATTCTTCCAGACAAGAATGATGGTTTCTGCCCTGATAGCTCACAGCTTTGAAATGCTCTATTTCTGTGGGTTGTTTGCCACTTTTAAGAAGTTCCTAATAATGAAGAGTCCAGTGGACATGAAGGTGGGAATCTTGGCAACTAGGATGAATGTACTTTTCGACCAAGATGTACAACTTGTTAATGTCTTCGTCAGTCATCTTCAGTTGGCCTCAACTTAGTACAAGTTGTTGAACAAAAATTTTGGACACTTTATTCAACCATTACTCATTTTTTTAAAGGAAACTTTCATAATAAAGAGACATAATGGTATTAATTTAATGTAACTTAGTTTAAATTAAACACCCAGCAAAGACTGATGTTTCTGAAGGTCCAAGGAGCCCCAGTGAGAATAAAGAGTGCAAACCTCATTTTAGGTTTGATTCTAAGAAAAGAGCCTGGAAGAATCACAAGCAGAAGAGTTGCCTCAGGCAAGCATCTAACTTAGATTAGTTTCTTCTGCTTGGTAGAAAATATGATTTTTGAGGTTTTGGTGACGTCTTTTTCATTTATTAGAGAAAGAGAGAAAAGTATGTTGCAAAACTCCTAGGATCCAATTTTCATATAATGAAAGGGCTTTGCAAACTGTACAACCTACCACTTACAAAGTGTTATCTTAAATAGAGCAAAGGCCTCAATATTGGAGAAGCCTTCTAATACCACGCCCCTCCCAGTTTAAATCTTATTTAACGCATAGCTGACGAAACGTATCGTTAGAGTTCCCTGGGAGAGAAGCAGAAGATAGCACTGTTCCTGTTTCCACATGCAGAGATACGGTCCTGAGAACTTGTGGGGCTCAACCTGGATTCCGGAACTGGTCTTCTTTGAGAACTTGACCCACGATCCACTGCAAACAGACCCGTTCCCCTAGCGTTGCAGGGGATGCTCCGCTGAACTCGTGCCAACTTCCCGCAGCCGCCCGGGAAGCGCGGCAGGAGCGGCGGCTGGCTCGGAGACTGCAGGCTGACCGCTTGTTTGTGTTCCCTCAGGGCATGGAGAGGCCGGCGGCCGGGGAGCCGCAGGGGCCCGACGCGCTGCGGCGCTTCCAGGGGTTGCTGCTGGACCGCCGCGGCCTGCTGCACGGCCAGGTGCTGCGCCTGCGCGAGGTGGTCCGACGCCTGGAGCGCCTGCGCAGACGCTCCCTGGCAGCCAACGTGGCCGGCAGCTCGCTGAGCGCCGCGGGCGCCCTGACCGCCATCGTAGGACTCTCGCTCAGCCCCGTCACTCTGGGAGCCTCGCTGGTGGCGTCGGCCGTGGGGCTGGGGGTGGCCACAGCCGGAGGGTTCGTCACCATCACGTCCGACCTCTCTCTGATCTTCTGCAACTCCCGGGAGCTGCGGAGGGTGCAGGAGATCGCGGCCAGCTGCCAGGACCAGATGCGCGAGATCCTGAGCTGCCTTGAGTTCTTCTGCCGCTGGCAGGGCTGCGGGGACCGCCAGCTGCTGCAGTGCGGGAGGAACGCCTCCATCGCCCTATACAATTCTGTCTACTTCATCGTCTTCTTTGGCTCACGTGGCTTCCTTATCCCCAGGCGGGCGGAAGGGAACACCAAGATTAGCCAGGCCGTGCTGAAGGCCAAGATTCAGAAACTGGCCGAGAGCCTGGAGTCCTGCACCGGGGCTCTGGACGAACTCAGCGAGCAGCTGGAGTCCCGCGTCCAGCTCTCCACCAAGTTCAGCCGTGGCCACGACCTCAAGATCTCTGCTGACCAGCGTGCAGAGCTGTTGTTCTGAGAACATCCTTCCCTCCTAATGACCGAGGCCAACAAATCATCCCCATGGGATGCTCCAGATTTTGTAGCTCCCTTAGGAAAACACCAACTTGGGTTAGAAGCCGAAGGCAAAAGATGAGAAAAACTGTTTTTGAAGTGGGTGGGTCCCCACAGCCCTTCTTTTCCCATCACCGTGACAGCTGCCTGGGCTTGAGTGCTACGGACTTTTCAGTTGTGTGATCCTAGTGGAAGAATGTGACCCCAAAACTCTTTTTCTTTTATCAAAACCTTTCTATCTAAACACAGCTGGACAGGCATTTCTGTTTTAAAGTTATTTCAGGGTTCCTGACCCTGCCCTGGTGGTGGCTTGAGCTGAGACTGGAGAGGGTGCAACCCCCTGGGTCCTCACCAAGTCCTACTAGTCTTTGAAGTCCTCAAAATGCCCGTGAGAGGAGCCACTTGCTTTTTAAAGACAGGCACTTGCCTTTCTAGCTGGAGTTTCTGATACAAAGAACTCCAGAATTCAGAGCAAATCAGCCCTTCTTTGAACCTTGTAGGACGGTTCAGGACCCAGAGAGGACCCTGTTCCTCTTCGCTTTCCTCTCAGCTCACCCACTCCCAGATGCAGCCTGGGTATGGAGTGGGCCTTTCCTGAGTGGCTCCCAGTCCAGTCCTCCAAGTACTCAGAGGGGAAGCCTGCCAAACCATCATCTAAGTCCTGCTCCCTCACGTGAAGAAGCTGAGGCCCAGATAGATGGAGCGACTGACAACTTCATTTCCCAACATCATTGTGTTCAGAAGAGAGTGATGGGTTTTGAGTTAGACTGTCCTGGGTTTGAGACAGGAGTTGTCACTACTGTGTGAGCATAGCCACCTGATCTCTCTGAGACTGTGTAAAACAAAGATGATAAAACCTCCCTGTTGCAAGACATTAAATGAGCCAAAGTGCCTAGCATAGTGCTGGCTCACATAGTGTAGTCCCTGGAATGGCAAATTAACATCACCCGGGAACTTGTTAGAAAGCGAATTCTTGGACACAACCCCCAATTTATGGAATCAGAAACTCTGGATGTGGGTGGGGCCCGGCAACCTAAGTTTAAACAATTTCTCTATGTGGTTCTGTGGCACACTAAGGTTTGAAAAACCACTGCAACAAATGCTAACTTCTAATCCCCTCAATGAGCTTTCACGAAGTCTGCTGAAAGACAGACTGTGTCCCAGGAGCCAGAGAGAGAATGAGTGTGTGTACGTGCACATGCATACGCATCCTGGGGCAGTGTCTCACCATATGAACTAAGGGATGTAACAGTATAAACCCATTAGAGGGCAGTGTTTCCCACTTATTGTAGAAACTGGTACAGAAAGGAATGTGAAGTTCCCGAAACTGACCTTTCTCCGTTATTTTCTCTGAAAAGCGCCAGTCCATGTATTTTTTAATTTATTTTAAGTTTGTAATTTAATTATTGTTTATTATTGTCATTTAATTTTATTAAATCACCGCACTTAGAAAATAATAAGAGCAAGTTTCTAAATGGGAGACTGCTGAGGCTCTTTGCAGGAGATAAGATTAAGTTTCAGTTTCTAAGGCAGGGCATGAGCTGGAAATAGCATTGATTTCCTTGAATGTCTCTCTCCTTCAGGGGGATTTTTCTTTCTCTAGTGTTTTAAATGATCCTTTTAAGTAAGTGTGGAGAGTGTTGACTAGCAAAGCCAGAAGCTGAGTTTAAGTTTGTAATGGAGGCTTGCATTGTGGGTTGTATAACTGAGGAAGCATATTTATCCTGAACGTATTTTGCCAGAAGATAACGCTTGACCTGGAAAAAGAACCTATTTAGTTCAGGAAAAATAAAAATTTAGAGATATGTGAAGGAAGCACTTAGACCTTGCAAGCCTGATGTCCTATGAAGTTATGTCTTATGGGTGACAGACAGAATAGCATGACTTATGGTGGTGATGTGTTGCATTTTCACTTTGGGGTCTGTAAGAAACTGTCAGTGAAAATATGTACAATTCCTTCAATTTCCATTGTTAACAGCTGTAATGTTGAAAAATAAGTTGAAAAGTCTTTGGGACCATGCATGCGAAACTGTGCCTCTGTTATTTATTTAATATGCTATAAATGTACCCAGTCTACCCCCATCCTTCCCAATGATGGCAGTATGTCTGAGGAAGTATAATTTCAGTACTGGGGTTGGGGAGAGGAGGTGATGTTTCTATATTTTTATTTTTTCTATAAATTTCAATTGTCTGTATCCTGGTTTATTTTGAAACGTGTATTGGTTTATTTTCAAGCTGATGTCATCTCCTAGACTGCCTCACCCAGATGCTAGCATTTTTTTTTTTTTGAGACAGAGTCTCATTCTGTCACCCAGGCTGGAGTGCAGTGGTTTGATCTCGGCTCACTGCAACCTCTGACGCTTGGGTTCAAGCCATTCTCCTGCTTCAGTCTCCTGAGTAGCTGGGTTTACAGATGTGCACCAGCACACCCAGATAATTTTTTGTATTTTTAGTAGAGATGGGTTTTCACCATGTTGGCCAAGCTGGTCTTGAACTCCTGGCCTTATGTGATCTGCCCACCTTGGCCTCCCAAAGTGCTAGGATTACAGGCATGAGCCACCTCGCCTGGCCAGATGCTAGCATTTTAGATCACCGGGATGTACTTCACATTGTTAGTTGTATGTGGGATAAAGGTACAACCATTCCCTAACTCCATCTTTTATTAATGCTTAAGTTTAAATTATATTCTTCCAATGCCTAAGCTATTCCCTGGAAATAAACTGGGCACTTATGGAAGCAGCAGCAACAGCAGCAGCAAACTTTTCTTGTCATTAGGATATTTTGGATGTATCAAAAGTTCTATACTTCTGAAGTAATGATTTCAGTGGCCCAATTTATATCTAAGGAAGAGTGTCTACTTTGGAACAATACTTTGCACATAGTAGGAACTTAAGAAATGCATTTGAATAATTTAATTGACTGTTTAGCTACCTTAATGAGAATGTGTTGATAACAAAACATCATCCATCCCCTTACGTGTGAGTAAGGTTGGAGCCTCTAACAAGATTTAGTCAATTTCAGTTAGATTGATTCTAGAAACAAATATTTATTTATTTCTTTTATGGGGATGTAATTAAGGCTTTTCCTTAAGGTCTTCATTCTATAAACGAAAAGGTTGAAATGTATGTTGTAAAAGGGAAGAAGGATAAGGGATATTTAGATGTTAAGTGTACTTCACAAAAATGTCAGAATTTGAGAAATAAATATCATTGTACTAAATGTTTAAGTGCTTCTCAGATTTGCAATCATTTGGGTAGTTTTGTTTCACAATAAAGGAGATTCACTGGGTTCTGCATTTTAAGGATTCAGTAAAACTACATTCTGCTCCATTAAAAAAAATAATACTTAGCAAACATTTGGATCCTAACTGCTTTGATGTACATGCCCTCAGGCACCTGTCATTTCCAATATGGCAAGTGTCAAAATCAAAACTATTTACTGGGAGAAAAAAGAGAGGAGTGGTTGTGGAAGTCTCCCTAAATCAGATATGTCAAGCCATCAGCCAACGTGGTATATTTCTCAATCAATACTTTAGAGTGAATTGAGATACTGAGATAAAGACATTGTGCAGAGATAAGTGGGGATACAGTCAAATGTAGCAACTCTTGAGTTCACTTTTTCCCACTGTAGCAAAATTAATGCTTTCCGTTTATTGAGATAAATTGCTCATTCCTCAAACTTTTTGATCTTTCTGTAATTAATTTCCTAGTTCTATGTTTGGGTATGAATTAGTAACTTTGAAAAAGGACAGATGTTTAATCATTTTCACTTGGAATATTCAGATCAAACTATATGAATACATTTTTTTAAAAGTATTCAATACGTACACAGGAATTCCCTTATTGCCTTGAAATCAGACTTCCAGCAGTCTCAAAACCTTTGAACATAATTATAACTTGGGAAGGAATTGAAGGGAAACCTAGAATCAGCCAAATTAGCCTTCACAAAATCCAAACACTGAAGAGAGGTGGACAGGGAGGGCGAAGGGCAGCATGTATATCAGGAAAGCAAAACTTTCCCGTCAATCTCTGGGGGACTTAACCTTGCAAGTCACCAATCTTGACCATGCAAGGCAGGCTGGGAAATGTAGTATTTTTAGCTGAGAACAACGTTGCCCCTAATCGTATTAAGATTCTGTTGGTAAGAAAGGAAAGGAAGATGACCATTGAGTAGGGGGTCCAGCAATCCAAACAAAAAGCCTATTGTGGTTGCTGCAGCCAGTTGGGAACGACTGCTGTGGAGATGACCTCACTATCTGAGTGCCAGCTGCACCTTGGAAACATTCCTGGGTCTGGAGGCTGCACCGTTAATGACTGTACAACCAAAAACGGCTGTGTTGGCAGGCCCCTGACTGTTTGCAGAGGCCAGCCGCAAGCTGGGATCCTATCTTTGCTGAAGCATATGGTATTCCTGTAGTAACAAGTGTCCTTTTAGTTAATTGCAATAAATCTCTTGTTGAGTTGACAGGAGGTTGGGATGTTACTTTTTGCTCCTGGCAAACTCATAAGAGGAAAAGTAAACCCTGCTGTGGTCTGGAATAGGACAAAGAGTGAGCCCTTAGATCTGAAAACAATCTCTTAGCAACCAGAGAGTTGTTAGGAGAGGGGAAATCGTGCTGATGAAGCAAGATCCATCCAGGGGCCAGGAATGCACATTAGGGGTCCTCGGCACCCCCACACCTGACTAGCATCAGCACTGGGTTGTGGAGAGAAGGCCCTCCGATATGGTCTTTGCCTGCACACATAGAGACTGTCTATACGAAGCTACATCTGCAGAAAATGATGCTTAATCTAATTTTGTATTTACACTATAACCCCAGAGGTGGGAGGACAGGCAGGCCTGTGACCTGATTTGCCCTGAGCTTTAGCCATGGGTCACAGCCAAGGCCTCTGCCTCCCTTACACACAGGAGCAGCCAGATCCTGGCTTCCTCCAGCATTTGTGTGAATACGGTTGCCAAATTCACCAAAATAATTGTAACTGGGAGAAGCTTTTTGTGTAGATGCAGTTTGGGGTGGGGGTGATGTCTAAAAATCTTTCTTTTAGGTGAAACTTCTTTTTCTATGGCTCCCTGGTTGGTAAGCAGACATTTGTTTCTGCCCTTACTTTGTATTAAAACTACACTCTCAAAATATTATTTAAAAACAGTATTTTTCTCAGTGCTTAAATAAAATGACACTTCAATAATATCGAACATACATATGGGGTATTTCACAATAATAATAGCTAAGATTTATTGGGAACTCACTAGATACTGTTTCAATTACAATCTGACCAGTATCATTTCACTGACCTTGCAAAAATCTTATGGTTTGCACACTACGATTACCCTGTATTATTAGTCAAAGTAAGGAATTTGAGAGGTTGCATTGCCAGCATGAGGAGCCCTAGAATTTGAATTCTGGCAGCCTGACTCCAAAGTTATAGTTATGCTCTTTTCTTCTCTTTTCTTTTCTTTTTTGAGATGGAGTTTCACTCTTGTCGCCCAGGCTGGAGTGCAGTGGCACGATCTCGGCTCACTGCAACCTTTGCCTCCCGGGTTCAAGCAATTCTCCTACCTCAGACTCCCGAGTAGCTGGGATTACAGGTACCTGCCACCATGCCTGGCTAACATTTGTATTTTTAGTAGAGACAGGGTTTCGCCATGTTGGCCAGGGTGGTCTTGAACTCCTGGCTTCAGGTAATCTGCCCACCTCAGCCTCCCAAAGTGCTGGGATTATAGGCGTGAACCAATGCGCCCGGCCAATCCCAGCATCTTGGGAGGCCGAGGCGGGTGGGTGGCTTGAGTCCAGGAGTTAGAGACCAGCCTGAGCAACATGGTGAGACATTATCTGTACAATAAAATTTTAAAAGAACTGAGCCTGGTGTTGCACACCTGTAGTCCTATCTACTTGGGAGGCTGAGGTGGGAGGATCACTTAAGCCCAGGAGGTCGAGGTTGTAGTGAACTGTGATTGCGCCACTGCACTCCAGCCAGCCTGGACAACAGAGCCAGAACCTGTCTAAAAAAAAAAAAAAAATCTCCTGGCAGTAACAGTCTAGCCAACTAGGAAGAGTAATCTTATGCCAGTAGGTTAGTCAATCAGAAATTAAAATATAGTTTTGCAAGTGGCTAGTATTTATAATAAACAATGATGTGGGTGTGATTTGAAAGTTATAGAACTTTTGCTCTGATCATAACTATGTACAGGCTGGCACGGTGGCTCACGCCTGTAATTCCAGCATTTTGGGAGGCTGAGGTGGGCAGATAAACTGAGGTCAGGAGTTCTAGACCAGCCTGGCCAACATGGTGAAACCCCGTCTCTAATAAAAATACAAAAATTAGCTGGGTATTGTGGCCACACGCCTGTAATCCCAGCTCCTCGGGAGACTGAGGCAGGAGAATCAGTTAAACTCAGGAGACAGAGTTTGCAGTGAGCAGAGATTGCATCACTGCACTCCAGCCTGGCTGACAGAGTGAAACTCTGTCTCAAACAAAACAAAACAGAAACCTATGTACAGAACAATACTTTGCGATGGTCCCTCAAATCTCCCAAACATGGCCAGATTCTTGTAAACAAACACCTGAAGTGGAAGGACATGATTTATAAGGACCTTTTGCTAACTGCGCATGCACTGGAATGGAAGATATCAGTAGAGACCACACAGACATGAATGAAGAAATTACTGGTCGAACAGGCCTATCCAGATCTGATTTTAAAACCTCAAAAAATGAAACTTCTTGGGGTCATTCCATCGAAACTACCACTGACCCTGCTTGTCAAATTTCTTCCTGTTAGGGGTGTGTACTCAATTGCAGTCTAGTAGTTATGGACTAAAAGTGCTGGAGGCATGTGGGTGAGTAGATAGGTATGAGTAGGAATAACACGTTGGGTGTCATAAACGTCTTCAAAATCATAATGCTTTGTGTGTGGTTGATTTGATTTTAACATTGTCCTCTGAGTTTTTGCATAGTAAACACTATTAGTTGTTTAATTTTCATTCTTCTAACGTCTCTGTAACTTTTGACTTTGCTGAATGTCCGATTCTTAAAGCACCCTTTCTCTTGAATATGTCACACCAGCCTTTCCTATTCAGTTCCCTTGACAGCTTTTTTTCTCCACCAGTCATAAAGTTCAAGTTTCCCTGAGCCTCAGACCCAGGCTGCCATTCCCCTGACCTCGTCACACAGCCCTTCACTGAGCACGTACACTTCCAGGGTCTCAGCAGTCGTGGGTCGGGTGTTGGTATGGATGAAACCAGCTCTCAAGGATTCTTTGGGGTCAAGTTGAATTTGGTGGGTATCATATAAAATGAAAACGAATGAAATCATCGACTGAATGAAAAAGGTTGCAGGAAGAGTGCACAAAAACAACATCCCTAGCTGCGTTCCTACTATCCCATTCCTCTCACTGACATGCTATACTTGATTCCAGCCAGATGCAGTCTTGCTCTAATCTGAATGTCTAAGAGCAATCTGTGTGTCTCTTATGCAAATTTATCACTTGATACCTTTTATTAAATATATATGTGCCTACCCCAAGGCTCTTAAAGACAGAAACCATATCACAGACATCGTTAAATCTCCTGCGGTGTCTCTCTAGCTCCTGACACAGGAGATGCTCAATAGCATTCGTTGACTGAACGAGCACTGTTTATCCTTATGGATATGCTGGCACTGCTTCTTAGAACATCTGAAGCTAAATTTCTCTGTAAAACTGGCCCAGTTTCACAACGCTTCTACTTCTATCAAAGGCAACATCAGTCTCCCAGCTGTCTACCTGGGAATATCATCATCATCTCTAAATTGTCCTTTTTCTTACTTCTCTGATATACTTTTCTTTTTTCTTTTCCTTTTTTGAGACAGGGTCTCCCTCTATCACGTGGGCTGGAGTGCACTGGTGCGACCACTGCTCACAGTACTCTTAACCTCCCACCATGATCCTCCCACTTCAGCCTCCTGAGTAGCTGGGATCACAAGTGCTCACCACCATGCCAGGCTAATTTTTGTATTTTTAGTAGAGATGGGGTTTCGCCATGTTGCCCAGGCTGGTCTCGAACTCCCGGGCTCAAGCGATCCGCCTGTGTTGGCCTCCAAAGTGCTGGGATTATAGGCATGAACTACCATGCCTGGCTACTCTAATATACTTTTGCCAAAGTATTTCCTTCCCATGAAATATCTCTCCCCTCCATTTTGATCCATTCCACTGCTCCCATACCCATCTAGGCTTTTATCTTCTAACACCTACAATGACCTTCAAGCTGTTTCCTGATTCCAACTTCTTTCTGCTCAAATTCATCCTATACTTCAATCCTTGATTCATTTACATAACTCCCAGATTTCTTCATAGTCCAATCAAATAGAACATTGTCTTATCTAAACTTTGACTCTGAATTTGAGTACACACCCGAGAGAAGTGCTGAGTTCCTGTGGTGTTTGTTATGATGGATGATACTATAAAGGGCTAAAAGGAACTCAATTCTGTGGTTATGTATTTATTTATTTTTGAGATGGAGTCTCGTTCTATTGCCCAGGCTGGAGTGCAGTGGCATGATCTCTGCTCACTGAAACCTCTGCCTCCCAAGTTCAAGCAATTCTCCTGCCTTAGCTTTCTGAGTAACTGGGATTATAGGCACTTACCACCATGCCCAAATAAATTTTTGTATTTTCGGTAGAAACAGGGTTTCACCATGTTGGCCGGGCTGGTCTTGAGTATCTGACCTCAAGTGATCTACCCGTCTTGATCTCCCAAAGTGCTGGGATTACAGACGTGAGCCACAGAGCCTGGCCCAATTCTGTGGTTTTAGTGAGAAAACGATGTTGTAGTCTAGTGACTTTCAAAACAGTCTGAGTCAGAAAGAAAAGGTCCCAGGGTGGTGGTATGGGGAAGCCTTGGAAGAGGAGGAATGGGGAAAGCAGAGGGAGAGAAGAAGGAGTAGGCAGGCCACGTCATCTCACTAGGTGAATTTCCTCCATGAAATTGAAGGCCTAGTGCTTCTGATAGACTTGGAGAGAGGACTCGGACCACCACACACTACCAAAGCAAACTAGCTGCAGGACTTTTAATGATGGGAAACAAGAGCACAGGAAAGGCAATTGCATGTTGAACCTGATGTCTTGCCTCCAAAGGCTCTTGAATATGTGCGGTTGTCATAGAAACCCAAGCCTGGCCCTAACTCCCTTGGTAACGGGTAGGGTTTGTAGCTGAATCAAAAATTTATAGTGTTGACAATGAATTTCCTGACCTCAGAAGAGCTTTTCTCACAGGAATGACCTCCTTTATAAGGGATGTTATCTAAGGAAGGGAAGACTTCAGAGTTATCTGGGGCACCATGTTCCATCTCCCCAGCATGACCAGCTTTCTAATCAAGTTGGTAACCCACATCAACCTCTCAGAAGAGGACGGGCTGGGAACAGTGGCTCACACCTGTAATCCCAGCACTTTGGGAGGCCAAGCGAGGAGGATCACTTGAGCCGAGGAGTTGAGACCAGCCTGGGAAACATAGCAAGACAAAAATAGACTCTACAAGACTTACAGAAAAACAGAAAAAACCTAAGTCAGGTCTGGTGGTGTGTACCCATGGTTCCAGCTACTTGGGAGGCTGAGGAAAGAGGATTGCTTCAACCCAGGATGTCAAGGCTGCAGTGAGCTGTGATTGTGCCACTGCACTCCAGCCTGGGTGACAGAGGGAGACCCTGTCTCAAAAATAAATAAATAAATAGAAGAGGATTGGACTGGAGGACACCATTTCCTGTGGTGTGAAGGAGTTATTAAGGGAGAAATTTTTTGTCTGGCAATTTACGGTCAGTTGTACCTTGTCCTCACACCCCTGCTTTATACATACAAAGTTGCTGGGGCTCTTCTCTTTCCCAAGAGTGAGCGATCTTGGCCCAGGGCAATAATCTGCCTCTAGAGGCTCAATTTAGTGTCCTACTTCTTTTACACACAAACATATGATCTTTCCACATCACGACTGTGGCCTCAGCTTTTCTATTCTTTATCCCTTCCCAATATATACCTACAGACACACAGATATTCATTCATTCAACAAAAGTTTTACTGAGTGCCTACTATTTTTTTTTACTGAGTGCCTAGGTATTTTTCTAGGCACCTAGCATAGCGTAGTAAACAAAACAGTCAAATATCTCTGCCATCAGGGAGTTTGTATCTATTGATGGTAGAGAATGCAGACAAAAAAGTGAAGAAGTAAATATCAACCAAGCATGATGGCTTATACCTGTAATCCCAGCACTTTGGGAGGCACAAATGGAAGGATTGATTGAGGCCAGGAGTTCAAGACCAGCCTGGTCAACATAGCGATACCCCATCTCTTAAAAAAGAGAAAAGAAAAGAAGCAGCATAAGAAGTAGATATCTAATTTGTGAGATGGTATGTTTCTTTTTTCCCTATAACTTCTGTAACAAATTACCAACATTTTAGTGGCTTAAAACAACACAATTTATTATCTCACCATCAGAAGTCTGATGCAATTGTAGCTCAATGGGCTAAAATCTAGCAGTCAGCAGGGCTATGCTCTTTCTTAGAGGTGATAAGGGAAAACCTGTTTTCTTGCCTTTTCCACCTTCTAGAGGATCCTGCATTCCTTGGCTTGTGGCCCCTTCCTCCAACTTGAAAGAATGCAGTGACGGGTTGAGTCTTCTCACATTGCATTGCTCTGACATCCTCTTTTGCCTTTTCTTCCACTTTTCAAGACCCTTTTGACTACATTGGGCCCGTCCAGACAATCCAAAATAATCTCCTTATTTTAAGGTCAGATGATTAGCAAACTAACTTCTATGTACAACCTAATTCCCCGTTGCCATTTAAAATAACATATTTACAGATTCCAGGAATTAGGATGTGTTCATCCATGGGGGCCATCATTATTCTGTTTTCCACATGGTGATAAGTGCCATGGAGAAAAACAAAGCAGGGACCAAAGAGAGGGAGTGCTGGGGGTGGGGAGAGGGGAGCAGAGAGAGACTGGAAGTCCTCGATGACAGGGGATGTTTGAGTGAAGAGCTGAAGTTGGTGTGGGAGACAGCCACGAGGGTATCTGAGTGTCCCAGGCAGAAGAAACAGTGAGTGCAAAGGCTCTGAGGTAGAAGCATGCCCGCTGTGGTTTTGTTTGTTTATTTAGTTTATTTTATTTTAGATGAAGTCTTGCTCTGTCGCCAGGGTGGAATGCAGTGGTGTAGTCTCGGCTCACTGCAACTTCTGCCTCCCTGGTTCAAGCAATTCTCCTGCCTCAGCCTCCTGAGTAGCTGGGATTACAGGCGTGCACCATCATGCCCAGCTAATTTTTATATTTTTAATAGAGGTGGGGTTTCACCATGTTGTCCAGGATGGGCTCGAACTCCTGACCACATGATCTGCCAGTCTGGGCCTCCCAAAGTGCTGGGATTACAGGTGTGAGCCACTGCGCCCAGTCTGTTTATTTATTTATTTATTTATTTTTGAGATAGAGTCTCACTGTGTTGCCCAGGCTGGAGTGCAGTGGTATGATCTTGGCTCACTTTAACCTCCACTTCCTGGGTTCAAGCGATTCTCCTTTCTGGGCCTCCCGAGTAGCTGGGATTACAGGTGCATGCCACCATACCTGGCCAATTCTTTGTATTTTTAGCAGAGACGGAGTTTTGCCATGTTGGCCAGGCTGGACTTGAACTCCTGGCCTCAAGTGATCCGCCCACCTTGGCCTCCCAAAGTGCTAGGATTCTAGGCGTGAGCCACCATGCCCAGCTGACTTATGTTTTCAAAGGACCGCTTTGCTGCTATGTTGAGAACTAACTGTTGAGAGGTAAGAATGGAGGCAAGAAGACGAGTTAAGAGGCTCCTGCCATAACCTAGGTCAGAAAGGTTGGTAGCTGGGAATGGAGAAAAGTAGCCAGATTCCAGATATATGATGAAAGCAGACCTGTAGGATTTGTTGACAGATTGGGTGTGGGAGGTGTAAGAGAGGAGTTCTGGCTTGAGTAATTTAGAAAGATGACATGGCTATTTCCTGATGTGGGGAAGACTGTGGGAGAAACACATTGGGGAGGAGTGGAGTCAGGAGTTGAGTTTTAGAGATTCCTGACATATCCCAGTAGGCAGCTGAATATATGAGTCTTTGACCCAAGGAAGGACTTAGAAGGGAGATATCCATTTGGGGATCCTGAGCAAGTCGGTGGTATTAAAACTCATGAGACTGGATGTGGCCACTGAGAGACGAGTAGAAATAGGGAATACAGAGACTAGGTCCAAGGATTCAGCCCTGGGTACTCTGACATTTAGGGTGGGGAGTGGGTGGGAATGAGGAAGAACTGGCTAGGAAGGTTGAGAAGGGGCGGCCAGCGAGCCAGGAGAAAAACCAAGCGTCTCCGGTGTATTGAAACCCAAGTGAAAAAGATTTTTCAAGGAAGAGACAGTTGGATGCTGCTAAGGAATCAAGTAAGACGAAGAATGGGAATTGACCATTGGATTTAGCAGCATGAGGATCCTAAAGGAAAGTTTCTATGGAAATGTTATGGGCAAAAGGCTTACTCAAGTGGATTCAAGAAAGAGGAATTGGAGGCAGCCTATGTAGACAATGCGTACGAAGAGTTTGCTGCCAAGGAAACAGAGAAGTGGGCAGTAGCACTAGACGGATGTGGGGTCATCAGAAATATTTTTTAAGATGGGAAGAAATAATAGCATGTACAGATATTGTGAGAATTATCCAGTGGAGAGAGAAACATTCATGGAGCAGGAGAGAGCACAGGGACTTCAGAGGAATGTCCTTGAGAAAGTAAGAAGGGGTGAGATTTAGCCCAGGTGCTCATGCAGAGGGTTGGCTGCATTTGGCAGAGGCATTGACAGCACACCTTCGAGAACAGGAGGGAAGGCAGATAGGTGATAAGACGGGTAGTGGAAACATGTGGAAGTCTTTTTCATTTTTTTCACTGAAATACGAAGCAAGTCATAGGCTGAGAGTAACAATGGGAGAGGGTGCACTGGAAGGCTGAGCAGAATTGTTTAGGGAAGTGGGAGAAAGATGCAGTAAGGAAATGCACAGGCTCACCAGACTGCACGAAGGACCACACAGAGAGACAGTTTGGTGAGCAGGTTTTCATAATACATGATCGGGAGGCTGAGGTGGGAAGATCACTTAAGCCCAGGAGTTTGAGATCAGCCTGAGCAACAGAGTGAGATCTCATCTCAAAAAAAAAAAAAAAAAAAGATCAGGCCAGGGACAGTGGCTCACGCCTGTATTCCTAGCACTTTGGGAGGCTGAGGCAGATGGATCACCTGAGGTCAGGAGTCCGAGACCAGTCTAGCCAACATGGTGAAACCCAGTCTCTACTAAAAACACAAAAATTAGCTAGGGTGGGGGTGGGGGTGGTGGACACCTGTAATCCTAGCTACTTAGGAAGCTGAGAAAGGAGAATCACTTGAACCCAGGAGGCAGAGCTTGTAGTGAGCTGAGATTGAATCACTGCACTCTAGCCTGGGTGACAGAACGAGACTCCATCTCAAACAGACAAACAAAAAACCCGAAAGATCAGAAAAGTATAGTTTTTTTCCTTTAGCAGCTGCTAGGGCTCTTAGATTCAAATACCAGGACCTCTTCTAGTTAAGCAGAGAAGGAATTTATTAAAGCATATTAGGAAGCTCACAGAATCTCCAAGAAAGTAAAAGTCAGGCTCAAGGGCAACGCAGTCAGGAGCAACACCCACACCACGCTGTGAGATCACCTCTCCAGCAGAAACCCCGTTGCTGCCGTTACTAGGCTCGGCCACCTCACACCGCATGCCTGGCACAGGCCTGGATGTCACAGCCTTTGCTGCTGCTGCCCCTTAAGCAGGACACCTCTGCCAATGGCTATGTCCACTTCCTTGCACGACCTGCATCTGAACTAAGCTCTGGTGTGACTGTGTCTGTTTGGCAGAGACCGAGTCATGTGTCTGGGACCCAGGTGCAAGGGAGGGTGGAGAGTGAGTTTCTGGTTTCTACTTCAAGGAGATGAACTTAGAATGGGGGAAATTTGCCAGTCATTGGAAAAGATGATTACAAGATGTTGGGCTATCATCAAGCATGAGAAATGTCCAGGATAGCAGTGAACGTTTTATTTATTTTAAACA
The DNA here is from genome assembly GCA_963573385.1 of Cacajao melanocephalus. Taxonomy (NCBI): domain Eukaryota; kingdom Metazoa; phylum Chordata; class Mammalia; order Primates; family Pitheciidae; genus Cacajao; species Cacajao melanocephalus. The sequence continues at coordinate 274,141 of CAUYLG010030137.1, forward strand.
TTTAGATATCAGACTTCCTCTAAGAAATTCACATGCTTCTAGTTTCGGTGTAGCTGGAAGCCACTGTGTATTACACTCATTATTTCATTGCGGCCTTGGTATCAGGATTGTCAAGGAACTTTATAAACACCTCAATTTCTAGTAATTTTTTAAAAACTGTGTATACATTTAACACTGGGTGCGATGGCTCATGCCTGTAATCCCAGCACTTTGGGAGGGTGAGGCAGGTGAATCACTTGAGGCCAGGAGTTTGAGACCAGCCTGGCCAACATGGAGAAACTCTGTCTTTACTAAAAATGCAAAAGAATTAGCACACACCTGTAATTCCAGCTACTCAGGAGACTGAGGCAGGAGAATCTCTTCAGCCTGGGAGGCAGAGGTTGCAGTGAGCTGAGATTGTGCCACTGCAATTCAGCCTGAGCGAGGAAGTGAGACTCTGTCTAAAACAAAAATTGTGTATACATTAAAAAAAACACTTGTATGAAGGGAATACAAAGAAACCAGAAAATCAGGAAATGACTCAAAGCTGCCTTTTCCTTTATTACCTGGCCCACAGTATGAACTGACCTTGAAACCCTAGCTCCCGTGGCTTTCTACATAAGCATTGTAACATAACATTCGAATTTCCTGCTTATGTTGACTCTAGATTAAACCCATTCCTTATACATTTTATTTGCGTTATAGAACATCATTTGTCCTCTTCAGTTTAGTTCTCAGTCTGAGACACGAGATTTTTCGGGAGCACTAGACAGAAAAATCTGTTATATCTAATGGATCTAGGGACTCAGGGGGCCAAATGGCGGGTTTGGTAGGAACGTTGGCTTTTCTGCCACACTCCCACCCCAGCCCCACTGAGCTGCTCCTAGCCACCGCCTATGGGTTGGTTTCCATCATAGGAGTGGCCACAGCCTTGTTAAATTATGACACTCCTAGGTCAGTTTCTCTCTCTCTCTCTTTTTTTTTTTCAGATTCAGAAACTCCCTGTGACCCATCTGATTGGTAAATAAATAGGCTCTGGGGATATATTGATGCTAAGCACACTCACAGGAGACTGATCTCCCAACCACTCATTCATCCATTGGGCAAGTGTTTCTGAATTCCTGTTCTATGCTAGGCAGTAGGAATTGAATTAGTGCACAGCACAGATGTGCTCTAGTCTCTGCTCTGGTAATGCTTGCATTCTGGTGGGAAATCAAACAACAGTAAAATTCATTTTGAACTCTGATGGTAGTGACAGAGAAGGAGGAGAAGTAGTGGGACTCTCAGCTCACTACAATTTTGGCAGCAGAGTCTAAGACTTGCTGATGTGGAGACTGCGGGAAAGAAAGACGTGAGATGAAGAAGATGGAGAGAAAAGCAAGTACTGGGGAGAAATCTACATGCTAAAGTTTTCATGTTCACTGGGAGATATGGCTAAGTTGAGGCTCAAAACGAATTACCCACAGAAGAGACATCCTTTGAAGTGTGTAGACTCTGTATGAGATAAAATAAATTGGCTTAAGCGAAATGAAAATGTTAGGAGCATATTACTGATATTTCTGTTCATCATACTGGGGAAAGCATAGTGCCAATGTAGTATCAACACCCTTGGGGGCAGCCTCCCAAAGTGCTAATAGTACATTGGCACTTTGGGAGGCTGAGGCAGGCAGATCACCTGAGGTCAGGAGTTTGAGACCAGCCCGGCCAACATGGTGAAACCCTGTCTCCACTAAAAATACAAAACTTATCCAGGCCTGGTGGCGCATGCCTATAATCCCAGCTACTCGGGAGGCTGAGGCAGGAGAATTGCTTAAACTCAGAAGCCTGAGGTTGCAGTGAGCCAAGATAGCACAAAAGCACTCCAGCCTGGGCAGCAAGAGTCAAACTCCGTCTTGAAAACAAACAAACAAACAACCGAGCAAACAAACATTAAAAAAAAGTTTCAAATTAAAAACAAAAAAAAAGAAATCAACAAATAACAAGGACTAGTTTTTTCTCTCTAGACAAGAATTGGTTAGATAACTGAGTAATTTGTACTTGGACTGTCTCTTCTAGATTTATGTAGACTGCTGTCTTCTCTCTCTGCCCGCATTATTACATCATCTATGTATGTCCTTTCTTCATCTGAACATACATATTCATAACAAGTTACCACTCACAAGTCTGAAGATAATTTCCTGACTGATTACGTTTTGTATGGGTTCCTTCTTGAATAAAGGGCACTTTGTCATAAGTGAGCTTCCTCCAAAATAGACCTCCGCATATGCAACTTCTCAACCGTTTCGTGCAGAAACTGATAACTGATTTTTGTTTGAGTCCTTCACAGAACTCTTGTCCCTAAGTTGGGGGCTAACTTTACTTTTGCTCCAGAACCACCAACACACTACCTGCTCACCCCCACAGCGGTCCTGGGTTCCCGACCTGTGGCAGTCCTCCCCAACGTTCCTCACCCTGCCCTTGACACAATGCCTAGAGCCACAGTGCTTTCACAGATCTCCAAAAACAGGTTTTAATTTCTCTTAAAATCTAAAGAAGGCCAGGGCAGGGCGCGGTGGCTCATGCCTGTAATCCCAGCACTTTGGGAGGCTGAGGTGGGCGGATCACTTGAGATCAGGAGATCAAGACCAGCCTGGCCGATGTGGTGACACCCCATCTCTACCAAAAGTACAAAAATTAGCTGGGCATGGTGGCACGTGCCTGTAGTCCCAGCTACTCAGGAGGCAGAGGTTGCAATGAGCCGAGATCATGCCACTGCCCTCCAGCCTGGGCGACAGAATGAGACCCCATCTCAAAAAAGAAAAAAAAATACATAAAAACAAAAAGGGCCAGCTGCGGTGGCTCACGCCTGTGATCCCAGTGCTTTGGGAGGCTAGGTGGGAAGATCACTTGAGTCCAGGAGTTCAAGGTTGCAGTGGCACAATCAGAACTCACTGCACTCTAGCCTGGGCAGAAGAGATAGCCTGTTTCTAAAAAGTAAAAAATAATACAATAAAAAAATTTTTTAAAGTCAATGAACAAGTGTGAATGTGTAACATTAATATATTTGTCTGTATACTAAAGCAGTTGTAAAATATAACTTTTAATACTTTTTTTGTGAAAGAAGAGGGGCATGAAGGCAAAGGAGCCTGGGGCTCATGAAAACCTTTGAGTTGGGGTCAGACCCTTCAACCTCTCCTTCTAGAGTTCGTATATTGTTTCAAGCTTGCTTTTCCTCCCTCATCATTTAGAGTGTTTATTTAGATTTCCTCTTTAACCTTTCTCATTGTTCTGAAAGTACAGGATATGACATGGCTTAGTCAACTAGAATGGACCTCTATTATTTCCATTCCCAGAATATAAATATCTGAACTGCATCTAACCTGATAGGAATAGTCAAAAGCTGACAATCATCTCAGCCCGGCAGGCTTTCCTCTTCGGAACCCACCTGTGGTCATCCTGTGGATCTGACATCAATCTTGCTACTGGGGTGGGTGCTGTTCCCAGGCCCAAACCTTGCTGGCAGGAACGGACCAAGGAACTGAGCAGCGCTGACACTGCTGTCACTGCATGCCACAACCTTTTCACCGCCCTCGAAGCCTTGGGGACACTGGCACCAGAGAAAGTTTTAAAAACAGCCTGTGTCTGAATTATCCAAGAACAAACAGAAACGACTTTTGCTTGGCTAAAATCAACAGGGTTTTATGTTATAACTGAGTTGAAAGGTTTAGATGAGGTCCCTTAAAGCAGCAGCCACCCCCAGACATCTTAGGGATGATTCTCTCTTTTCTGTAACACATTTGAACAAAATCTGGGCAACGTTGGACGTTATACGATTTACACATTTATAGACCTTCCGGTTGTTTCCATGTGAGTCCCCTTTTCAAGGCTTTTTAATCTCTGCTTTCCCTCGCTCTCCAGTCAGGACCAGGACCCTCTCCTTCTCTCAGCTCTTCCTTTCCAATTCCACTCTCCTAAATGCAATCAGGAATGAGTCAAGGGGAAGCAAAATAAATACTGCAGCTGCTTTCTCTGTTTTTACAGAAAAGTCCGCGTGGCTGCTTTTGAAGAAGAAAGCTGCTTTTGATTATGTAAGATTATGTCCTTTTTGGTAAAAGCTTTGGTCTGGTCTCAAGAGTCTTGGCTTTTTTTTTTTTTTGAGACAGTCACACTCTGTTGCCCAGGCTAGAGTGCAGTGGTGTGATCTCGGCTCGCTGCAACCTCCACCTCCCAGGTTCAAGCAATTTTCCTGCTTTGGCCTCCCAAGTAGCTGGGATTACAGGTGCACACCACCACACCTGGCTAATTTTTGTATTTTTAGTAGAGACGGGGTTTTGCCATGATGGCCAGACTGGTCTTGAACTCCTGACCTCAGGTGATATGCCTGCCTTGGCCTCCCAAAGTTCTGGGATTACAGGCGTGAACCACCATGCCCGGTCTAAGAGGCTTGGCTTCTAGTCTTGTTTCTTGTGATCTTTACTATTTCTTTACTCTTGTGTCTCTTTACTCTCTGGGACTAGAGTTCTCATCTGTCAGATGAGGGGTACTAATGCCCCAGCAGGTCTACATAACAGAGAAGAATAAGAGGAAGAGCCCAAGTTAGCTGGGTAGACTTTCTTTGGGAGAAGTTGACTTCCCCTTATCCCAAAGCATATGTATCTACTTTGGAGACCATCTAGGGTGGCCCAATTCCAAGTTGTAGGAGAATGAGAGGGTAGCCACGAGGAGAGCTAAATAGAGAGATGGAATGCCTTAGACAGGGTAGCATAATTGTATGCCTGTGACTGCCCAATAGAACCAATTTCAGGGTGACCTGCTGTCTTATCCACTGTGTGTCTTCTCTCCTTTCTTTTAACTTGGAGTGAATGAATATAAAAAGACCAAAGACCCCAGCCTATTCTGCAGGAGTGTAATCTTTTTAAAATTTTTATTTTATATATATATATATATATTTTTTTTTTTTTGAGGGAGAGTCTCACTGTGTGGCCCAGGCTGGAGTGTAGAGGCACGACCTGGGCTCGCTGCAACCTCCACCTCCCAGGTTCAAGCGATTCTCCTGCCTCAGACTCCTGAGTAGCTGGGATAACAGTCACCTGCCATCACGCCCAGCTAATTTTTGTATTTTTAGTAGAGATGGTGTTTCATCATGTTGGTCAGGCTGGTCTTTAACTCCTGACCTCAAGTGATCTACCGCCTTGGCCTCCAAAAATGCTGGGATTTCAAGCCTGAGCCAATGTGCCCAGCCAAGAGTGTAATCTTAAAGATGGAAAAATCTCAGTCCCTAAAAAACAAACAGTGAAGCCCTCCCTGGTCTGCTGGGGTTCCTGATCCCAACAGTTTGCTGAGTTTTACTTCAGCCAGGCAGCATTTACAGAGCATCCACTTTTTGCCAGGCCTTGTGCTTAGAGCCAGGGGTATGAAGATCATGCCTTCTCTCTTAGATTAGGGGTCCCCAGCCTCTGCGCTGTGAACTGGTACCAGTCCGTGGCCCGTTAGGAACCGAGCTGCACAGCAGGAGGTGAGTAGCAGGCAGGTGAGCAAGCATTACTACCTGAGCTCCGCATCCTGTCAAATCAGCTGCGGCATTAGATTCTCTTAGGAGCACAAACCCTATTGCAAGGGATCTAGGTTGCATGTTCCTTATGAGAATCTAATGCCTGGTGATCTGTCACTGCCTTCCATCACCCCCAGATGGAACCATCTAGTTGCAGGAAAACAAACTCAGGGCTTCCATTGATTCCACATTACGGCGAGTTGTATAATTATTTCATTATATATTACAATGTTATAATTATAGGAAAAAAGTGCATAATAAATGCAATGGACTTGAATCATCCTGAAACCATCCCTGCCCCAACTCGGTGGAAAAATTGTCTTTCACGAAACCAGTCCCCGGTGCCAAAAAGGTTGGGGACTGCTGCCTTAAATGGTCTCCTTTTCCCACTCTTTCTACAACCTATCTCCATAGAGAGTTAGAGGAATATTTTCAACATGTAGACCGTGTCTCTTCCCTGCTCCAACGCCCCAGTGGCTTCCTTCTGCACCAGTGCACGGCCCAGAGGCTGGGGACCCCTAATCAAAGAGAGAAAAAGGTCTGGGATTTGCATTTTAACACCCAAATCCCAGACCTTTTACAACGGGGCCCTGCAGGGTCTGACCTGAGCCCACTTTTCTCACCGAACCCTACCCTTTTTGTTGTCACAGACACCACTGTGATGCCTAAATTAGGGATTTTTTTTTTTTTTTTTTTTGGTGTGGTGGTGGGAAGGACAGCAGGCACACTGAGTTGAGTTCATCACAATTCTCAGGCCAAGAACACTGGCATCACAAGTCCCCTCTCTTGCTTTGTGTATTTATTATTATTACTATTTTGAGATGGAGTCTTGCTCTGTCATCCAGGCTGGAGTGCAATGGCCTGATCTTGGCTCACTGCAACCTCTGCCTCCTGGGTTCAAGCGATTCTCTTGCCTCAGCCCCCTGAGTGGCTGGGATTACAGGTGCATGCCACCATGCCCAGCTAAGTTTTAGTAGAGATGGGGTTTCACTATGTATTTTTAGTAGAGATGGGGTTTCACTACGTTGATCAGGCTGGTCTCAAACTCTTGACCTCAAGTGATCCATCCACCTTGGCCTCCCAAAGTGCTGGGATGACAGGTGTAAGCCACCTTCCTCGGCCCATTTTCTTTTATACTTAGTTTTTTATTCCCAATTCCCAAATTTATTCTAATTCTTCTCCCTCTGCAGGCAACCATTCTAAAACATTTCAAGTGAATCTTCTGTTGGATGTGTTTTAGCAGAATGTGATATCTGTGGGCCTATATTTTAATATACTTGATATATTTTATGCTTTTCTCACTCAGCACTAGGTTTTTGAGATCTAATCATATTGTTAAAGGCATGTTTGTAGACACCATGTTCACATTTTAATATGCATTTTCCTAGTGACAGGCACCAGATTGCCTCCAACTTCCCATCCTCAGGAATAAGACTGCAATGAGCACCCCACACAGTGTGAGGCCCGAGTGACAGGCCATGGGAGGGCACTTGCTGGCCATGGGGCATGCAACATACAGCTCTGAATTTACTGCTTTCCCGAATAGCCTCAGTAGCTTCATGGTCTTGGTACCTGTAATTCTCACACTCTGAAATAATTATCTCCTGGGCTCTTACAGCACTTTCTCCCGCCATCAGTGAAGTCTTAGCTCAAATATCATTGTCTCAGAGAGGCCTTCCTAATCTCACAGTTATGCCCACAACCCACCCTCCCCAGGTTACTCTGTCATTTTTACTTACGCAGGGTTTCACCCTGTCACCCAGGCTGGAGTGCAGTGGCATGATCTTGGCTCACTGCACCCTCAACCTCCGGGTTCAAGTGATCCTACAGCCTCAGCCTACCAAGTAGCTGGGCACATACCACCATGCATGTCAGGCTGATTTTTGTATTTTTTGTAGAAATGAGGTTTTGCCATGTTGCCTAGGCTGGTCTCGAACTCCTGGCCTCAAGTGATCCGCCTGTCTCAGTCTCTCAAAGTGCTGGGATTACAGGCGTGAGTGCACCCAGCCACTTTTCACAAGTTGAAATAATTTGTGATAACTTATTTATGATCTGTCTTCTTTTTCTCCACGAGGGCAGAGGTCACAGTCCTGTTCATTAGGTATCTAGCATAACCTTAGCATATGATAGGCTCTCAACGTTATTGAATAAATTAATGAAATAATAAAAAAAATAGTATTGTGATGTCAATCCTTTCCAAATTCTATAGTTAGAAAAGCGAGGAACATAACTGGTGACACACGTAGGGAATGCTCTTTAAGAGTGACCTAAAGGTCAACTGGATTCCCTGGTGATCAGCCCCTTCTGCACTCGGATCTATTCCCCAAACCTACGCGCTCATATCCACCGCTAATTTTGAGCTGCATTTCCACGGGGCCCCACCCGCCTAGCGGACGAGTGCAAAGCCCGGCAAGCCCGCAGGGGGCGCCCAGAGCACCCAGTCTGGGGAGAGCTAAAACTACATTTCCCAGCATCCCGCGCGCCGCAGACCCACTTCCGGAGACCTCGGGCAAGATGGCAGCGTCCGAGGAGCACGATTCTCCGACCGAAGCGTCCCAACCGGTGGTGGAAGAGGAGGAAACTAAAACATTTAAAGACCTGGTGAGAATGGGTGATGCTGGCTTCTTTTATATACTCTGGTGTCAGGCTCAGGCATACCCCAGTTACCTTAGATCCCGCTCTGATAGTGTACTAAAGCATCTCGGGGCCTAGCTTGCGTTTTCCCTCAGAATTTCAGAGGGCCGGATTCCGGACTTACTCCGAGTTTGGGTGGTGAGAGGGCTGCTGAGCCCTAAGGGCCCCCATTTGCTCTGTTCTCCACTTTAGTGTGGCAACGTTTGTATGTGTCCGGGAGGTTGTACCTATGGGGAATTGGTCTCTAGTTGGAGCTTTGGAGTCAGATGAACCAACGAGATTTGAATTTTGACCCAGTCTCTTACTATAGGCAAATTGTTACCTTTCTGTGCTTCTTTTTCCACATCTGTAAATTGGGGATAGTAAAAGTATTTACCTCTCAGAATTATTGTGACAATTAAATGAGATGATACATGTAAAGCAATTGGCCTTGGCCTTGGTGAGTGCAAAGTGTTCGTTAAGTCTTGAGCTAAGTCTCATTCTTAAAGAGTAGGCTCTGAGATGCACAGTAAATACCTTTTAAATCAAGTATAATGGTTGTACATGAAGGTTCTGTCAAAGTCAGTTAAGGAGGAGGGAGGTAAAAGTGTGTACTGTTCTTAGCTAAGGTATGTTTTTCTGAATTCTAAGGGTGTAACAGATGTATTGTGTGAAGCTTGTGACCAGTTGGGTTGGACAAAACCCACAAAGATCCAGATTGAAGCTATTCCTTTGGCCTTACAAGGTAGGTTGTATGACCTCGTACAGATTTAATATAAAGTTACCTCATTTAGATACCCCTTTTGAAAGCTGTTGCTTGCATACTGCATACTTAAAGTGAAATGAGGATATGGTCACTAAATGTACAAAGTTTGGGTAATGGTATTTGAAAATGTCATTCTACAGTTCTACTGAGCTTACTTTCTGTCTTAATAGCTGAAAGTGTTTGTTCCCTGCCACAGATGCTGACTTTAAGGAAGCCCTGGATTAAAGTATATTAATGACAATCTTGGTAGACTTTATGCATCAATGGTTGCACACTTAGACAGGGAAGGATGCCTGGAACACATGTGTATCTTGAGGAGTTGAGAGTTCTTACTGTGAGGCATGCTTATCCGATTTGTAAAAGTGCTGATTGATGGCTAGTGGAACTGAAACCAACAGGATGAACTTTTTTCTTTTTGAGACTTTTTTTTTTTTTTTGAGTCAGAGTCTCGCTCTATCGCCAGTCTGGAGTGCAGGGGCGCGATCCCAGCTCACTGCAACTTGTGTTTTCCTGTTTCAAGTAATTCTGCGTCAGCCTCCCGAGTAGCTGGGACAACAGGCACACACCACCACGGCCAGCTAATTTTTTGTACTTTTAGTAGAGACGGGGTTTCACCATATTGGCCAGGATGGTCTCGATCTCTTGACCTCGTGATCTGCCTGCCTCAGCCTCCCAAAGTGCCGGGATTACAGGCGTGAGCCACCACACCTGTCCGTAACAGGATGGACTTTAACAGGAGTATAAGTAAAGTCCTGCTCTTAGATTCCTAAAGTACCAACTTTACAGGATTAGGGTAGATGATAAAAGAGACCCAGAGGTGTTAGTTAACTGAAATCTGTTAAGATCTTCAGAGAAAGTGAATGTAATCTTAGCTATTATTGTAAGAGGAGTAATGTGGCTAATTATTGTTAGTATTAATATAGCTATTATTGTATTAATTACTATATTAGTGATTAATGTAAGTTATAATTATGATTATTAGTAATTAATGTATCCATTGTTATTTATAATAATTGAAAAATGTAATGATTTGAAGAACTGTCATGTGGAAAAGGGGTTAGGCTTACTCTGCAAAACTTCATTTGTTCCTTCCATTAATAGTTTCTTTTTGGTGTAAATGTAATGCACTGGAGGTTAACTGTCTTCTCCAAGAGTCTATATTCTATTAAAGAGATAATTATACATTTATTACAAGTTGAACAGGGACCTAAGAAAGTTACATTCAGAGTGCACTGAGGGAAAAGAGATTACTTCTAATTGGGATGGATTATAGAAGATTTATTTCATTTTATTTTTGGCCAGGGAGGTTGGGAAGACATTTGAGCTGAACCTTGAAGACTGAATTTAGAAGGATTTAGACATTCAGATATGAGGGGAGGGGAGGACTTTCTAGGCATAGGGAACAGCATGAAAAAAAGGCAGTCTGGAAAACATGGGCATGTATGGAGATTTGCAAGTACTTAACAGAGTGGTGAAAAAGTTTAGTAAGGTGATTGGGGCCAGATTATGAAGGATTTGAGTGCTGGGTCAAGGAATTTGGTCTTTGTTTCATAGGCAGTGGAGCATTTTTGGAGATTAAGGATTTAGAGTTGTACTCTTGGAAGGTTAATCTCATAGCTGTGAAAGATCATTAGAGACAAGAGATTGGAGTCTGGGAAACCAATGTCATTGTAATGATTTTAGCAATAAATAATGGGTAGGGTGGCAGTAGAAGGAAAAACAGAAAATGTTAGAAAAAGAATCACGATTTTATAACCAGTTAAGTAGAAGGCAAGGAAGGGGTGGAGAAAATATAAGATTATTACCCAGTTTCTAGGTTATATGTTTAGGACATATTATTGGTGTATCACTGATACCAGAAGGGAATAGAGGGAAGAATTCGGGAAAGCTGAATTCATTTGGAAGTAATTGATTTTGGATATCAATGAGATAGAGTTGACAGCTGGGGCAAGGGAATGGGGAAATGTTGCTCAGGGTGCAGTTTCAGTTAGACAGGATGGATAAGCTCTGAAGATCTATTGAATAGCATGGTGACTACAGTTAATAATAATGTTTTGTATATTTGAAAACTGCTGGGAGACTAGATCTTAAATGTTCTCACCACAAAGATGACAAGGATGTGAGGTGAGATATGTTAATGAGCTTGATTTAATCGCGTCACAGAGTATTCATGTATCAAAACTTTGCATTGTATACCATAAGTATATTATAATTTTTTGTCAATAAAACTGGGGGACAATAAAATAGGAAAAAAAATACACAGTTGGAATTTTGGGATTGGAACTTGATCGAGAGGCCAGAACTGGATATAGACACTATCCAAAGAGTGGTTATAACTGAGACTAGAAATGGGTTAGATTGGCAAATAAGGCCAGAAGATGACAGAGGAAAATTGGAAGAGTCGATAGAGGGTTGAAAATCATGAGAGTATAGGTTCACACAAATTAGGGAAGGGAAAGTGTCTCAAGGAGGGGCTGGTAAACACTTCCAACTTGTGTAGAGAAGTTTGGAGGATAAGGACCGTATGAAGGCCAGTGGTGGGAAAGAAATATCAGTGGCCCAGTGTTACTTTAAAATAGCAAGAAGGGTTCGTGGATTTTAACTTTTCCTGTTTGCCCTACAGCATATGTGAGGAGAAGGAGTCAAATTAGCTGGGAATAATCCTAAAATTTTTCTGATTTTTTCAGCCATAAGTTTAAATTTGATGCAGAAAAGAATAGGGAGGAGTCAGTGGAAGATTACTAGGAACTGACAGAAATGATCACCATGGAAAATGTCTTTATTCTTATTTTTGGGTTTGTCTCATTCTAATGAGTAGTTTATAAATGCTTCATTTGAATCTATAGATTCTGCCTCTAAGCAAACGATTCAAATAATCTAGTGTTTGTTTTTGTTGCTGTTGTCATTTGATTAAAATAACTTCTAACTTTTAACTTGGGACTAATGATGTTTTCAGTTTCTGCAAAGTTACTGAGCCCAGCTTTTCCGCTGTTCTTAAACCTTGGAACAATCCAGAACAGTAGGTAGGGATGATTGTTTTATTATTGTGGAAATTGAGACTCAGGGGGTTAAGTCCCTTGGCTAGAATCACATAACTAATTATTGCCAGAGCCGGAATTTGAACATAGAGTCTTATAGCTCGAAAAACCTCTGTTAATGAACCTGCATCAAAGTGTGTTACTATCAAGAGATCAAAATGGTTTGATGGGCATGGTGGTTCATGCTTGTAATCCCAGCACTTTGGGAGGCTGAGGTGGGAGGATTGCTTGAGGCCAGGAGTTTGAGACCTGCCTGGGCAACATAGTGAGACACCATCTATTTATGTCGCTTTCAGAGATCACTTAGAGTTGTCCTCAAAGAATTTCAGTTTATTAATGGCTGCCGTATAGCAAGCACTTAATTCAGTGCTAGAAATGTGGCACGTCTATATGACAAAATTTATTCTGCTCTTATGGAGTTTATGCATTCTGGTATATTCTCTACAGGTATAAACACTGAAAAGGCTTAGAGATTTCTTCAGAGGGAAAGAAAGGAAATGACATAGAAAAATATATCAGTTTCACAAACAGTTGCTCTGAGGGACTCATTAAAACACTGAAAGCAGTGCAGGCATCAGCTGTGGGCAGCAAGCGGTGATTATTGCTTCATGAATCAAGCAACTTTAGCTCTTTTACTTCCCTAAATCTTTCTTACGTACTCTTTTCTTCTGAAATGTTAAGATTTCCCTTGACAAAAAAGGACAAATCCTAAGTCCCCCGCCCCCTGTTCCCGAAGGTGTATTGTGTTACATAGGCGGGGATCGCAGTATCCCCTAGGAGTTGAGGAATAAAAAGCTTTGGGAATCATTTACTTATGCTGACCTTTATTTCTCAGATAGGTGGATGCTGTTGCAATTCATTGTTACCTGCCCTGCCACTGGAGAACATTAAAATAAGTAGATGAGTGAGACATTTTATTCCTGGATTGTCATTTGTGTCTATAATCTTTAAAAAATCAGTCCATTGTCTGGTTTGACTTGGATTTCACATCTCTGCATATGCTTTTGAATGGAAAGCACTGACGTTAATGAAAAGAAGCCTAAAGAATAGAATTCACTAGGATACACTGTGTATTAGTCCATTTTCATGCTGCTGGTAAAGACATACCTGAGACTGGGAAGAAAAAGAGGTTTAATTGAACTTACAGTTCCATTTGTGGCTGGGGAGGCCTCAGAATCATGGCAGGAGACAAAGGCACTTCTTACATGGTGGCGGCAAGAGAAAATGAGAGAGATGCAGAAGCAGAAACCACTGATAAAACCCATCAGATCTTGTAAGACTTTTTCACTACCACTGGAACAGTGTATGGGAAACTGCCTCCGTGATTCAAATTATCTCCCACTGTGTCCCTCCCACAACGTGGAAATTATGGGAGTACAATTCAGAATGAGATTTGGGTGGGGACACAGAGCCAAGCCATATCCCACTGTTGTCTGATCTGGCATGGCAGATCCTGGTTTAACTGATTAATGTTTAACAGATGGATTTTACAAGTCTGTTCTACTTGATCAGTGTCATTGAACACTACTGATCACTCTTCTTTCTTGAAGCTGTCTTCCTCCTTAATTTCAAGACAGCATTTTCTTCTTCTGTCTTTCTAGCTGTTCCTTCTCAGTCTCTTCTGATTCCTTTCCCTTTGCCTTACAATATTGATTCTGTCTTTATCCTTTTTTCTTACTCTGAAATATTATGTAACATTTCTCATTCAGCCCTCAACCTTAAAGCCTGTCTTAAAGTGAGTCTGTGTTTGTCAGAATCATCTGGGGAGCTTTTGTTGTTGTTCTTAAGTAGAGATTTCTAGGCCCCAGCCAAGACCTACTCAATCAGAATTTCCAGGAGTGGGACTGGGCATACACACACACACACACACACACACATGCACGCACATATATATGTAAGCCTCGTAGATCATTCTGAAGCATCTGCCCTACTCAATCAGAATTTCCAGGAGTGGGACTGGGCATACACACACACACACACACACACAGACACACACACACACATGCACGCACATATATATGTAAGCCTCGTAGATCATTCTGAAGCATCTGCCCCTGAGGGAGTACCAGTGGTAGGATACTCATGACTCCCATGTCTGTTCTCACCCCCACTTTTTTCCTGAGCTCCAAACAAGTACGTCTAACTGGTTTTTAAACACATCTCTTTGAGTTTACTGCAGGAACCTTAAGTTTCGAGTTCCCTATGTGGAAACCAAAGTCCTTATTTTCCTCACCAGGACGAATTTTTCTGTTGCCTATATCTCAGTTTTTGGCTTTTGAGTGTCCCGCACTAAAAATGTGCGCGTCACTCACATTTTCTTTCGTTAGTTTCTGAATCTCACTGGTTCCTGTGCTCACGCCTGGCCTCAGTTCAGGCCACCATCAGATCTCTCCCGAATTACATCCAGTGTCCCAGTCGAGCCTTGGTTTTCCTTGTTCTGGTCATTTAAGTCATCTCAAATTGTAAGTCATGTTTAGGTTATGTCAGGGAGAAGGGATTTATTTATTATAGGATTATTTTCTAGGTAAAGAACGCTTCTCAGCAGTAACACAGTCGTAGAACAGGAGCAGCAACTGTAGGGGCCGCTCCTGATTTAGTAGGGAGCATTCTCACTGGATGCTGTTGTAGTACATAGCTACCTCACGGGCTGCACCCAGCCTGGGGATAGTGCTTTTGACTCAGGAGTTCATTTCCAAGTCTTGTAAATTGTGGCTTGAGTGGTGATAACACACAGTGGTGACCTGTTCGTAAAGAATTCCTTAGAGCATTCTTCCCTCAGAAGCAGCAGTAAATGGCATGCGCTGTTAAGTTCCTTGGCTCCTCCTTATGCCATCAGGCCTAGAGTTTATCCCAAAGAGTAATATTGATCATGATATTCCCTGTTTAAAATCCTTCGATTCTCTTATAGGAAAGCATCAAAACTCTAGCCTCCTTCTTTCTCCGTTAACACTTCTGTGTTCTAGCCACATTGCACTTCTCAGCCTAACCATGCACTTCTCAGCCTAACTATGCATGCTATGTTCTGTAAAGCCTTAATTCTCTTCCCTCTTACAGGAATATCCTTTCTTCCCTTCTTTGCTTACTTCCAGGTTTAACTCACTCATCACCTCTGTTAGCCTTTTCTAACTCTTCTGGGCAGTAGTTACTCTTTTCGTTGTGTTCTCACTGTAGTTTGTAGGGGCCTATATTAAAACTCTTATCACATTATAATGCGTTTGTATGTTTGTCTCACCACTGGGTTTTGAGCTTATCCAAGAGAGAGACCATGTCTTTTCTGTTTTCAGCATTTCTCTCTCCCCAGTTCTTCAGATATTTATTCAGAGTCTATTTTGTGCCCAGCATCGTGTCGCTGTAGAAAACATGGAAATAGTGCAGAGAGAATTTCTTGGCTGTTGAATGTCTTCTTTTTCTTCTAGGTCGTGATATCATTGGGCTGGCAGAAACTGGCTCTGGAAAAACAGGTGCCTTTGCTTTGCCCATTCTAAATGCACTTCTGGGGACCCCACAGCGTTTGTTTGCCCTGGTTCTCACCCCGACTCGGGAGCTGGCCTTTCAGATCTCAGAGCAGTTTGAAGCCCTGGGATCCTCTATTGGAGTGCAGAGTGGTAAGTGTCTGAGAGGGAAGGGATCCTGGGTTGTCATCGCAAGTGAAGAATGAGTGTGAAAGGAAAATGGAGTAAAGTGTTAATAGCATAATTTGTTGACCTAAAGAGCTAATGTTATATTGTAGCTTTGGGAAGAGTATTAATTGTAAGGGAAGAACAAATTTAAGTAGAAATCTGGTATTGGCTTTAAAAGATGTTCAGTGGACTGTGGAAAAAAATTAAGGATCTCGTCTCTATGTTCTTTTTCTCTCCGTAGCTGTAATTGTAGGTGGAATTGATTCAATGTCTCAATCTTTGGCCCTTGCAAAAAAACCACATGTAATAATAGGTGAGTAACTGACAGAGGTAAAAGACATTGGCAGTGATGAATTGGAGAAAATCTATCAGTGTTGGATAGAAAGATTTTGTAACCCTGTTAAATTTTTTGATTTCTTAAGTTAAATTTGGTGGAGAGCTGTGGGGTGGGGCCTGTTCTAAACATCGCTGTTTCTCCTCAACCTATCTTGGTAGCAACTCCTGGTCGACTGATTGACCACTTGGAAAACACAAAAGGTTTCAACTTGAGAGCTCTCAAATACTTGGTCATGGATGAAGCTGACCGAATATTGAATATGGATTTTGAGACAGAGGTGAGCTCTCAATTTTCTTTCCTCCTCTTAGAGCATCTCAGGGTTCCTGTTTCAAAATTTGGTTCAATGCCCACTTGTTTTATGTAGATCATTGCATCAGTATCAGTTTTATTCTTGATAATCTTCAAGTTGCATTTACTGAGCACCCTCTTATCTTTAGCATATAGTCTGGCTCTGACTCCAGAAATGGGAAATATCAAAACCAGATTTTCTTTTCCATTTCATTTAATTTAGACCTTGACATACACCCTGAAATATCTTCATTTTCTTTAATGACCCTCTACTCTCAGCTTACTTAGTTGATTAATGCTTGTTCTTGACTTTTCTCTTAGATTAGCTCCAGTCTACTAATTGATACTATTCTTTTCTCAGAAAGGTATTTTTTATAGTGTCTGTTAGGGTATCAGATAGTAAATATTCAGTAAACCTTAGCTGAATTGAATTGAATTTTTGAGTCTCGAATCCTCACAGTGATACATTTGGTTTGTTAGTGTCTACCTCCTTCACTACCTAGAGGATTTTCCGGTCTTCCAGTCTGAATGT
Source organism: Cacajao melanocephalus (assembly GCA_963573385.1). Lineage (NCBI taxonomy): Eukaryota > Metazoa > Chordata > Mammalia > Primates > Pitheciidae > Cacajao > Cacajao melanocephalus. The sequence goes on from CAUYLG010030137.1 coordinate 290,844, forward strand.
TACATTGGCATCTTTTCCCCTTTGTGCCTTAGGTTGACAAGATCCTCAAAGTGATTCCTCGAGATCGGAAAACATTGCTTTTCTCTGCCACCATGACCAAGAAGGTGAAATTTGCTAGGACTTTTGTTTCTTCTTTATGAGAATCGATACATAAAGTAAATGGTAACAACAATAATAACAAAGTAAAAATATATTGCTTTAGTCCATTTTCACACTGCTATGAAGAACTATCTGAGACTAGGTAATTTATACAGAAGAGAGATTGGCTGGGGAGACCTCAGGAAACTTACAGTTATGGCAGAAGGCAAAGGGGAAGCGAGGCACGTCTTATGTTGCGGCAGGAGGTGGGGTCAGTGCCACACTTTAAAACTGTCAGAAATTGTGAGAACTCACTATCATGAGAACAGCGTGGGAGAAATCCGCCTCCATGATCCAATCACCTTCTACCAGGTCCCTCCTGTGACATGTGGGGATTGCAATTCGACATGAGATTTGAGTGGGGACACAGAGCCAAACCATATCATAAATAAAGAGTGTTTAGGGATCAGTGTGCTATTCTGGATTTTCTTCCTTCAGGTGCAAAAACTTCAGCGAGCAGCTCTGAAGAATCCTGTGAAATGTGCCGTTTCCTCTAAATACCAGACAGTTGAAAAATTACAGCAATATTATATTTTTATTCCCTCTAAATTCAAGGTAAAGTGTTTACTTTGATCATTCCTGCCTCTCTCTATTCTTTTCACCAAAGCATCTGAAAACATGTCAACTCTTGATTAGCTAAGAGCTGCAATGCAGATTGGCATCCCGTCTGTTTGCTTTAGAGTGCATCTCATGCTTATATTATCACTGATAAGCCAGACATGCCAGGAATTCACAACACGTTAAACCACAATAATGAAGTTGTGATGTAATCATTTAATTCCTTCCCATCCCCATCCTTGAGGTAATTTTTTCTCTGTCTGCTTATTATGTAGCTTTTATTTAGGATGAAGCCCCTGGTTTTGTGCTTTGATACAATGACTTCTCCTGTTTGCTCAGTGTAGATCTCCTGCTTGCCTTTAGGCTGTGTGGGGAATACATGGTTCACAGAGATGGTAATGCTGGTTAAGGATTGCAGGGCTGGCAGATGGGGGTCTGGATAATTGAGAAACATCCTATAGGCTTAGTCTTTTACCTATGTGTATGCCAGGTCTCTAATCCTTTCTCCCAGGTTCAATTACGTTTATTGTTTTGGGTTTGTAACTTAGGATACCTACCTGGTTTATATTCTAAATGAACTGGCTGGAAACTCCTTTATGATATTCTGCAGCACCTGTAACAATACCCAGAGAACAGCTTTGCTACTGCGAAATCTTGGATTTACTGCCATCCCCCTCCATGGACAGATGAGTCAGGTAAGGATTCTTCATCATCATCAGCCATGCACTGGTGGCATGAGTGAGATAAACCTCAAAACAGATTTGTACAATAAGGATATACGGCATCAATGCCTGTTTCCGTAATTGTTGTAATTTTATGGGCTTTGAAGTGTTGCCCTAGATCCTTGCTTTCTTCTTTCAGGGTAGCAGGAGGCTCTCATTAGAATATTTCATATGTAGCTGTCTGATTTGCAAGCTGTTGAGTTGATTTATTCCGCCCTAGTAATAATAATGACTCTGGTCTCTTAAAAACATTAATAAATTATTTCCCAGTTACCTTTCTATCATTTGAAACTACGCTTTTTTTGTATCATATTTTTTGTTGAGCCTTACTTATTTTTGTTGCTTCTGTATTTCTGTTTTGACCCTTGAAGCCCCATTCAAAACTTAGGGGAAAAAAGCTTTTAAAAAATGTATGTCTCTTTGTTCTTGTGTTTGTATTCCAAAACATACGTTAAGTTGTCCAACATATCTTTTTCATTACCTCAGAGTAAGCGCCTAGGATCCCTTAATAAGTTTAAGGCCAAGGCCCGTTCCATTCTTCTAGCAACTGACGTTGCCAGCCGAGGTTTGGACATACCTCATGTAGATGTAGTTGTCAACTTTGACATTCCTACCCATTCCAAGGTGAGTCCTGTTGCTAACTTGCCTTTCTAGTCCTAAAGTGTATTTCTGAATGGAATGTCTTCTGTCTTTCCTTAGTTACAGCAGTTTTTTATTCCTGATTAAGTATCAAAAAACAAGAAAGCCCTTGATTTGTTCATTCTCATCACCTTGCACAGGCCTGTGTATGTAACATTAGTACATATGAAGGAGGTAGCCAAGGAGAGTTATTAGATTCTCATAGTCAAAAGAGGCAGGTGCACCACATACTGATCTATGTCACTGTCATTGCTTGAGAATGACAGCTTGTAGTTCTTCGTGTATCACACAGTTTCTTAGCCTTGGCACTATGAACATTTTAAGCTATCGGATTCTTTGCTGTGGGGTTGTTCTTTGAGTTGAAGAATTCCGAGCAGCATTCCTGGCCTCTACCTACTAAATGGCAGCATCACACACTCTTCCACTTGTTTTAATCAGAAATATTTCCAGATATTACCAGTGTCCCTTGAGGATGACAGAATCACCCCTGGATGAGAACTGGTGTGTCTCTTGCCTTTGTATTTTACTGCTGTAGACAAGGTGCTATGTCATTTGATTTTCATGACAACTTTAATTTGGGCTTATGTTTTTATTCCTGTTCAATAGATGGAAACAAAGGTTCAGAGAGGTTATGAGATTTGCAGGTAATTGTGTAACTGGCAGGTGGTAGACCAGAGCTGTAACCCAGGTCTGCCTTGAGATCCAGTGCTGTCTTTTAAAATTACCTTGTAGCCTGTGACCATGTAGATATGCTTTGTAGATTTATCTTTCTATAAAAGAAGGGAAAGCATTGGATCAATTTTGTGCTGCAAAGAGAATAGAAAAGATGAAGTAGATTTGTCTCAACAAATTGCCCAGGCCATTTATTTTCTCCATGTTACAACGTGAATCTATTTTCTTTCAAAGGTTTTACAGCAAGACTTTGCATAGGTAGTTTTTTTTTTTTAACTTATAATCCATATAACTTGAATTTATTTACCCTTTTTGTTTTAGGATTACATCCATCGAGTAGGTCGAACAGCTAGAGCTGGGCGCTCTGGAAAGGCTATTACTTTTGTCACACAGTAAGTAAATCAGCTTTAGGGGCAGAGCAATGTAGAGAAAAGAGCAGAACTTTTGAGCCACTGGCTGGGAACCTAACGCTATCATTTACTGCACTAATCACTTTCATACTGAAAACCAGGATGAAGGGGTTGAAAGATGGGAATAATAATACCTATCTAGCAGGGTTTTGGTGAAAATTGGAGATAATGTATGTAAAAGATCTAGTATAGTATTTGGCATGTAGAATAGTACCTAGAGCTGGAGAGCAATGCCTTTCTGTCAACTCAGAAAATATTAGAATAACTATTTCTGATTTTTTTTTTTAAGGAACAAATTTTTATGTACCCAAGGCTGTTCTGTGAATAAATACCTTGAGTAATCTTCTCCCCTCCCCTCCCATCCCCTTTCTTTCTCTTGCTTGCTTTTTTAAATAGGGTCTTGCTCTGTTTCCTAGGCTGGAGTGCAGTGGCTCGATCGTAGCTCACTGCAGCTTCAAACGCCTAAGCTCAAGTGGTCCTTGTGCCTCAGCCTCCTGAGTGGCTGGGACTACAGGCACATGCCACCACGACTGGCTGATTTCTAATTTTTTATAGAGATGGTGTCTCACTATGTTGTCCAGGCTGGTCTGGAACTCCTGGACTCAAGTGATCCTCCTGCTTTGACCTCCCAAAGCATTGGGATTACAGGTGCAAGCCACCATGCCTAGCCTCCCTTGAGTGATTTTCTAATTGGCTATGCACAGAGATCGTCCTTAACCAATATTTAGAAAAGAAATAACATGTTCAATATCGTTTAAACCTATGGCCCGTATTGTGTTGTATCATATCATAGTAAATTGTGAATGGACAGATGTTTACATTACCAGGCAACCAAAGCTGTGCAGTTTTCCTTCCTCAGGTATGATGTGGAGCTCTTCCAGCGCATAGAACACTTAATTGGGAAGAAACTACCAGTGTTTCCGACACAGGACGATGAGGTTATGATGCTGACAGAGCGTGTGGCTGAAGCCCAAAGATTCGCCCGAATGGTATGCAAGTCTCTTTTCTCATCAGTGTCTGTGCAGACTGTGTTGACTGTGTGCCACTTTATTACATTAACTCTCATAAGAGACTGCAGAAGCTGGGTATTACTTTATTCCAAAAGTAAGATGAACAAACTGAGGTGTGCAGATGGTAGGTGATTTGCATTAGACCATACAACCAAATGGTTGAATCAGGCTTTGGCCTCAGTCTAACCAGAGTGACCCCGTTCACAGCCACCGTTCATGTGTCCCATGTGGTGAGATCATTCATTGGACTTGAAGTCAGAAGATCCAGCTGTGTGAACTATGTGAGCTTGGGAAATTTGCCTAATTTCTCAGCATTAGGATCAGTTTCTCGCCTTTAAATTGGGAATAACACTTGCCTTGAATACCTTATGGGGTTTTATGAGCACCAGATAAGCCAGTGTAAACTACATAGTTACTAGTAGGGGCCGATCATACCTAATCCAAAAATTTGAAATCCAAAACCAAGATCCAGAACTTTTATATTTTTGAGACGGAGTTTCGCTCTTGTTGCCCAGGCTGGAGTGCAGTGGTGCAATCTTGGCTCACTGCAACCACCGCCTCCTGGGTTCAAGCGATTCTTCTGCCTCAGCCTCCCAAGTAGCTGGGATTACAGGCATGTACCACCATGCCTGGCTAATTTTGTATTTTTAGCAGAGACGGGCTTTCTCCATGTTGGTCAGGCTGGTCTTGAACTCCCGACCTCAGGTGATCCACCTGCCTTGGCCTCCCAAAGTGCTGGGATTACAGGCATGAGCTACTGCACCTGGTGATCCAAAACTTTTTGAGTGCCAAAAGGATTGCCACAAGTTGAAAATTCCATGCCTGACCTCATGTGACAGGTTACCATCGAGACACAGTCAAAACTTTTTTAATGCACAAAATTATTAAAAATATTGTATATATTAGCTGGGCATGGTGGCATGCGCCTGTAATCCCAGCTACTTGGGAGGCTGAGGCAGGAAATTACTTGAACCCGGGAGGTGGAGGTTGCAGGGAGCTGAGATCGCGCCATTGCACTCCAGCCTGGCGCCTGGCGGCAAAGCAAGACTCTGTCTCAAAAAAAAAAAAAAAAAAAAAAATATATATATATATATATATATATATAAAATAAAATTACCTTCAGACAATGTGTATAAGGTATATATGAAACAAATGAATTTTGTATTTAGAATTGAGTCCCATCCCCAAGATACCTCATTATGTATCTGCAGATATTCTAGAATGAGAAAAAATCTGAAATCTGAAAAAGTACCAGTCTTGAGCATTTCACATAAGGGATACTCACCCTGTATAGTAGTAACAGTAGCAGTGGTGATGAGATTTTGGAGGAAGACCCTTGGATATGCTACCTGCTTTCTGGAGTTCTAGTCTGAGGGATGGAGAAACTTTGCCCATGGATTGGTTTTGGAGTAGCTGAATTACAGATTTGGTTTTTATTCTACCCACATGGGATTTTTTGATTTGATATATTTTTGTTTATAAAAGTATTACATGTGCATTGGGGAAAAAATAAAAAAAAAATTATTAAAGTAGAAAGGATTAAAGTAGTAAGTGAAAAGGTAAACCATTCCCCACAGAAAACCATTGATAACATTTGGCTCCTTTCCTTTCTTTAGCCACAATTAGACTTTATCTAATTATATAGGATTAACATTTTTCTGTTTCAACAAATATAGATCCATGTGATCATTTCTTAATGGCTACAAAGAATTCCATCATGTGTATGAAACACTTACATTCATGGATGCTTATGCTTTTTTCCAGTTTTTTTTCTGCTTTGGTACAGTGTTGAACATCCTACTTTATACAGCTTTGCATACTTACTTCCTTAGAATAAATCCTTAAAAGTAGAATTGTGGGCCAAGGGGTATACACAGTTAAAATCTGAATTCATACAGAATGCCAAATTGCCCCCCCACCAGACCAAGAAAAGCTATAGCAGATTGCACTATAAGTGACAATATATGTGAATTTTTCTACACCTTGGCCAATACTGGGGATTACCCTTCTCTTAAGTCTCTGCCAATCTGCCAAGTGAAAATAAAACCTTATTATTTGAATGTTCACATTTTGATTACTAATAAGGTTAACATCTTTATGTATTTGGAGTTGAGTCTCATTCCTTTGCTAATGTCGGGCATCGGGGAGTTACTTGATACTTCAGCTTAAGGAGAGGGCACAAGCATGTGTTACCTTCAGGGCCAGTAATTCATTTTCAATCCCATCCTCTTTTTTCTTGTAGGAGTTAAGGGAGCATGGAGAAAAGAAGAAACGCTCGCGAGAGGATGCCGGAGATAACGATGATACAGAGGGTGCCATTGGTGTCAGGAACAAGGTGGCTGGAGGAAGAATGAAGAAGCGGAAAGGCCGTTAATCACTTCTATGCAGGCTCAAGTTCTGCTGTTCTGTAGAAGAGAGTTGAAGAAGAGAATGAAACCTGCTCCAACAGAGATCTTGAGACTGAAATATGTCAGAATTGTGTCCAGAATGTGCTCGATTAACTCAGTACTCTTCCCCATTCTGGGTTGGAATATCATTACTGCAGAATAATTCTTACAGCGCTGATGTCAAGACCCTTACCGTTCTTCAACTTTGATTCCTTGCTCATGACATGAGTAAGATGTGCTCTTCTGTCACGTCCCAGAGACCTTTTGCCTCTTTTAGCTGCAAGTCCAGGACTAGGTTGATGATGCCCATGACTTGTAATTGTAAAGAAGCTTGGACATCTGTAAATGATATTTAAGCCATCCTGGCTTACGCTTTATTCAAACTAATGTGAAACAATAAATTTAAATATTAGTTTTAAAAGATTCAAACTCCTTGAAAGCATTAGTGTGGAAGGGCCTTATAGATTTAAGTAATATCTTGTTAGTAGGTAAGAAGTGTTGATTACATGGCAAATTCATTGTTTGTCCTAATGTCTTTGAAAGGGAAGTCCTACTTAAAAGGAGGTTGTGGTTTTTTTTTGCAGATGAAGCAAAGTCCATCAGTAAGACAGCAGAGGTCTTTAAAATCCCTAAATAGATTTATTTCCTTTGTTCCCTCAGTTAAGCAGGTGCTTAGGAAGACTGGTTTCTTATGTAGAATCTTTTTTTTTTTTTTTTGAGATAGAGTCTCGCTCTGTCTCCAGGCTAGAGTGCAGTGGCACAACCTCAGCTCACTGCAACTTCCGTATCCTGGGATCAAGCGATATTCCTGCCTCAGCCTCCCGAGTAGCTGGGACTACTGGTGCATATCACCACACTCAGCTAATTTTTGTATTTTTAGTTGAGATGGGGTTTCACCATGTTGGCCAGGATGGTCTTGATCTCTTGACCTTGTGATCCACTTGCGTTGGCCTCCCAAAGTGCTGGGATTATAGGCATGAGCTACTGCACCTAGTGACTCTTTTTGAGACAATCTTGCTGTCACCCAGGCTGGAGTGCTGTGGTGTGACCTGCAGCCTTGACATCCTGGGCAAAAGTGATCCTCCGGCCTAATCTTCCTGAGTAGCTGGGACTAGAGGCACACGCCATCACTCCTGGCTAATTTTTATATTTTTTGTAGAGATGGGGTCTTGGCATGTTACCCAGACTGGCCTTGAACTCCTGAGCTTAAGAGATCCATCCACCTTGGCCTCCCAAAGTGTTGGGATTACAGGTATGAGCTACTGCACCCAACTATTTTTTTTTTTCTTGAGACAGAGTCTCACTCTGTCACCAGGCTGGACTGCAGTGGTGTGGTATTGGCTCACTGCAACCTCCAGCTCCCTGTTTCAGGCAGTTCTCCTGCCTCAGCCTCCCGGGTAGCTGGGATTACAGGCAAGCGCCATGACGCCCAGCTGATTTTTGTATTTTTAGTAGAGATGGGGTTTCACCATGTTGGCCAGGATGGTCTCGATCTCCTGACCTCGTGATCTGCTTGATCTCCAGACCTTGTGATCCGCCCACCTTGGCCTCCCAAAGTGTTGGGATTACAGGCGTGAGCCACTGTGCCCGGCCACCCAGCCTCTTATGTAGACTCTTATCCCCAGGTGACAAGAGTAAAATCAATATGCCTCAGAAACATAGTTCTAAGACCTGATTTCATCCACTTGTCATTGGTGCCCACTGGCCACTCATCTTTTTTTGTCCCCATCTTAGGTGATGCAGGAGATGTAGGGCTGGGGCCTCAGCTCCAGGGGAGGAGGTAGGCATTGGGACTCTAGGGGCTGGATGAGGGGGGAGGGTTGCTGGAATTCAGAAACAATTTTGAAATTCCCAATCATGAACAGTCTTATGTTCTGAAGATGTTTACACATAGAAGATGCCTAATATCTTTTTGTTGTCTATAACAATTTCATTAGAATAGTGTGTCTGGAGTGGCAGAACCAAGGTAAAGAGAGTCTAAAGAATCATTTGGATGGATTAAGATTGGAATGAAGTTTGGCAGAAAAGAAACTTTCCATATCTATCTAAGTCAAAGTATCTGATGAAGAGTAAAGAGTACAGGGCAATAAAATGCTCTGTGGTAGTCTGGGGTGGACTGTTCGTTGCAGAAAGATCTTTGCAAATATCATCACAGAGTGTTTCTACCACAGATGCATTCTAAAATGGACACCTGTGGGCAAGGCATTTGCAATGAGCTGAAGTACAGTGCATGGCCTATTTGTTGTTTTGTTTGCTCTGAATTGTTGCTGCCTATTATGGTACCTTTGTGTGAAGGATAATTTAGAGGAGTCAGGAGATGATAAGGAAAAGGAAAGGAGAAAATGGTACTAGAATAGGCAGGCCAAGGGTGGAGCAGGCTGTACTTGTTCCTATTTGTTATGAGTTGTGCCTCCCACTTGGGGCTAATTCTCCATTAACACTGTATTTTCCGGATGGGACTCTCCAGCGTGGCTTAGGATAGCAGTTTACTCTGAGTCAGCCCACGGGTGCTGTTTCAGCTCAGTGGAGGACTTCAGAAGCAAGTCGAAATGGAATTGGTGTACCAGTAGGGGGTAAGAAGGAGAGATTGGAATCATCCTTAAGGATGTCTGAACTTTCCAAACAGGCAGTGGTCTCTGGCCTGGAGTTTGTGGACCCCTGAGGAATATGCATATTTTTGGGGAGACTAAAAAGGTTAGAAACCACTGCTCTAAAGCTTAACTGCTGTCTCTAATGTATGTACATAATTATGCTTTGCTAGGATGGGAAGAAAGGACACTAACGAAAGAAATGTGGACACTGTGTCTTCAGGTATATTAACAGATCCAGAGCATAGAACCCTAAGCAGAAAATGCCCAGATGCCGTTGCAAAGGGCAGGAGGCACAGAAATGAATGTGATCCACCAGTAAATAAAAGCAAGGCATGTAGGTGTGCTCTATTAGCCATTTCTGGGCTGCCCTGCCCTGTCCTCTAAGGTGAAATAGTGAGGTCATGCTGCTGAAACCCTTACGGAAGTGTGTTTTAATGTCCTAGGACTGCTGAAACAAAGTACCAGGAACTGGGTGACTCAAAACAACAGAAGTATTCTCTCACAGTCCTGGATTTTAAGATGTCCAAAATTAAGGTGTGGGCAGGGCCATTTCCATCTGACACCTTTAGAGAGGAGTCCTTCCTGGCTTCTTAGCCAGCATTGCTCCTTGCTTCTCTGTAGTCCCTGGTGTTTCTTGGCTGTAGCGACATGACTCCGATCCCTGTCTCCATCCGCACATGGCCTTCTGCTCCATGTATCTTTGTGTCTTCACAAGGCCTTCTTATAAGGATACTAGTTATTGGATTTAGGATTCACCCTAATCCAGCATGACCTCATCTTAATTAATTACATCTGCAAGGATCCTATTTCCAAAGAAGGTTACCCGAGATTCTGGGTTGATATGGTTTGTCTGTGTCCCCACCCAAATCTCATCTTGAATTGTTGCTCCCAGAATTCTCATGTGTTGTGGGAGGGACTCAGTGGAAGATAATTGAATCATGGGGGTGGTTTTCCCCATACTGTGCTCATGATAGTGAATTAGTCTCATGAGATCTGATGGTTTCATAAGGGGTTCCCCCTTTTGCTTGGCTCTCATTCTCTCTTCCCTGCCGCCATGTAAGGCATGCCTTTCACCTTACACCATGACTGTGAGGCCTCCCCAGCCATGTGGAACTGTGAGTCCATTAAATCTCTTTTTCTTTGTAAATTACCCTGTCTCGGGTACATCTTTATCAGCAGCGTGAAAACAGACTAATACATGGGTAGACATGACTTTTTGTGGGACACTATTCAGCCCAGTACAGGGCATCCTTGTGGACTCTGCTACATGCTGTGGGGTTTGAGGTTGCAATTATGGAATAGAAATTGTGGGGAGAACTAGTTACGAAGTGTGGAGAAGACGGAAGATGGGTCTTCAGAAGTGTTGGATAGGTATTACTAGAAGTATAGAAGAACGTTAAAGTGTCATTTTCTTAAATGAAATGTAAATTGCCTTTGCAGTCAAGATACCAAAGGCTCTAGACTTAGGAGTGGGGAACGAGGTCCCTGACCCCTCTGCTATTCCCTTCTTGGTACAACTCCTTAGTTCTACATTCCTGATTTAAGAAACGGTGAGCTTCAAAACAATCTTCCTTGACCTCAATTGTGAACACAAACAGTTTTATGACTTAATGAAAGGAGTATCGTGGAATAGTCATGTGATGTCAGTCCAGAGAAAATGTCTCCCTTATTTCTCACCTCAGTCATAAAACCGATTGATGTAGTATTCATTGTATGCAGTTGCAATAACAATGGCTTCATGGTGCTAGCTAGCCTAGGTTTTTTTCTTTTTTCTGAGATGGAGTTTCACTCTCATTGCCCAGATTGGAGTGCCATGGTGCGATCTCAGTTCACTGCAACCTCCGCCTCCCGGGTTCAAGCAATTCTCTTACCTCAGCCTCCTGAGTAGCTGGGATTATAGGCATGTGCCACCATGCCCAGCTAATTTTTTGTATTTTTAGTAGAGATGGGATTTCTCCATGTTGGTCAGGCTAGTCTCGAACGCCTGACCTCAGGTGATCCACCCACCTTGGCCTCCCAAGTGCTGGGATCCAAGTGCTGAACCACTGTACCTGGCCTAGGTAGCCTAGTTTTACTTCCTCTGTACAGAGCTGAGTGAGAGTGAGAATGAGGAAGACACCTCTCTGTCTTATGAACAGGTCCTAGGATCCTAGTGAGAGAGTTTCAACTGGATAGGCTATTTCAGGCTTAAAGCAGGCCCAGAATTCCAGGGACTCATGAAGAAGTCATCTAAGGGAACTCAGAGGGGATTCTAGTTGCTAAGAGGGGCCTAGACCTGACTAGTTCATGATTATTCTTTCTCAGTCTCAAAAAATGCAACGAATATCCCAGAACTTGGCTGTCTCTTTAAGGACATCTTGCTTACAAAGTGTTTGCAGGTAGCTTCCTGCCTGCAGAGGCATCCACAAACCTAAATGGGAGACTGTCTACCCCACGTCCCTCAAAGCCCTGGGAAATAGGACCAGAAAGAACCACAGGCTGTGGTGTTGGTTACAGAGAGTGAAGGGATCCAAGTTATCAAAAGCAGGTAACAAAGCAACATCAAGAAACTATGTCCTTAAAACTAAGAGAACATGCAAGACATTCTAATCCACATGGTTCTTAGGGTGAAATCTAGCCTCTGGGCAGATAAGAAATCAGGGTGTGAGTCACCCCTCTTTAGCTGGAATGACAAGAGACTCAGACCATAGCTCTAGAGATTCAAGGGTTACCCACACCCACATTCCTTTTCATGCCTCACCTGTCCCAGGTATGCATTAAAACTACTGCTAAAAATAACTGCAGAAACTTGAAGTCTGGGAAATAGCACTGAACAGTCTCATCTGAAGTGAAGAGCTGACTGGTGCCGAATGCAATGGAGACAGGAAGAAAATGGGCTCCTCTGGAGCCATGCAGTTTCTAGGAGGTGGGCCCCGAGGTCTGCTCGTAGACATCCATCCCTTGATACCTTCCAAACACAAAGGATGTCTCCTGTCACTATCAATCTTTGATCCTCTGCCAGTGCCATCAAAGAGGCTGGAAGGAGCAGGAGAGCAGGTGGGGAAAGTGTCAGTCATCGGACTGTTCACTGTTGCTGTGTCAACTTGGGGGAGTTACTGAACCTCTCTGAACCTTGACTTTTCTCATTTGTTAATATGGAAAGAAGACCGTCTAGCCTATCTCTGTCACAGAATCTTTTCTTTTTTTTCTTTGAGACGGAGTCTTGCTCTGTTGCCCAGGCTGGACTGCAGTGGCGTGATCTCAGCTCACTGCAACCTCCGCTTCCTAGGTTCAAGCAATTCTCCTGCCTCAGCCTCCCAAGTAGCTGGGATTACAGGCATGTGCCACTACGCCCAGCTAATTTTTGTATTTTTTGTAGAGACAGGGTTTTGCCATGTTGGTCAGGCTGGTCTCGAACTCCTGACCTCAGGTGATCCATCTGCCTCGGCCTCCCAAAGTGCTGGGATTACAGGTGCAAGCCACTGCACCTGGCCTGCCTCACAGAAACTTGAACCTAGTTTTAAAAATTCTGCTTCCTTCCTCCTTCCCTTCCAGTGTCCACCATATCCTAGCCACTGTGTCAGGTACTAGGAAATCAGTACTGAAGAAAGAGTCAGATGCTGTTTTTGCTGAACTCAGCCTTCGTATTGTGATTATGCTTCCTGCAGGGCAGAGACCACGCCTAATTCATGGATATAACTAACTAATATCATGCAGGGCCTATAGCAGTAAATGTTCAGTATCTGTCACTTTCTGAAACCTAAGATGTGTCAGGAGGCTTGAGATGTACTGTTTCTAGTTCTTTGAACAATCCTGAACAGTGGATATTATTGTTCCCATTATGAGCTATGGAGCCAGTCTGCCAAATCCGCCCCTGACTAACTGTGAGACTTTGGACAAGTTGTTCAGCCTTCCTGTGTTTCAACCTTCCTATCTGAAGAAACACAGTAACAGTACAGCGTCGTGAAGTTTAAATGAACTCTATTGTGGCTCATGATAACAATCAGTAAGTGTTAGCCATTAGAATGATCATTAATTGTAGCTATTATCATAGATGAAGGCTAGCAGTGTGCCCAGGTCATACAGCTGATAAAGCCCTAAGTAAAAAATTGAAGCCAAATTGGATTCCAAGCCTCTGCCCTTTACCCTAAATATGGAAATATAATACAGAATTATACATATATACATACACATATACCCTAAATGTGTTTGTGTGTATGTATATATGTGTAATTCCGTATTATATTCCTCATTCCATACGTGTGCATCGCATAAATAATTGAACCATCATTTATAGCATTTTTCCCCTTTTGGAATAATATGTTCTGCACAACATGTATTATGGCAAATGAGCTTTCAGGTTCGAAACTATTTTCAAATCGGCAACAGGCAGGTAAGAAAATATGACATTGTCGTTTTCACCAGTAGATGGCAGAAGGAAGTAAAGATCACCCCGGAGAGGGAAGGCGTTTTCATTCGGAGCCGAGTGATTCGCAGTGGGCTGTGACTGAGGCGCAGTGGCGGATGAGGCGGGCTCGTTGTGTGACTACAGTGGACGACAGCCCACCGGGACTAGTGGGTAGGGGTCAGGGTGGGGAGAACTACCTACAGGTATGTAAAGGGTGTCAGCCTTCAAGAAAATCTGCTAGGTTGACCCAGATGATGGGGACTGGGATCCCCGAAGTAAAGGCAAGTTCAGAGGTAGGTAGAAGAAAAGGTCGCAGGCCGGGCGAGGTGGCTCACGCCTGTAATCCCAGCACTTTGGGAGGCCCAGGTGGGTGGATCACGGGGTCAGGAGATCGAGACCAACCAGATCAACATGGTGAAACCCCGTCTCGACTAAAAATACAAAAATTAGCCGGGGGTGGTGGCGCACACCTGTAATCCCAGCTATTTGGGAGGCTGAGGCATGAGAATCGCTTCAGTCCGGGAGGCGGAGGTTGCAGTGAGCTGAGATCATGCCACTACACTCCAGCCTGGGCGATAGAGCAGACTCCGTCTCAAAAAAAAAAAAAGAAAAAAAAAAAAGAAAAAGAAAGGTGACGTTCCTCTATCGTCTCTACTGCACGGTCCTCGGCTGCGGGCCCTCCTCACCAGCTTCCAAACACTTGGTTCTGTTCCAAAGCCTGCCCTTCCCTCTGGGATGTTGATGAAACCACTTGCCCTCTGTTTGCCCCTTTCCCCACCCCCTACCCCAGTCTGTAACCTAGGAATACTATTTCCCCCGCCTATCCCAATACAGGTTGTTTGTGAGCCATCGGTCCCGGCTCACTGCCTCCCTCTCTCTTAACTACGCATCCAGCCAGTAGGGTTGATCCACAGCCCGTGCTCCTGCATCAGATAAGGTTGGTGCTAGGTAGCCAGTGAGCTGCTTGTTCATTCATTTTTGTCCTAGAGACATGTCCTTCAGCACAAAATGATGGGGAGTTGTCCTGCTGGGTCCAAAAGAGTAGTAGCGGCAGTCAAGCAGTCATCCATACTGGGCTGACTCTCACTGATGTGACGCTGGCTCTTGTCCCAAGACATTCTTTAGGGGGATGAGTTCACTGGTAACTCCTGCTCAATACCTGACATCTTAGAAACTCTCTTACCCAAGCTATTAAATCTAGTGCCAACTTAAAACCAACATCCCTGTTGCAATTTCTGGATGGATCAAGAGTGGTGACGATCCAAAGGTTTTTTATTTGACATATGTCTATTTGTACATTTGTCATGGTTGTTTGCTTTTAAAGAAGTGCTGCTTGGACGGGGCATGGTGGCTTATGCCTATAATCCCAGCACTTTGGGAGGCCAAGGTGGGAGGATTGCTTGAGGCCAGGAGTTTCAGACCAGCCTAGATAACAGAGCAAGACCCCATCTCTACAAAAATAAAAAATAAAAAATTAGCTGGGCATGATAGAGCCCATCTGTGGTCCTAGCTACTTGGGAGGCTGAGACAGGAGGATCACTTGAGCCTTGGAGGACAAGATTGCAGTGAGCTATCTATGACTGTGTTGCTGCATTCCAGCCTGGGTGACAGGGTGAGACCCTGTCTCTAAAAGGTAAATAGTAAACAAGCGATTCTTTACCATAGGGCTGAGGAGAGCCTCCTGTGTGTTATGTGTTTGCTAGGTGATGGGCATATATTATTTCTTTTACTGGAGGTCATGAGTCATTTCTGGAGGAGACTGTGATTCAGAAAATCTTGTTTGTCTTATTTTAAAACTATAGCCTAGTCATTCTTTATTCTGTCTTCCGTGATTTCTTTTTTCTTTTTTTTTTTTTTGAGACAGTTTCTCTCTTGTCGCCCAGGTTGGAGTGCAAGGGTGTGATCTTGGCTCACTTCAACCTCCGCCTCCTGGGTTCAAGCCATTCTCCTGCCTCAGCCTCCCGAAGGAGCTGGGATTACAGGCAGCTGCCACAATGCCCAGCTAACTTTTTTGTATTTTCAGTAGAGAGGAAGTTTCACCATTTGGCCAGGCTAGTCTTGAACACTTGACCTCAGGTGATCCACCTGCCTCGGCCTCCCAAAGTGCTGGGATTACAGGTATGGGCCACCGCCCCCTGCCCCCATGATTTCTTAAATTCATCCAAGGGTGTTCAGGAATTTTGCAAGGTGAGCCTATGCTGACAAAATGAAATTG
Organism: Cacajao melanocephalus; assembly: GCA_963573385.1. Lineage (NCBI taxonomy): Eukaryota > Metazoa > Chordata > Mammalia > Primates > Pitheciidae > Cacajao > Cacajao melanocephalus. The sequence goes on from CAUYLG010030137.1 coordinate 306,573, forward strand.
AGCACCGTAGTTTTGTGTTTTCCCTAAATCTCTAGAAAATAAATGTGACCTTTGGACTGCCAGAAGATTGATGTGAAACATCACACAAAATCAGTATGTGAAGATAGACAAGATGTCGGTGATCACCAGAATCGGTTCATTTTTACTTAAGGGATGTATGTGTATGTCTCTAGCTTTGTGTATGTTTTAGAATGTGTCCGTAAGCTCTTAGCCATTTAAAGACAGACACTAAAGACTCCCTCTATTCAAAATAAGTTCTAGTGGAATTTTGTTCATAGTATCTGCCTGAGAAAAACAGGCCCTGCTTTTCAGCACTAATGTCTTGAAGACTGAAGTCTCCTTTTTGAGAAGAGTAGTAGGGGCCGGGTGCAGTGGCTCATGCCTGTATTCCCAGCGCTTTGGGAGGCTGAGGCAGATCACCTGAGGTCAGGAGTTTGAGACCTGCATGGCCAACATGGTGAAAACCTGTCTCTACTAAAAACATAACAATCAGCTGGGCATGGTGGCTTGTGCCTATAATCCCAGCTACTCAGGAGGCTTAGGCAGAAGAATCACTTGAGCCCAGGAGGTGGAGGTTGCAGTGGGCCGAGATCTACTGCCCTCCAGCCTGGGCAACAGAGTGAGACTCCATCTCAAAAAAAGAGAAGAGTAATAGGAGTAGTTGGGCGACAAAGTGTGCTTTAGAGAAGGCTGGCTAGCCTAATTAATTCTCCTAGTAAATGCCAGTGATGCCCCTAACCAGGCATTTGGGTCTGTTGCCAGAGTGTCATGTGGGTAAGTCACATTTTGTACCTCACCTCTTCAACATCTGTGTCTGGGTGATCTCAGATTAATGTGTGATCACCAAGGGCAGCCTTGAAGGGGAAAAAAGAGCCCTGCAAGGACAAGCCTCTGGCTGAGAGGTTCTGTGGGAATGACAGAAGAGCAGTCCACCTGGGCGGGGTGCCGGGAGAGAGAGGAAAGAGGAGAAGGGTGTCATGTTCAGATTTACAGCCAGTCCATAAACTTGATGGTTTTATGGTACTCAGCCATGTAGTCATTTCCTGCCCCTTCTCTTACTGTGTTCTCCAGAGTCCCTGAGTCAATCTCTGGCCAGCGGCCTGCAGCCAGGGCTCATTTCTTTTCCCTATGGCCTAGAGAAGCGATTTCCAGCTGAGCGCAGTGGCTCATGCCTGTAATCCCAGCGCTTTGGGAGGCTAAGGTTGGTGGATCATGAGGTCAGGAGATCGAGAACATCCTGGCCAAACATGGTGAAACCCTGTCTCTACTAAAAATACAAATAATTAGCTGGGTGTGGTGGCGGGTGCCTGTAATCCCACCTACTTGAGAGGCTGAGGACGGAGAATCTCTTGAACCCCAGAGGCGGAGGTTGCAGTAAGCCAAGATCGCACCACTGCACTCCAGCCTGGGCAACAGAGCAAGACTGCTTCTCAAAAAACAAAAAAGAAGTGGTTTCCAAAGTGGGGCATGGGCATCCAGGGACAGCATATTGCAAGACGGTGTGCTGGAGTGAGGAAGACACTAGAACCTGTATCTATATTTAATGCATCCATTTCTAATTTCTGTGTTTTATGTTTTATAGTGTACATAAAGTTTTACTGTAAACAATTCATAATAAATACCTATGGATATGGCATATTTATATGTATTTATTATGTATGTAATTGTTTAGCATACATGCAAATATGTTAAAGATACTATGTTGAATTGGGATGTATATCAAGAAAGTTTGGCCAGCCTGGCAAACATGGTGAAACCCCATCTGTACTAAAAATACAAAAATTAGCTGGGTGTGGTGGCAGGCACCTGTAATCCTAGCTACTCGGGAGGCTGAGGTGCTTGCTTCAACCCAGGAGGTGGAGGTTGCAGTGAGCCGAGATGGCACCACTGCACTCCTGACTGGCCAACAGAGTGAGACTCAGTCTCAAAAAAAAAAAAGAAAAAAGAAAAAAGAAAAGAAAGTTTGGGACTATAGCCATATGTAATTATGCTAACAACAATCTTTTTTCATTATTATGTAAGTTAACCCATTTATTAAAGGCTAGCGGTGTCTCCAATAGGGGAGGAACATCTCCTGGTCCATTCCTTCAGTCTTCTGATGGCAAACTTTACGGTGCCATCAGAAGTGGTATTTTAGGTTCAGCCACCACCAGCTACTGTCTTCATGCAGGAACCACAGTGCCAGATCCCTGAATCTCATCTTTTCTTCTTGGTTTTCCACAGAGAGAGCAAGCGTACTTGGTGTGCTAGCTGGTTTCAGTATTTTTCACGATTTTCCGGAGGGAGGCACCATAGCGGGTCCTGTATTTACCAAGAATTCCAACTTTATTAGTGCATTTAGCCATGTCGGTGCAAAGTAGGTTCGAGCCTGCAATAGTCCTTTAAAAGCATTATTTTATGTTTCATTATGAAATTAACTTTTTTTTTTTTGAGGTAAAGTCTCCCTCTGTTGCCCAGGCTGGAGTGCAGTGGTACAATCTTGGCTCACTGCAACCTCTATACCCAGGTTCAAGCGATTTTCATATCTCAGCCTCCTGAATAGCTGGGATTACCAGCACATACCACCAGGCCAATTTCTGCGTTTTTAGTAGAGATGGAGATTCACCATGTTGGCTAGGTTGGTCTCAAACTCCTGACCTCAAGTGATCTGCCCACCTTTGCCTCCCAAAGTGCTGGGATTACTGGTGTGAGCCACCACGGGCAGCCACATTATGAAATTAACTTTCAAACAAAACTCCACTGCAGCCTTATATTTTTTAAATTACTGCTTGTTTGAACTGAGTGAAGGCTTCACATTCTGGTTTCAAACCAGGATAATTCTTCAGTTCCTTAAGAGTTTATAGGTGTGTGAGCTATTTTCACTGTTTCCAGAGCCTAATAGAAACCTTCTGTTTACCTCAAATAAGCCTGCACAGGCCAACTTCAAGGTCAAGTGTTTTGCATTGGTCAGAAATGTTAGGAACTTAGAGTGGTCCTCTCACGCTGATCAGAATGTGTGGTTACGGCCTGAGTGTGGAGTGGGGAGGTGCTGCTTTGGGGCCTGACCTGCGTCCCAACCCCCTTCTATTTTGAGGGAATTCTGTGGGAAGAAAAGTGAGGAACACCACCTCCCACAGCCCCTGGACAGCACCGACTTATACCTGGGCAAGTGAGACCCTTCCCTGGGCCTGCTCCCTAGGAGTCCCTGCTCTTTGGAGTGTGTTTCTCAAAATGTTCCAGCTTTCCTTTCTGTGCTTGGGACATGCCAAGGCCAGCAGGTAAGACAGTTCCAGTTGCCACCAACCTTTCCAACATTTGGTATTGCTAGGCTTTTTGATGTTAGCTATTCGTCTCAGTGGGTATTTTTCCCATGGGAAATCTCTCTCTTTGTGTCTCTCTCAAACCTTTCTCTCTCTCTCCTTCTCTCTTGCTGAACTCTCTCTCTCTTTCTCTCTCTCCCTGGGTCTTCCCCACAACACTTGACTGAGGTATCAAAAACACGGCCAGGTGTAATGGCTCATGCCTGTAATCCCAGCACTTTGGGAGGCTAAGGCAGGTGGATCACTTGAGGCCAGGAGTTCGAGACCAGCCTGGCCAACATAGCAAGAACCTGTCTCAGAAAAAAAAAACCACAAAAACCCATACACATATTTAAAGTGTAATATTTGACTTGATAGGTTTTGACGTAAGGATACATCCATGAAGCTATGACTACAATGAAGATAATGAACACATCCGTCACCCCCAAAGTTTCCTGGTGCTCCTTGGCATCCCACCCTCCTGCATCTCCTTGCTTCCTCCTCCCTTCCATACCAGGAAACCACTGATATGCTTTCTGTCAATATACAAACTAGTTTACATTTTTAGAGTTTTGTATAAATGGAATCATACACTGTTTTCTTTTCTTTCTTTCTTTTTTTTAAGACAGGGTTTTACTCCTGACACCCAGGCTGGGGTGCAATGGCGCCATCTTGGCTCACTGCAACCTCTGCCTCCCAGGCTTAAGCTATTCTCCTACCTCAGCCTCCTGAGCAGCTGGGACTACATGTGCATGCCACTGCGCCCGGCTAAATACAGTATATTCTTTTTATTTTTTATTATTTGTGTGTGTGTGTGTGATGAAGATTTGCTCTTCTTGCCTAGGCTGGAGTGCAATGGTGTGATCTCGCCTCACCGCAACCTCTACCTCCCAGGTTCAAGCGATTCTCCTGCCTCAGCCTATCGAGTAGTCGGGATTACAGGCATGCGCCATGACGCCCAGCTAATTTTGTATTTTTAGTAGAGACGGGGTTGCTCCAGCCTAGTTCGAGACTAGGCTGGTCTCAAACTCACAACTTCAGGTGATCCGCCCGCCTCAGCCTCCAAAAGTGCTGGGATTAGCAGGTGTGAGCCACTGGGCCTGGCCCAGTATATTATTTTTAAAATCTGACTTCTTTCACTTGGGTTAATTATTTTGAGTTTCATCCATGTTGTGTGTTTCAATAGCTCATTCCTTTTTATTGCTCAGTAGTATTCCATTATATGGATATATCATAATTTGTCTATACTTTTCTTTTTTGGTAATGTCTTTGGCAAGATTTGGTATCAGGGTTATGCTGGCCTCATAAAATGAATTAAGAAGTATTTCCTCATTCTCTACTTTCTTTTCTTTTCTTTTCTTTTTTTGAGACAGAGTTCCGCTCTTTCTCCCAGGCTGGAGTGCAGTGGTGCAATCTTGGCTCACTGCAACTTCTGCCCTGCGGGTTCAAGCGAGTCTCCTGCCTCAGCCTCTGAAGGAACTGGGACTATAGGCACCCACCACCACGCCCAGCGGATTTTTGTATTTTTAGTAGGTTTTGCCATGTTGGCCAGGCTGGTCTCGAACTCCTGACCTCAGGTCATCCACCCCCCTCAGCCTCCCAAAGTGCTAGGATTAAAGGCGTGTGCCTCCACACTACTGGCCGTTCTTTTTCTTTCTTTTCTTTTCTTTTTTTTTTTTTTTTTGAGACAGAGTCTTGCTCTATCACCCAGGCTGGAGTGCAGTGGCATGATCAAAGTTCACTGCAGCCTCCACTTCCACTTTGCCAGGTTCAAGTGATCCTCTCACCTTGGCCTCCCAAGTATCTGGGACCACAGATGTGCACTGCCATACTTAGCTAGTTTTTGCATTTTTTAAAGAGATAGGGTTTCACCATGTTGTCCAGGCTGGTCTTGAACTCCTGGGCTCAAGCGATCCTCCTGCCTTGGCTTCCCAAAGTGTAGGGATTACAGGCATGAACAATCACACCCGGCCCATTCTCTATTTTCTTTCTTTCTAATTCTTTTTTTTTTTTTGAGGCAGAGTCTCACTCTGTTGCCCAGGCTGGAGTGCAATGGTGTGATCTCAGCTCACTGCAACCTCTGCCTCCTGGGTTCAAGCGATTCTCCTGCCTTAGCTTCCCAAGTAGCTGGGATTACAGGCGCCTGCCATGACGCCTGGCTAATTTTTATATTTTTAGTAGAAACAGGGTTTCACCATGCCAGCCAGTCTGGTCTCGAAGTCCTGACCTCAGGTGATCCTCCTGCCTTGCACTCCCAAAGTGCTGGGATTATAGGCATGAGCCACTGGCCCATTCTCTATTTTCTGAAAGGTTTCTGCATACAAAATATTTTTTATACACAAAATATTTTTCATTCTGAATTATACAAAATCAAAACTTCAAATAAGTACTGTTTATAAGATCCACTAATGTTGTTTTTAAATAATGATTACATAATAGCTTCCTTTAAATCTGAGTTCACTCAAATTTGATAGTACAATATCATTTGTTTTATCTTTACCAACTGTAATTACCAAGTTGTAAAAACAAACAATTACAACCACATTAATACTTGACAGAATTTTGATGTCTGATAATACCTGGATATTGGACAGCATCCAATTAAAACATCAGTATAGCTTTCGTGTATTAAATAAAGTATTTTACTCAAATTCCCAAAACAAACTGGAGGAGTTATGTTGAGTTTGAATGGAAGCAAAAGGCCAAGTTAAAATATGAAAGCAGATAGTTTTTATTTGGTGCGAGCTGAAATGAGTATTTGCATTCTCATCAGACATCTACCCCATGTGGCATTTTCCAAATTGTTAAGAGTCTTCCAGTCTGAACGCTCCACTGCTTTCACCACCTTTGCTTTGCTTTTCTCCTTTCTTTCCTCTCATTTTGCCTTCAGACTTTTTTTTTTTTTGAGACAGAGTCTCACTCTATCTATCGCCCAGGCTGGAGTGCAGTGGTGCTATCTCGGCTCACTGCCACCTCTGCCTCTTCGGGTTCAAGTGAGTCTCATGTCTCAGCCACTTGAGTAGCTGGGACTACAGGTTTGCACCACCACACTTGGCTAACTTTTGTATTTTGAGTAGAGACAGGATTTCACCATGTTGGCCAGGCTGGTCTCAAATTCCTGGCCTTAAGTGGTCTGCCCACCTTGGCCTCCCAAAATGCTGGGATTACAGGTGTGAGCCACCTTGCCCGGCCTCAGCCTTTTTCTTTACCTCTGCTTCTTATGTACTGGGTACTGCCCATACTAGTCTAGAAAACTTTTTCCCCCTTAATATCAGCCTCCATTTTTGTGTCATCTTTTTCATCTGTCCCCACATATGTATGTCCTCTTGGCAGTGTCTGGCAGCACCACAGTTGAACATCTTTCCTTAAAAACACCACTGTCGGCTGGGCGCGGTGGCTCTTGCCTGTAATCCCAGCACTTTGGGAGGATGAGGCAGGCGGATCACAGGTCAGGAGTTTGAGACCAGCCTGACCAGCATGGTGAAACCCCGTCTCTACTAAAAATACAGAAATTAGCCAGGCGTGGTGGCACACACCTGTAATCCCAGCTACTCAGGAGGCTGAGGCAGGAGAATTGCTTGAACCTGAGAGGCAGAGGTTGCAGTGAGCTGAGATGGAGCCACTGCACTCTAGCCTTGGTGACAGAGCAAGACTCCATCTCAAAAAAACAAAACAAAACAATATTATCTAGTTTGAGATACTTTCAAGTCAGCTGAGCACCTTTGGGGCATTCTTTTTTCTTTTTTCATCAGGTACCTTTCTTTTCTACCCACTCTGACACACTACATGATCACGCTGACCAGACGTTGGTTTGTGTAAAATTGCTGTTATTTCTTCCTTCTATGTTGTATAGAATTGAACAGTGAGCCATTTTGGATTTAGGATTTTAATTATTAAATCATTCGTCTTCTTCTTCTTCTTTTTTTTTTCCATGCAGGATCTTGCTTCATCACTCAGGCTGGAGGGCAGTGGCACAATCACAGCTCATTGCGGCTTTAACCTACTGGGCTCCCTCCTGGGAGATAGCTTCCCACCTCAACCTCCAGAGTAGTTGGGACTACAGGAGTGTGCCACCACACCTGGCTAATTTTTGAATTTTTTGTAGAGTTGGGGTCTTGCTAGGTTGCTTAGGCTGGTCTCAAACTCCTGGTTTCAAGTGATTCTCCTGCCTTGGCCTCCTGAAGTGCTGAGATTACAGATATGAGCCAGCATATGTGGCCTACATCCTGCACATCACGATTTCATTATCATTTAGATTGAAATATTTTCTAATGTCTCTTGTGATTTCTTTTTTGATTCAAGGTTATTTTGAGGAGTGTTGCTTAATTTCAGTGTATTTGAAGATCTTAAAAACATTTTACTTAATTCTGTCTTAATACCACAGTGGTCAAAAAACATAACCTGGTCCAGCATGGAGGTTGCACTGAGCCGAGATAGCGCCACTGCATTCCAGCCTGGGCAAAAAACCAAGGCTCTGTCTCAAAAAAACCAAAACCAAAACCAAAAACCGTAACTTGAATGAATTTGATCCTTTGCCATTTTTTGAGACTTGTTTATGGACTGCCATATAGCCCATCTCAGTGTATATTCCATGAGCATTTCGTAAGAATGTGACTGTAATTTTTGAGTCTGATATTCTGTAGTCAGTTAAGTCAAACTAACTGGTAATGCTATCAAATTTTCTATGACCTTGCTTTTTTCCCCCAACTTATTCTAACAATTACTAAGAGGGGATATCAAAATATAAAATGTTTGTGGATTCATCTGTTTCTCCTTTTGGTTTGTTAATTTTTGCTTTATGTATTTTAAAGCTTTCTTATTAGGTGTATACAGATTTAGGATTTTTATGTCTTAACTAATTAAATGTTTTAATATTAAGAAATATTTTTTTATCTCTGGAATACTCTTTGCTTGAAAGATACTTTATCTGATATTAATATAATCATAAACTTAAGCCAAACATTGCTTTTTTTTTTTTTTTGAGAGGGCATCTTTCTTTGTGGTCTAGGCTGGGGTGCAGTGGCACGATCTCATCTTGCTGTAACCACTGCCTCCTAGGTTCAAGTGATCCTCCCACCTTAGCCTCCCAAGTAGCTGAGATTATAATGTATACCACCACACCTGGCTAATTTTTGTATTTTTAGTAGAGACAGGGTTTCACCATGTTGGCCAGGCTGGTCTCAAGTTCCTAACCTCAAGTGATTTGTGAGCCTTGGCCTCCCACAGTGCTTGGATAACAGGCATGAGCTACTGCGCCCAACCCAAATATTGTTTTCTGAAGTTTACTGTTTGTACAGTATATACCTTTTTACTATTTTACTTTCAACCTGGTTGTGTCTTTATATTTCTTTTTTTTTTTTAATGGAAAAATATTCTTTGTTCATGGATTAGAATTAATATTGTTAAAATGTCTGTACTACCCAAAGTGATCTACAGATTCAATGTAATATCTATCAAAATACCAATGGCATGCTTCACAGAAATAAAAAAAAATCTTAAATTTTTTATGAAAACACAAAATTAGCTAAAACAATTTTCAGTAAAAAGAATAAAACTGGAAGCATCACACTACCTGACTTCAAAATATATTACAAAACAATAGCAACCAGAACAGCATGGTGTTGACATAAAAATAGATATGTAGACCAGTGGAACAGAATAGAGAACACAGGAATAAATCCATGCACTTAGAGCCAACTTATTTGTAAGACAGACATCAAGAACACACATGAAGAAAAGGACTGCCTCCTTAATAAATGGTGCTGGAGAAACTAGATATTCACATGTAGAAGAATGAAACTAGATCCCTGTCTCTCACCATGTACAAAAATCAACTCAAAGTGAATTAAAGCATAAATGTAAAAGCCCAACTTATAAAACTACTAAAAGAAAACGTAGGGGAAGTACTTAATGACATTTGTCTGAGGAAGAATTTTTTTATATGTGAACTCTAAAGCACAGACAACAGCAAAAAAATAGCCGAATGGAACTACATCAAACTGAAACTTCTGCATAAGAAAGGAAACAATCAACAGAATGATGAGAACACCTACAGAATGGGAGAAAATATTTGCAAACCATGCATTTGCCAAGGGGTCAATATCTAGAATATATAAGAACAAACAACTTTATTCTGTTATACAGAATAAGAAAAAAATCAGTAGCAAAAATATCAATAATCTGATTTTAAAATTGGCAAAAGACCTGAATAAACATTTCTCCAAAAAGGACATACAAATAACTAACAGGTATATTAGACAATGCTCCACATTACTAATCATCAGGACAACGCAATTCAAAACTACAATGATATATCACCCCTCACCCCAATTGTAATGGTTATTATCAAAAAGACAAAAAATAACAAATGCTGGTGTGGATGTGGAGAAATCTGAACCTTTATATACTGTTGGTGGGAATGTAAACTAGTATAGCCATTATGGAAAACTATGATGGTTTCTCAAAAAATTAAAAATAGAATGGCCATATGATCTAGCAATCTCATTACTAGGTATTTATTCAAAGAAAATGAAATCCATTTGTCAAAGAGATATCTGCTTTCTCATATTTACTGTGGCACTACTCGCAGTAACCAGGGTATAGAACCAACCTAAATGTCCATCAACAGATGAATGGATAAAAATAATTATGAGAACACATGGACACAGGGAGGGGAATATCACACATCAGGGCCTATTGTGGGGTGGGGGGCTAGGGGAGAGATAGCATTAGGAGAAATACCTAATGTAGATGATGAGTTGATGGGTGCAGCAAACCACCATGGCAAGTGTATACCTATGTAACAACCTGCACATTCTGCATGCGTACCCCAGAACTTAAAGTATAATTTTAAAAATTGATTTTCTCTTCAGAGGACAGAAAAGAAAAAAAAAATTGATATATATCCATAGTAGAATATTATTCAGCCATAAAATAATGAAATCTTGTCATTTGTGGCAACGAGGTTAAACCTAGAGGACATTTTGTTAAGCAAAATAAACCAGACATAGAAAGACAAACTGTATGATCTCACTCATTTGTGGAATCTACAAAAGCTGATTTCATTGAAGTACAGAATAGAGTAGTGTTTAACAGAGGCTCAGGAGGATAGTGGGGAGGAGAGGATGGGAAGAAATTGGTTAATGGTTCCAAATTACAGTTAGATAGGAGAAATAAGTTCTGGTGTGGTAGTGCATAGTAGGGTGATTGTTAATTATAGTGTCTTTATATTTCTAACGTGTTTTTTTGTAAACAAAGTATACCTGAGGCTTTTGTTCCCCAGTGGAATAATCTCTGTTTTCTAATTGGAGGGGCTAGTCTATCAGCATTTTTTTTTTGAGACAGGGTCTCACTCTGTCACCCAAGCTGGAGTGCAGTGGCATGATCATGGCTCACTGAAACCTCGACTGGGACTATAAGTATGCACCATCATGCCTGGTTAGTGTTTTCTCTTTTCCTTTCTTTCCTTTCCTCCCCTTCCTCCTCTTCCTCCCCTTTCTTTCTCTCTTTCTCTCTTTCTTCTTTCTTTCTTTCTTTTTTTTTTAGACGGAATCTTACTCTGCTGCCCAGGCTGGAGTGCAGTGGCACGATCTCAGCTCACTGCAACCTCTGGCTCCCAAGGTTAAGCAATTCTCTGCCTCAGCCTCCAGAGTAGCTGGGATTTTAGGCGCCCGCCACCACACACAGCTAATTTTTTTTTGTATTTTTAGTAGAGGTGGGGTTTCACCAACTTGGCCAGGCTGGTCTTGAACTCCTGAGTTCATGATCCACCCGCCTCTGCCTCCCAAGGTGCTGGGATTACAGGCGTGAGCCACTGCGCCTGGCCATGCCTGGTTAATTTTTAAACATTTTTTTTTTTGTGTGTGTGGAGATGGGATCCCACTTTACTGAGCAGGATTGTCTCATTTGTATTTTACATGATTTTTTGGTATGTTTAGATTTACTTTTAACATCTTAAAAAACCTATAATTTTTTTTTCTATGTGTTCCATCTGTTGTTTGTTTCTCTGTGATATAGCTTGGGTCTGTGTCGCTGCCCAAATCTCATGCCAAATTGTCATCTAAGTGTTGGAGGTGGGGCCTGGTGGGAGGTGACTGGATCATGGGAGTGGGTTTCCCCTTTGGTGCTGTCCTCGTAATAGTGAGTTCTCATGACATCTGGTTGTTTAAAAGTGTGTGGCACTGGCTGCACGCGGTGACTCACACCTGTAATCCCAACACTTTGGGAGGCAGAGATGGGTGGCTCTCCTGAGGTCAGGAGTTCAAGACCAGCTTGCCCAACACAGTGAAACCCCATGTCTACTAAAAATACAAAAATTAGCTGGGCATGGTGGCAGATGCCTGTAATCCCAGCTACTTAGGAGGCTGAGGCAGGAGAATCACTTGAGCCCGGGAGGCAGAGGTTGCAGTGAGCTGAGATTGTGCCACTGCACTCTAGCCTGGGCAACAGAGATAAACTCTGTCTCAAAAATAAATAAATAAATAAATAAATAAATAAATAAATAAATAAGGCTAGGCATGGTGGCTCACACCTGTAATCCCAGCACTTTGGGAGGCTGAGTGAGTAGATCATGAGGTCAGGAGTTTGAGACCAGACCAATATGGTGAAACTCTGTCTCTACTAAAAATATCAAAATTAGCCAGGTGTGGTGGCACGTACCTGTAATCCCAGCTACTTGAGAGGCTGAGGCAGGAGAATTGCTTGAACCCTAGAGGTGGAGGTTGCCATGAGCCAAGATTGCACTATGGCACTCCAGCCTGGGCAACAGAGCAAGACTCAGTCTCCAAAAGAAAAAGAAAAAGAAAAAGAAAAAAGAAAGAAAATAAATCAAAAAATTAAAAAATTAAAAAATTAACCAAGGATAGTAGCTTGTGCCTGTGGTCTTAGCTACTTGGAAGGCTAAGGCAGGAGAACTGCTTGAGCCCAGGAGTCAAGCCTGCGGTGAGCTATGATCATGCTACTGCATTCCTGCCTAGGCAACAGTGAGATCATGTAACTAAAAAGAAAAAAATATTATAGCTCTCTTTTCTATTTAGACTCAAATTTATGCTCTCTGGGTCTCTTATTTTTTTTCCTGCAGATCTATACTTCCATCCAACATTATTTCTGTTAATCATTTCTGGTAGAGTGGGTTTTTTGAACATGAAGTCTTTTTTCTGAAAATATTCTTATTTACCTTTAGGTTGAAATATATATAGACATCTAGGCTGACAGGTTTTGCTTTTTTTTTTTTTTTTTCAGTTCTTTAAGGAAGATTTTCTAGTTTTTTTTTTTCTTTTTTTTTCTGCAGGGATGTACTAGTCTCACGCTGCTAATAAAGACATACCTGAGGCTCAGTGTGGTGGCTCACACCTGTAATCCCAGCACTTTGGGAGGCCAAGGTGGGTGGATCACGAGGTCAGGAGTTCAAGATCAGCCTGACCAATATGGTGAAACCCCATCTCTACTAAAACTACAAAAATTAGCTGAGTGTGGTGGCGTGTGCCTGTAATCCCAGCTACTCAGGAGGCTGAGGCAAGAGAATCCCTTGAACCCTGGAGGCGGAGGTTGCAGTGAGCTGAGATTGCACCACTGCACTCCAGCCTGGGCAATAGAGCAAGACTCTGTCTCAAAAAAAAAAAAAAAGAAAAAAGAAAAAAGAAACCTAGGCCCAAAGCACCCAAGATTCAGTGCGTTGTTACTCCATGTGTCCTGCAGCACAAATGGTGGAGTATTGCCCTGAAGAAGCAGTGTCCTAAGGAAAATAAGAAAGAGGCTGCAGGATATGCTAAACTTTTGGCCAAGAGCATGAAGGAGGCTGAAGAGAAGTGCCAGCAACAAACTGTGAAGAGACGCAAACTTTCCTCTCTGAGAGCTTCTACTTCCAAGTCTGAATCCAGTCAGAAATAAGATTTTTTGAGTAACAAATAAATAAGATCAGACTCAAAAAAAAGAAAAGAAAAGAAAGCCATTAGGTCTCGTGACACTTATTCGCTATCATAAGAACAGCACAGGAAAGACCCACCCCCATGATTCAATTACCTCCCTCCAGGCCCCTCCCACAACATGTAGGAATTATGGGAGCTACAGTTCAGGATGAGACTTGGGTGGGGACAGAGCTAAACCTTGAGTGGGTGAGGAATCTTTCCTGTTGTCTTCTGGCCTCTACTATTTCTGATGAGAAGTTAACCATCATTCATAATTTTTTCTTTGGCTGCTTTTAATAATTTATTTTTATGTTTGATTTTCAACACTTTGACTATGATGTGCCTGAGGATGACTTTCTTTGTATTTATTCTGCTTGGAGTTCACTGAGCTGATGCAATCTGTGGATTGATTTATTTTATTAGTTTTAGAAAATTCTTGTTTATTATCTCTCCAAATATTTCTTCTGCTTCACTCATCTTTCTTTTCCTTATGGGACTTTAATTATAAATATGTTAAACCATTTGTTATCATCCTAAGGATCTTACATGCTCTATTTTATCCCCCCCCACATTTTTCTATTTGTGTTTTAGTTGAATTACCATCAGGTGCTGTATAATGACAGTTTGGCCAACAACAAACCACGTATACGATGTTGGCCCCATAAGATTATAATAAAGCTGAAAAATTCCTATCATCTAGTGATGTTGTTACCGTCACAAAGTTGTAGTGCAACACATTTCTCATGTGTTTGTAGTGACGCTGGTGTAAACAAATCTACCATGCAGCCAGTTGTATAGAAGTATGGCACACACAATAATGTATAGTATATAATACTTGATAATGATAATAAACGATGATGTTACTGGTTTATGTATTTACTATACATCCTTTTACCATTATTTTAGAGTGTACTTCACATACATTAATATATAACATTTTATGTATACATATATATAAAGTTAACTATAAAACAACCTCAAGCAGAAAAATAAATAACAAAATTTAAAAACAGAAAAAAGCAGCTGGGCCTGGTGGCTCACACCGGCAGTCCCAGCACTTTAGGAGGATGAGGCGGGTGGATCACCTGAGATCAGGAGTTTGAGATCAGCCTGGCCAACAGGGCAAAACCCCATCTCTACTAAAAATACAAAAAATTAGCCAGGCGTGGTGTTGCATATCTGTAGTCCCAGCTACTTGGGAGGCTGAGGCAGGAGAATCGCTTGAACCTGGGAGGCAAAGGTTGCAGTGAGCTGAGATCGCACCATTGCACTCCAGCTGGAGTGACAGAGCAAGACTTCATCTCAAAGAAAAAAAAAAGAAAAAAGCTTAAAGAATAAGGATATACAGAAAGAAAATATTTTGTACAGCTATACAATGTGTGCTTGAAGTTAAGCGTTACTGCAGGAGTCAAAAAGCTAAAAAGATGAAAAAGTTTATAAAGTTAAAAAGTTACAGTAAGCTAAGGTTAATTTATCACTGAAGAAAAAAATGTTAGGGGTTGGGTTAAAAATAAAATGAAATTAAAAAAAATTTTAACAATAAATTCAATAAATTTCGTGTCGCCTAAGTGTCCACTGTTTATAAAGTCCGCAGTAGTGTGCAGTAATGTCCGAGGCTCCACATTCACTCACCACTGACTCGCTCACTCAACCGGAGCCACTTCCAGTCCTGTAAACTCCATTACCGTAAGTGGCCTACATAGGTGTATCGTATTTTATCTTTTATGCTGTATTCTTATTGTAACTTTCCCATGTTTAGATTTGTTTAGATACATAAATATTTACCATTATGTTACAATAGCCTACTGTATTCAGTACAGTTACATGCTGTGCAGGTTTGTAGTCTATGGGCAGTAGGCTATTCCAAGCAGCCTAGGTGTGTAGTAAGCTGTGTGGTATGTGTGAATATACTCTATGATGTTCACACTGTAAGGTCTTTTAGGCTAACTGGCTGCACCGTAGGCCATACCCTAAGTTGAGCCATGGCAACCCCCATGACCCACACGCACACCTCTGGATGGCCTCCTGGAACTAGAAAGTCTGAAGTAACTGGAAAACCACAAAAGGGAGAACAAATGATCAACCCCTGCAGTGCCTAATCACCTTTGAGATATTCTCTATTGTTCCTTATTCCTGCCTCAATTGACAAGGCAATTAGACTTTGTAACCGACCTTGGTCAACCTCGTGACTCCAGACCCTACGACCCCCTCCCAGCTTGCAAAAACCACCCTAAACTGTAACTTCTGCAACTTTCCACTGCCTGCCCCAAACCTATGAAACCAACTCCTATCCCACCACCCTCTGCTGAATCTCTTTTCGTACTCAGTCCGCCCACACCCACATGAGTAAACAGCCATGTGGCTCACACAAAACCTGTTTGGGGGGGTCTCTTCATTCATAGCACGCGTTTTAACACTCTCAATGACAAAACTGCCTAATGATACATTTCTCAAAATGTATTCCCATTGTTAATCAATGCATGGCATGTTCTTATTGATCTGCTGTTAAGTTTGCTGTTCATTTCCTCTGCTGTGTCCAGTCTACTGTACCTCAAATTACTTCTTCATTTCTGATATGATTTTTATTTCCAGTATTTTCATTCTTTAAGTGTCTACTCTTGGTTAAAATTTCTTATTTGCTCATACATGATGTTTACCTTTTTCACCAGGTCCTTTGTCATATTTGTTAATGTTATTTTTTGTTTTGTTTTGTTTTGTTTTGAGACAGAGTCTCTCTCTGTTGCCAGGCTGGAGTACAGTGGCACAATCTTGGCTCACTGCAACCTCCGCCTCCTGGGTTCAAGCGATTCTCCTGCCTCAGCCTCCCAAGTAGCTGGGATTACAGGCGCACCACCACACTCAGCTAATTTTTGTATTTTTTTTTTTAATTTTTGTATTTTTAGAAGAGACAGGGTTTCATCATGTAGGCCAGGATGGTCTTGATCTCCTGACCTCATGATCTGCCTGCCTCAGCCACTCAAAGTGCTGGGATTACAGGCGTGAGACACTGCACGCAACCTACATTTACCCATTTCTATATCTATCTCTCTATATTGGAAAACATGACTTTAATATTTCTAACTCCAATTAAACAGCCCAGGGTTTATTCTAGTTTTCTTTCTCTCTGCTTTCCTAACTCTCTTCTCCAAGAATGACGATCTTTATTATCCCTCGTATTAATTTTTTACTTGATCAATCCCTGTCTACATAACCAATAGTTGTTACTTCCCCCACTTCTGCATAGATGGGCTCACCACTGTGCTTAGGCTCTGACACACCACCCCGGGCCACCTCCCTGCTGGGATGCCTTGCTCACCCCATTTCCTCTCTCACTTCTCCCCCAGGCTGCTTAGGTGTGGATGCCCTGCTCTCCCTGCTCAGGCTCCGGCCTGATTCCAGGCTACCCCTCTGTGGGAACATCTTCATCGCTCTGCTTAGACTCCAGCATCTTGTGCCAGGCCATTCCACAGCATGGGCATCCTCCTCTGCTGCGTGGGCCTCAACATCCCACGCTAGTCTGCTCTCACACATATGCCCCCATCACCCTGCGTTCACTCAGACCCCTCGCACTGTGCTGCCCTTATGTGGGGATGCCTTCCTCATATTCTGGGACTCCAACAGCCTGGGCTGGTCCAGTTCCCCTGTGCATGCCCTCCTTGCCAAGCTTGGGCTCCAACTCCTGCGGCTGGCCCATCCCTCCCTTCTTACTTCTCCCACCCCTCTATAGATGCTTTCCCAACCTTTCAGGCTTAGACTTGCCATTCTGGGCCACCATGATTCAGGGACATCCAATTCTTCATGGGCTTTAATATTGAATATGAGGGCTCTTCTCCTGTGGGGATACCCTCTTCACCCAACATGAGTTTCGAAACCAACCCCATGCCTGGTTACACATATGAGAATGTTATAGTATTAGAGATGAATGACAATAATTATGTCATTAGATGAGATCCAGTTGAGATGGGTCAAGGACAGTTATTCACAAGATAATTAACTCCTCTGGAGTGCCTACTGTGTGCTAGGACCTGTGCTGACCATTGAAGTTACCATAACCTCTTGGCAGCTACATGCTAATTTTGTTAGGGTTAGTTGCAAGTCTGGCTTATCCATGCCACCCCTCCCCTAGCCATGACACTAAGATTAAAGGGAAATCACCCAGTTCCATATTCTAGTATAATTATCACCCCCAACCTCAAGCCATAATTCTGGCTGCCTCACCACCTTGAACATCCC
This sequence comes from Cacajao melanocephalus, assembly GCA_963573385.1. NCBI lineage: Eukaryota > Metazoa > Chordata > Mammalia > Primates > Pitheciidae > Cacajao > Cacajao melanocephalus. Next base: position 323,989 of record CAUYLG010030137.1, read on the forward strand.
CAGAGAACTATTAGCTGATTAACCATTTTCTCATAAGAGACCATTAGGATTAACCCCATCCTGCCTTATACCCTTGTTTACTTCAGTTACTACCTGAAGTCCAAGCAACCTAGAGAACAGTGTATAATATGCTATCATCGTGCTAAAATGAGTATATTTGGCCAGGCACAGTAGCTCACACCTATAATCCTAGCTCTTTGGGAGACTGAGATGGGTGGATCCCTTGATTCCAGGAGTTTGGGACCAGCCTGGGCAATATGGCGAAACCATGTCACTACAAAAAATACAAAAATTTGCCAGGTGCGGTGGCTCACGCCTGTAATCCCAGCACTTTGGTAGGCCTAGATAAGTGGATCACCTGAGATCTAGAGTTCAAGACCAGCCTGGCCAATGTGGTGAAACCCTGTCTCTACTAAAAACACAAAACATTAGCCAGGTGTAGTGACAGGTGCCTGTAATCCCAGCTACTCTGGAGGCTGAGGCAGGAGAAATGCTTGAACCTAGGAAGTGGAGGTTGCAGTGAGCTGAGATCATGCCATTGCACTCCAGCCTGGGCAACAAGAGGGAAATTCCATGTCAAAAACAAAAAAACAAACAAAAATTAGCCAGGCATGATGGCATGAGCCTGTTTGCAGCTACTCCGGAGGCTGACGGGGAGGATCACTGGAGCCTGGGAATTCAAGGCTGCAGTGAGCCGTGATCTGCATTCCACCCTGTCTCAAAAAAGAAAAAAAAAAAGGAGTACATTCAAGATATTTGTTTGAAATATCTCCTAAAAACTACACAAGAACTGTTACAGGTAACAGTGATACTTCCAGGAAGGGAAACCAGGTGTTCAGTGGACTGAGGAAGGGAAGAAGGGAAATTATTGACTTTATATATCTTTATGTAACTTTGAGTTTTGAACAGTGTGAATACATTTACCTATCCAAAATATTAATATATAAATATGTATATATTATATATATATTATATGTATATAAAATATAAAAATACTTCATTGAGGCCAGGCGAGGTGGCTCATGCCTGTAATCCCAGCAATTTGGGAGGCCGAGGTGGGTGGATCACCTGAGGTCTGGAGTTCGAGACCAGCATGACCAACATGGAGAAACCCTCTACTAAAAACACAAAATTAGCCGGGCGTGGTGGCAGATCCCTGTAATCCCAGCTACTCGGGAGGCTGAGGCAGGAGAATCTCTTAAACCCAGGAGGCGGAGGTTGTGGTGAGCCAAGATTGCACCACTGCACTGCAGCCTGGGCAACGAGAGCGAATCTCCGTCTCAAAAACAGCAACAACAAAATACAATACTTCATTGACTGAATATGCTCAGTTAACTAGGCAACGTGTTAGGGACTTGGAGTATATAAACAGGTGGTTAATCACAGTCTCTACCCTTAAGGGGATGACCACCTAATGAGAGTGAAAGTTAAGTATGCAAATTACTACAAGTAATTGATGCAGTAATAGTTGCTTATCTAAGAGATGAAAAATCGTGGAAGCCACTATCTCACAAATGGCTTATTATTTAGATAATTTACACTGTATATAATATATAATACATATTATATACTATATATATTATAGTATATACAATATATAAAAATATATAATTATATATTATATATAATAATCATATTATATATATTTACATATAATATAATTATATATTATAAGATATATGGTATATATATAATATATTGTATATA